>CM051234.1:142440620-142793120 GCA_027917425.1 Gastrophryne carolinensis | reverse complement strand
GCCCAGGCTAAAAAGAGACATTTGTCGTCGGCCCAGCCCTTGTGGGATATTGACGATGATTCCATTGATTTGTTGGATTATTCCCCTTTACAGGAGGGGGAATTGTATAAGGAAACGGAGACTGACTATGTACAGTCTGGTGATGCTGATGTCGGGCAGGCGCTGGGGGATGCCGTTGATACGGCCACTGTTTTGTCACATCTATTGGAGGTGTTGGATATTGACCCGCCTGAGGCGCCTCCTCTCAAGAAGGGGGAATTTTTTGGGGGCCCGCAAGCCCCGTCTGGAATTCCCTACCCAGGGTCATTTTGATGCGCTGATCCTGAAAGAATGGGAAAGGCCCAGTTGGCTTCCTGGTGCGCCTCAGGGATGGGATAAAAGTATCCTTTCCCGGTGGAGGCGGTTAAGCGATGGCCTTCTCCTCCCGAGGTCGATGCGCCTGTTTTGGGTTTGACTAACTCTTCTGTGCTGAACACCCCTGACTCCACTTCCCTTAAGGTTGGCGAGGACAAGCGCCTTGATCAGATGGCGTGTCACGCATTTGCCAGCGTGGGCTCAGCCCTGCGGCCTGTTTGTGCATCTGCCCTAGTGTCGCTTGCTACCAGGTCTCTTATCAGGGACTGGTTGAATGACGCTCAGTTTGATCCGGCTAGCAATGAGTTTACTACCCTTAAGAGATGTGAATTGTTCATGGGTTTTGTCTTGGCTGCTATGGAAGATTCTATTGTCATGTGTAGCAGGACTTCAGCCCTATTGGTGGCTATGCGCAGATTGGTCTGGCTCCGACAGTGGACGGCGGATTTTGGGGCCAAGAAGTCGCTTACAGCTCTGTCCTTCCTGGGTGCGTGGCTGTTTGGAGATAAATTGGATGCTGTTGCTAAGGGAGGTAAGTTACCTCAGCGGAAGAAGCAGCGCCGTCCCTTTCGGGGGGCTGGCTCGTTCACTCCTTCCTTTCGAGGGACCGGAGCGGCTAGAGGTTTGGCCTTCTCGGGTGGCAGGGGCTCGTCCTGGAAAAGGGGCAGAGGTCGGGCACGTCCCGCGCCTGCCTGGGGTTCCAAGTCCAAGCCCGCCGTTAAACCGGCTCAGCAATGAAGGGGCGCCCTCACCCGCATGGGTGGGGGGACGGCTGCGGCTCTTCTTCCAGGTCTGGGCCCGGGAGGTCACAGACAATTGGATTTTGGAAGTGGTCTGCTCCGGGTACAAACTGGAGTTCGAGTACTGGTTGCTTCCAAGATTCTTAAGGTCTCGGGTGCCTTCGGACCCTCAGGCTGCACAGGGGCTCCTGTTAGCAGTAAAAAACCTTCTGGACATGGGAATTATTTGCCCGGTGCCTCAGTTGGAGAGAGGCAGGGGTTACTACTCCAACCTTTTCACGGTTCCCAAAAAGGAGGGTTCGGTGAGACCCATTCTAGATCTCAAGGTTCTCAACAGGTTTATCAGAGCCAAAAAGTTCCGCATGGAGACTCGGCTATCAATTCCCTTCGCCAAGGGGATTTTATGACATCCATAGACATCAAGGATGCGTATCTGCATGGTCCGATTTTTCCGGCGCATCAGAGATTCCTCCGGTTTGCTGGAATAATGGCTCTGCTCAGAGCTCAGGGCATTCGCATTGTGCCTTATCTGGACGACCTGTTGATCTCAGCTTCTTCCCTCCGTCAGGCGGAGCTGGACACCCACCAGGTGGTGTCGACCCTGGAGAGGTTCGGGTGGTGTGAGGCTAAGTGCAGTGGTTTTTCTATACCCAGGATTTTGGAGTTTCTTCAGCATAATCTGGATCTTGGGTTCCAGCTTAGTACTTTGAAAGGACAGGTTTCTGCTCTGTCGGTTTTCTTCCAGAGGTCTTTTGCCTTACACCCGCTGGTTAAGACCTTTTTCCAAGGGGTCGCGCATGTGTGGCCCCCTCGGAAGGCTGTGGTTCCTGTTTGGGATTTGAATTTGGCTCTTTCGGCTCTCCAGGGACCTTTTGAGCCGCTACAGGATATTGCTCTTTCGGTTCTCACTCAGAAGGTTGCTTTCTTGGTGGCTATTACCTCTGTTCGGCGTGTCTCTGAGTTGGCGGCTCTGTCGATTCTACTTTGACGATCTGTCGATTGACTTTGAGAGACACCAGGAATGGTTTTTCGTTTTAAGCCAGATTTCCTTCCTAAGGTGGTGTCTGCTTTCCACCTCAATTAGGATATTGTTCTCCCTTCCTTGTGCCCTAAGCCTAACAATGACAAGGAGAGGGTTCTGCACAATTTGGATGTTGTTCGCTGTGTGAAGTACTATTTGGTGACTACTTCTTCCTTCCGCAAGACGGACGCTTTTTTCGTGGTGCCCTGCGGGCCCAGGAAAGGTTTGGCGCCTGCTAAGTCTACGATTAGCAAATGGATTAGTCAGGCCATTGTTGGGGCCTATTCTGCTAAGGGGAGGACTCCCCCTTTTAGGGTCACTGCGCACTCTACTCGTGCGGTTGGTGCATCCTGGGCTTTTCAGCACCAGGCTTCTGTTTAACAAGTTTGTAAGGCTGCTACTTGGTCTTCCGTTCATACTTTTTCCAAGTTTTACAAGGTTGATGTGCGGGCTTCAGCGGATGCTGCTTTTGGCCGCAAGGTTCTGCAGTGGTTTGAGTTGGTACATTCTTTACTGTTTCTGGTTCCCACCCATGATGGACACTGCTATTGGATGTCCCATATGTCATGAAGATCGAAGTGGAGTGTATGGCACACTTAGAATAATACCGTTTTGTGAGTACTCGCCTGTAAAACGGGTATTATGAGTGTGCCATACACTCCACTTCGCCCCATCACTTGACGCCTAATGTTACGGTTTTCCCTATGGGATCTGAGGAGTTTATGAATCTGTGTGGCTATACCCCATCTGATGAAGGGGTGCTCTTTTCTGATTCAGGCTCATCTGATGAGAGACCAAGGGGTCATGACGATTCTGGCTCTGACCCCTGGGCCCCGGATGACACTGACAGATTATTGACCCAGATTTTTGAGGTTCTGTCTATCTCTCTCCCTGTTGAGGCTCCCAGGCAGAGAGGGGAGCTTTTCCATACAGCAAGTCACGTTTGGAATTTCCAGAGCAGGCACATTTCCATAACCTTGTGCTCAAGGAATGGGAAAACCCCAGTAAACTTCCCAGGGTTCCAAAGAGTTGGGATAGGAAGTATCCCTTTCCTGCTGAGGTGGTTAAATGTTGGTCATCCCCCCCCCCCCCCCCGTCTGTCATGCATTCCCCTGACTCTACTACCCTGCGGGATGCCGAAGACCGGCATATTAATCAGCTGGCATCCCACGCCTTTGCATGTGCGGGGACGGCGCTGCGCCCGGTCTGTGCCTCTGCCATTACTGCTGCGGCCACTAGAACCCTTATCAGAAATTTGCTTGATAGTGCCCCTGATGAATTGCCTTGAGAGGTGCACTCTCCAGTTGTGATGTTTTTGTAAACTTTGTACTATCAGCATTGGATGACACCATCAGAATGTGTGCCAGAACTTCTGCCCTCGTGGTGGCTATGCGCCGCTCGGTTTGGCTGCGCCAGTGGGCTGCTGACAACGCTGCCAAGAAGCCCCTCACTGGTTTTCCCTTTAAAGGACTGCGCCTGTTTGGGGACCACCTGGACCTCTTTGCTAAGGGAGGCAGGTTACCCCAGCATAGGGCGGCAACCTCTGCCCTTTCGGGGTCAGGGTTCCTTCTCCTCCCCTTACCGTGGTGCAAGACAGGGAAGGGGGGTCTCTTTCCCTGGGGCCCGGGGAGATTCTGGGGGAGAGGCAGAGGACGTGGATGTCCTGGCTCCTCCTGGGGTCCCAAAGCTAAATCCTCTCCCAAGCCCCCTCAGGGATGATGGGGCACCCTCACCCATCCGGGTGGGGGGACGGCTGCAGCACTTCGCTCACGTTTGGAGGCTTCATGTCTCAGACCGGTGGATTCAGGAGGTAGTGTCCTCCGGTTACAAGTTGCGTTTGCTGCCGATCCCCCTCCAAGATTCATCAGATCCCGGATTCCTCAGGACCCTGAGTCAGCTCAGGAGCTAGTGCAAGATCTCCTGGAGCTGGGGGTCATCTGCCAGGTCCCTTTAAGAGAAAAAGGCAAGGGCTTTTATTCCAACCTATTCACAGTACCCAAAAAGGATGGTTCTGTCAGGCCCATCCTGGACTTAAAGATTCTCAACAAGTTTGTCGGGGGCAGGAGCTTTCTCATGGAGACTCTGCGTTCTGCCATCAGTTCCCTGCGCCAAGGGGATTTCATGACTTCTGTGGACATCAAATATGCTTACCTTCATATTCCTGTGTTCCCAGGTCATCAAAGGTTCCTCAGGTTCGCTCTGATGGATCAACACTACCAATTTGTGGCCTTGCTCTTCGGCCTCACTTCAGCTCCCAGGGTGTTCACCAAGGTGCTGGCTGGCGTGATGTCTCTGCTCAGATGTCAGGGCGTCCACGTGCTTCCCTATCTGGACGACATCCTCATCACTTGCCAGTCTCTACATCAGGCAGAGTTGGATACTCAGCTGGTGGTGTCCACTCTGGAGTCATTTGGATGGGTGATCAATTCCAAAATTTTAAATAAACACAGAGCTAGTTAAGTGCATCAATTAGTGAAATGTCCCAAAAAATGTTGTGTGGTATCCACCGCTGCGTGCCCGTCACCGGTATCACAAAGCTCTTACCAGATCAACGCATCATTAGTGCATTGAATATATGTGCAGACTCCTCCAGAGAGAATGAATAAAGATTCTTCTCAAATTGGGGACAACCCGTTAAAAATGGCTTCAATTCTCCTTTGATATCAATACATTGGCTTGAATTCCAACACCACAATTCCATGAGGGCCAAAAAGTACTCCAATCACATGTAACAAAATATAAAAAGGAAGGACTAGTGCAACATTGCTAAATATAAAGACTGCCCACTTTAATATCAACAAAAATGCACTCACAAACAGATAAAATCATTCAGCATGTAAAAGGTTAAAAGACCGCGAACAGCTCTCACCGCTCCCGACTGGTAAACTTGCAAGTAAAAAGTGCCTCCAGATATGAAGGAAGCCCGAGCCTCCCAACGCGTTTCGTCGCTCGTAGGCGACTTTAACTAGGATGCTCGGCGCGGCGGCAAGATTAATCCTCAGATTAATTCCAATTCACAATTAGAGGCGTTTAAATTGGTTGTAAATAGAGATCTGAGGATGATCAATACTAAAAAACAACCAGGACACGTCTGGATGCAAAAAACGATTAAGTCTATTGAGAAGAAACATGAGGTGGTCCTAAAACCTGCAGATAAGGGGGGTGGCTTGGTGATTCTAAACAAGTCTGATTATATTGATGAAATGAACCGCCTTTTAAGTGACACTGAGATGTATGCGGTATTGAAAAGGGACCCCACTTTGGATTATCAGAGGGCCCTGATTGATCTTTTGGTGAAAGGTCGAGATATGGGTGTTCTTAGCACTAAAGAGTTTGAGTACCTCAATATTAAAGCACCGAGGATTCCAACGATCTATTATTTGCCAAAAATACATAAGAATCCTACAAAGCCCCCTGGCCGCCCGATTGTTAGTGGTGTAGACTCTATCACCTGTAGATTAGGTGAGTACGTTGATAATTTCCTACAACCATTGGTGGTGGGGCTCCCTGCCTACCTTCGGGATTCTAGTCATGTTATAAATCTTTGTGGGCTACAGCAGCTTGGTCAGGATTCTTTATTGGCCACAGCTGACGTTACTTCTCTTTATACAGTTATACCACATGACAAGGGTCTTTTAGCTGTGCGTCACTTTTTAAATCAAGACTCTAAACTCCCTCCGATACAAATAGAATACATTATTGAGTGTTTGGTGTTTGCCCTAAATCACAACTATTTTTGGTTTGGGGACAAATTCTATTTGCAAACCAAGGGCGTGGCCATGGGGGCTAAATTTGCCCCAAGCATGGCTAATTTGTACGTTGGCCACTGGGAATTATCATTCATCTATGGAGATAGATGGCCAGCATTAAAATTATGGCGTCGCTTTATAGACGACGTGCTGGTCATCTGGGATGGACCTCTGGCTAGCCTTAACGAATTCTTTGGGGAGGTGAATGCTAACCTCTATAATCTTAAGTTTACTGCTGAAATTGACCCAATTGAGGTCAACTTTTTGGATTTGACTATTAAGATCGAGGGTTCTAATTTGACCACCCGAACCTATTTTAAACCCACCGATAGAAATGGGTTTGTTCCTGCCCAAAGTTGTCATCATTCCAGCTGGTTGCGAGCAATTCCCAAGGGGCAGTTTTTACGGCTTCGAAGGAATTGTACGCATCTAGCTGACTATGACAGACAGGCGAAAATTCTCAGTGAGCGTTTTATAGAAAAGGGGTATCCTGGTGAAGAGATTCAAAGTCAGGCGCAGAGAATAAGGGACCTGGACCGTCAAGTTATTTTGGAAGGCTCTAAGCGTAAGGCCCTTAACTCTATTATAATGAGTAAGTCCGAATTTGCTTTTATAACAGGTTATAGCCTGCAATGTGATAAAGTGAAAAAAATCCTTGATAGCCATTGGCATATCCTTAAAGAAGACCCTGTTTTAGGTTCCATTTTACCTGATCGACCAGTATGTGTCTATAGAAGAGCACCAACATTAAGAGATCGTTTGGTTCAGAGTCATATTGATCCACCTAAGCCTGTTAGTCTTACCTCCAATCAGCTAATGGGATTTTATAGATGTGGAAAGTGTATGGGCTGTAGGATTTCGTTGCCGTTGGGTAAACCTATGAGGTCTTTTGTTGATCATCAGACAGGAAAGCAGCATAAGATCTGTAGTTTTATTTCTTGCAACTCCAAATGTGTAGTATACCTGCTATGGTGTCCATGCAACTTTTTGTATGTGGGGAGGACCTCTCGTGAGCTTAAGACCCGGGTCCGGGAACACATTTATAATATATAGCGGGGATATGAGGCGCATAGTGTGTCGGCCCATTTTAAAGCAGTACACAATTCAGATCCTAGTCTTTTATCCTTTTTGGGCATAGATCGCATTGAGAAGAAATGGAGGGGTTCTCATCAGATACGGGAACTTAGTCAATGCGAGAGCCGCTGGATTTTTAAGTTGAATACTTTTACTCCATTAGGTCTAAATGTGGAGTTTGATCTGAATTGTTTTATTGATTTATCTTGATTTTAAGATATGTTTTACTATGTGCGCTTAGTTTAATTATTCAGCTTTTTATATATACAAAATTGTTAATTTATGGGATTTTCATGTTTTTATTTGTTATATTTTTAGCTGCCTTGTATGTTTAAATGGGCAGATAATATGTTTGTAGAACATTGTTTACCGTTAACAGCTTTCACCGCTGCCTAATAATTGGGTTTAGGTCCTCTTTAGGTTTTTAGTTATGCGATCTCTGGTATTTTATATGTAATTTTATCCTCAGTATTAGCATATTCAGTTGGTTCATCAGCCCCTTTAGAGCTTTTTATCCAAGCAGCTTTTGCTGAAATAGCGCATAATATGTGTCTGGATATGAGTCTTTTGTCATACGTTATTTGGTTACTTTTTAATAAGTAACAGCTTATTGTAGTATTGGGATTCTTTATCAGGTTTTTGCCAAGCCTTTATTATCATTTTTAGATCAAGCAACTATAATAATCTTTTAATAAAGTATATAATTTGTAAATATTAGTCCTTTTTTGGGTTGTAAATAGTTATTTTTTTTTGGTGGCCTTGACTATTATAGTTTGTTATCATGGCCGCTGTATTTCCATCATAAAAATATGACCAGTTCTCCGTCTTGGTGGTTTTGATGAGCTAAGCCATTAGGATAAATGGAAAGCCGCTAATTTGCTGTGTTTAAGTTATTCTAACATTGGCGGTTTGACAGGGGCGGAGGTTTAATGTCCATCGGAGGGGCGTCTGCAGAGTAGGTTATACCTCCCTCTCATTTAAATACTCAATGGATCGACGCAGATTGCGTCATTGTTATGGGCGGGGTTTTTTGCCCTCGCTTTCAGGTTAAGCCGGTATAAATACCGGACTCTCCGCCGTGCCGAGCATCCTAGTTAAAGTCGCCTACGAGCGACGAAACGCGTTGGAGGCTCGGGCTTCCTTCATATCTGGAGGCACTTTTTACTTGCAAGTTTACCAGTCGGGAGCGGTGAGAGCTGTTCGCGGTCTTTTAACCTTTTACATGCTGAATGATTTTATCTGTTTGTGAGTGCATTTTTGTTGATATTAAAGTGGGCAGTCTTTATATTTAGCAATGTTGCACTAGTCCTTCCTTTTTATATTTTGTTACATGTGATTGGAGTACTTTTTGGCGTGCTTCGAAGCGGTCCCTTATGCTCAGTTCCACTTGAGGCCTCTGCAACTTCACCTATTGTCTGTATGGGACAAGGACCCAGCGTCCCTGGACAGGGTCTGTGTGCTCTCCCCCCTGGTCAGGAGGTCCCTCTTGTGGTGGATGGACTCCAGGAACCTGTTGGGGGGTAGATCCTTTCTAGCCCCTTCCTGGGAGACGGTCACCACGGATGCCAGTCTGTCAGGTTGGGGGGGTTTCTGGAAGTCCCTGCGCTTCCAGGGGAAGCCTCAGGAGGCCCACACACCTATCAATGTCTTGGAGCTGCGAGCGATCAGGTTAGTTCTGGCTCGCTTGACTACTCATCTTCAAGGCCTGCCTGTTCAGGTGCTCTCGGACAACCAGACGGCAGTTGCCTACATCAATCATCAGGGAGGGACCCGGAGCAAGGGGGCCCTCCAGGAAGCGTCTCTGATCCTGACTTGGGCGGAGGCCAATGTCCCCTGCATTTCAGCTGTGTACATCCCGGGGGTTGAAAAACGCCTGGCGGACTCTCTGAGCAGGGGGACCTCTCGCCAGGGAAAATGGTCCCTATGCAGCAGGGTGTTTCAATCTCTGTGTCATCGTTGGGGCAAACCAGATGTGGATCGGTTTGCGTCCCGCCACAATCACAAGCTTCCAGCTTTTGTCTCTGTCCAGGGATCCTCTGGCCCTGACCTCGGATGCGCTAGCAAATTCATGGAAGGACTTCCAGTTCCTGTATGTCTTCCCCCCCAAATTCCCCTGCTGGGCAGGCTTCTGTGCAAGATTGCTCTGGAAGGGGTGCCAGCAATTCTGGTGGCCCCCAGGTGGCCAAGAAGAGTGTGGTTCGCAGACGTGGTGCAGCTGGCAGTAGATCAGTACGCTCTGCCCTTGGTGCCAGATCTGATCACTCAGGGCTCACTGCGCCATCCCAATTTACAAACTGTGGCTTTGACGGCTTGGCTGCTGAAACCTCCATCTTGATGGAGAAGGGGCTGTCTTCCTCAGTTGTCGATACTTTGATTAAAGCTAGTAAGAAGTCTTCCTCTTCCATTTATTACAGGGTTTGGCGTGCCTACATTGACTGGTGTGAGTCTAAGTCTCTTCCCTGTCGTGCGTTCTCTATTCCCAGGATTCTGGAGTTCCTGCAGCATGGGTTGGAGATGGGTCTCCAACTCAGTACTCTGAAGGGTCAGGTTTCTGCCCTGGCTTTTTTATTTAGGCATACAGCACGTCCTGCTCCAGATATAGTAATAACATGTGGGTAATCCTCTGCCTCCCGCGCGGTGCACTGCAGACATGTAGAAAACAAGCTCCTCCCGGCCCTACATATACCGAGGGACCTCCCACAAATCCCCAGATTTCTCTGCAGTGCTGGAACTGCGAAGACATGATGTATCACGCTCTCACAGGCGAGCGGGGCTTACAGCCCGAGGCCCTGCAGGACTATTTCCACCCGTCCTCTTGTGTAAGAATATGCCTCCCTGCCTGGGCTGCGTTGGTCGGGTGAAGGTAGGCAGCACCTTGGTGCTTAACGGAGCCATGCTCCACCGCAATCCCCCACCATAGGGTAGGCGGTTTAGGCCGATGGTGAGCCTCTTGTGGATGCCCCTCCCACATTTTTGCCCCTACCCCGAGTATCGCTGGACCCTGTGTGAGGGTCGCCATCCTTCCTAATTTCCCCATCTAGTAGGGGGAAAAGAAAGGGGGGGGGGGGGTATTTGTGTGACGGTCCCAGCGTACCGGTATGTCATGCTTATGGCCTTATTGTGCCCTTTATTAACCAAGATGTCAGAGCCGCGCTGCTTGCTCTTTGCTCCATTTTCTTCGGCCGCCGCCGTATGCTTGTATGTAGTTTGCTACGTCATATAGATGCTGTGGTTCCATCACTTTATTGGATGAAACGGTTCTCTACGAATCCTTAGGCGTGTGGTTGTATCCTTGCTTTTACTTTACCTCAGAGCTTCGTGCTCTTTGGAGTGGGCGGGGCCTTGGTTCGGCACGCTCCGCGTCACGGCAGAGCATCTAGCCCGCCCTTCGAGGTTCACTGGGCGCCATTTTGCTGAGCTTCGCGCGCGTGGTGGCGGTCTCCTCCTCTCCACTTGATCTGTAAGTGCCCTCGCGGGCGATCCCCTTTTTTATATGTTCTGTCCAGCTGCACATTGCCCTGACATCTCTTTCCCATTTATGTCTTTCAGATGCTGAGCACCGGTGGCTTTTCCCGGGCCTCATATATACATTTATACATATATATCTGTTAATATAAGGATTTACTTACTACAGATCTCCCACATTGATCAGCGGGTCGTTGGGGCATCCAGGGTTGCTTATAGCATAAATCCCTACGGGCATACTGTGTATTGACAATCACCATATGGAGGCATCTCAGGATTGTGTGTGGTCTCCCCCATGCTGATGCTGATGGGGCACGGGTCTGTGCGCCATGTGCCGAGCAGACGCTGGACCTGCGAGCGGCGCCTGTGGTTGCACCTCGCTCCCTCTCTCCCCTTTCCTCTTGCCTAAATCTCACTCCCGTTGAGTCATGTACAAGCGGGGAGTTGCAAATAGACGTCTCTTCTAGACGACCCACGCTTAACCAGATTGTTGAAGGGTTGTCCGGGCATGTGGGTCCTGGCAGACAACGGCCCTGGACTCGCCCGGCTTCGGCCTGTGCTATGGGCTCGGAGGAGTCCTCTTCTCTGTGTGATAGTGCTCCTTCTGAAGATGGAGACCTCTTCTCTGACCCGGGTTCCTCTGTTGAGAGGCAGAGGTGTCAGGATGAAGCTGGTCAGGATGACTGGGACCAGCTTGACGTCGGTGGTATGTTGCTCAAAATTTTTGAGGCCCTATCTATTTCGCCCCCGGGTGCGGTCCCCAGACCGAGAGGGGAGCGCTTCCATACGGCGCCTGCGCGCTTGGAATTTCTCGAGCAGGCCCACTTTCATGCTCTTGTACTTAAGGAATGGGATTGCCCCACTAAACTTCAAGGGGCCCCAGAGGATTGGGTTTGGAAATACCCTTTTCCCCCAGAGATGGTTGATTGTTGGGCTTCGTCTCCAGTGGTAGACGCCCCGATTATTGGGGTTCCTAACCCCCCTTTCCTTAAAGCTCCGGCTTACAGCATCCTGCGGGATGCCGAGGACCGGCGCATTGATAGGCTGGCTTCCCACGCCTTTGCTTGTGCAGGATCGGCGCTACTTCCTGTCTGTGCCGCGGCCATTACTGCAGTGGCCGCTAGGACCCTCATAAGTAAGATGCTTGAGCATCAACCTGAAGATTTACCCTGGGAGGTGTTTAACGCACTCTCCAGCTGCGACATTTTTGTTAAATTTATCCTTTTAGCTCTGGATGACAACATCAAAACGACATCAGCCCAAATGATAGCTATTCGCCGCCTGCTCTGGCTGCAACAGTGGGGGGCAGACGATGACGCTAAAAGGACTCTGACGGGGCTCCCCTTTAGAGGGCATCGCCTGTTTGGGGCCCGTCTGGACCTATTCGGCAAAAGAGGACAATTCACCCAATCAGGAGCGGCCGTCCAGGCCCCCTCGGAGCAGGGATACCCCTCCACCTCCATACCATAGTGTTAAGCAGGAACCAGGGACGCCCTTTGCGGGGTCTGGTTCAGTCTCCTGCCCAGGGAGTGGCAGACAATGCCCGGGACCTTCCGGCCAGGCCAAGTCCAAATCCTTCATCGAAACCCCACAAGCATGATGGGACGCCCTAACCCGCTTGGGTGAGGGGATGGCCACAGCACCTTGCTCCTATCGGGAGGCTTCTTGCCTCGTACTGGTGGAGTTGGGAGGTAGTTCCTCCGGACGTGGGACAGTGTTTGCTGGGTGTCCGTCCCTGAGTCAGTCAGGGGGCCTCCGGTCCCCTGTTTTTCTTCAAGTATGGGTGAAGGCCTTCCTTGGTCTGCTAGGCCTGGGCTCCTTGGCTGGACGCCTTAACGGATAGAGGCAGAGGCCTCTACAAAAGTTCGCCCCCCATTCCCCCTGAGGATGAGGGGGTCGCCCATTCTAACCCTTCTTGGGTTCGGCAATCTATAGGCATTCAGGCTTGATCCGAGTTGGACCGTCGGCACCCTATAAACCGTGGGGCCTATGGCCGTCCGTGGAGTATTAAGATGCTTAATTGGGCTCCCAGGTGTCTTTGGACACTGTGGCCTTTACAGCTTGGTGTTGGTAGTCTTCTCTGCTGTTTGTGGCCGGATTATTGGGCCCCTCTCACACTCTTGGTGTTTCGCTAGCTTGGTTTGGGAGTGATGTCTCGAACGAGACCAAGGGGCAGCCACAAAGGGACCCTTCGGGTTCCTTATATCTCCTGAGAGGGAGTTGTTGGGATAGGCTTAGTGGCCTCAGATCCCACCTTTTTTGTTCCATCCTCCAGTTTCCTAGGATGGCATTAGAATTGGGTCGGCTAGTGCCCCCTTTTTTGCTTGGCATTTAAGGCTTTTCTGGGGCAAGGTCTCTGACCTTATTTGTTATCTCCTTACTGTCACCTGGCAGTATTGCTCCTGGGATGGCCGTTGGTGGCTGTGCAGATGACGTCCCTTATTCTCAGTGCCCTTAAGTTCTGCAGCACCTTAGGTTGTTATTCTGGATAGGGGGTCCAGCAGTGTGGACCTAACTCTGTGCACCTTCCTCCTAGTCGAGGTGGCTGATCTTCTGAGAGTTATTTAAAAAAAAAAAAAAAAAAAAAAAGAAAAGAGTCCCTCGGGGGGCATTCCCTCCTTTCTTGCTGCTTACCTGTTGGTGGTCACCTTGGGTACCAAATTGTGCAGGTTGACTGGGGGGGCTTGTTTCTTCTGAAACCCCCAGTGGTTCCTAGGTAGGCCCCAAAAAGGGGGTCCATTTATCTATTGTGTTGTTGCCACAGCGAGCCTTCAGCGGGCTCTATCTAGCTGGATTTCTCCGTTTCAGGGCCTATCCATTTGGGGATTCGTGGTCTGCCGTAGGACAGTGGCCTGTCCCCTTCTTCCTGGTAAAGTCTCGGGACTAGTGGTTACTTCCAGGAAGGCTCTGACTCTGATCTATGTGGGAATTAACATCCCTTGCTTTTTATCACTTTAGTCTTTGATGGATGCCCTCTTTGATAGGAGGTAATCTATTGGCCCTCTGACTTCCTACTGGTATGGACCTGTTGGGCTCTGTCATAATCACAGGGGTTCTGCCCTTTAGTATTGACCTAGATTGGTCTAACCTTGTCCTTTGGGGCCTAGTAGGCTCTGGCTGGACATTATACTCGATATGGCTTATTTTCTTCGCCCTGCCAGGCAGGGGGAGCCGTCATGCCCAGGGCCTGGGTGGCCCAGGGGGGTGTCGTCCGTGGAGGCTTCTGCTGAGGACGGTGGGCCTGTACGCTCTCTCACGAGGTTTGTTCCGCATAGTCAGGCTCTTTTCCATTTCGCCCCTATCTTCAGGGTCTAATTTGGAGTTAGACCAGTTCGGTTCCTCGCCCTGCCGGAGATGGCATTCTCTGGGTGTCTTGTTTCCAGGAGAGCTAGGATTGAGCTTCCTCCTCTTCCTCTTCTTCTATTCCTGCCATCTATCTTAGGGTATGTTGTACCTGTATTGCTTGGCGGGGTCTAGCTCTCTCCCCTGCTGGAAGTTCTCTGTTCCCGGGGTTCTTGAATTATTACAGCATGGTTGGTATTTGCTCTCCAACTTAGTTCTGTGAAGGTTCAGGGCTCGCCCTGTTGGCCTACTACAGAGGTATATTCCAATTTTCTGTGTTGAGCATTCATCAGGGTTTGCTCAGGTACATTCCTTGAGGAATTCTTGCCTCCTCTAGGGGGTTTACTTAATCTGATGCCCTGCTAAGGGTTGCCTTGGGTTTTATTCAGGTTCTTCTGGTCTTCTGACCATATCGCTGTTCTGGGGCGGTTGCTCCAGTCATAAATGGGCCATAAAGGATGACACTGTTATCGGTCATGGTCAGTGTGTATATATATATATATATATATATATATATATATATATATACATTGTTTACATATCTGTAGTCCATGAGAGGGGGTTGCTCCGCACTACGCCGAGTTCGGCTTCAGGTGGTGTTTTTGATTCTCTGTCTGTCTTGATATACTTGAGCTAAGGGGATCTGTCTTCCCCTCCAGGTGTTGGAGATTTCCTGGTCCGTTTCTTGTCCCTGGTAGGGATTATGCCCTTGGGGCTTATGGGTCTCCATCCTTTAGTACTGGATCTGATTGCCTCCACGGGTGTAGGTGCCCTCGGATAGGCATCGCTTGGTTGGTTCTGTCCCTCTGAGCCTAGAGTAAACGTTTCGGCTCGTGCTGAGTGTTGTTGTTTTCAGGATTCCTGCAGGTCTCGCTTGAGACCAGGGTTCATATTCCCCGCTGGGGAGACTTCTAAGGTTGCCACGGCTACTCTCTGCATGAGCGTGGTTAGGCCTTTTCTCTGGCCTGTTCTTTTAAGGGAAGTTTACTCTTCTCTCGGTTGTTTTGCTCTCTTATTACTTGTGCTTGGCCTGAGCCTTTCAGCACTAACTTCTGTTGAGCATACTGGCTTGTCCGCTGCTTGTGTTCAGTTCTCCCTTTACAGGTTCAAAGGTTGAGGTTAGAGCCTTGCTCTCGTTGCTCTTGGTAGCATGGTTGTGGGTGACAGCGCTTTTACTGTTGGCTGTGCCCTTTTTTCACGGGGATCCCACCCTACTTTATGGACACTGCTATTGGATGTCCCACATGTTATTACTATATCTCGAGCAGGACGTGCTGTATGCTTAGAATAATACAATTCTGTGAAGTACTCACCTGTAGAATTGGTATTATACACATACAGCACGTCCTGCTCCACCCCACCCTGGTTTCACTTGTTCTGGATCCCCTGTATGGTGATTATTATCATTGATATTATTGCCTGTTTCTGGGTGGTTGGTTCCTCCTGGCTTCTCGTTCTCACTGTTTTTCAATGCTGGGGATTTGTGGGAGGTCCCTCGGTATATGTAGGGCTGGGAGGAGCTTGTTTTACCTACATGTAGGGCCGGGAGGAGCTTGTTTTACCTACATGTCTGCAGTGCACCGCGCCGGAGGCGGAGGATTACCCACATGTTATTACTATATCTGGAGCAGGACGTGCTGTATGCGTATAATACCAATTCTACAGGTGAGTACTTCACAAAATTGTATTTTTCCAGAAGTCCTTTGCTCAGCACCCTCTGGTCAGGACTTTTTTCTAGGGGGTCACTCATGTGCGTCCCCCACGTAAACCTATGGTGCCTGTTTGGGATTTGAACTTGGTTCTGTCAGCCTTGCAGGGTGCTCCCTTTGAACCTGTGCAGGATGCTGCCTTGGCCATTCTTACGCTCAAGGTTGTGTTTCTGGGGGCTATCACTTCTGTCAGGCGTGTGTCTGAGTTGGCGGCACTGTCCATTCAGCCCCCCTACTATGAGAGACACCAGGACAAGGTGGTGTTTCGTTTCAAACCTGATTTTCTGCCTAAGGTAGTGTCTACCTTTCATTTGAATCAGGATATTGTTCTTCCTTCTTTGTGCCCTAATCCTAGCAATGCTAAGGAGAGGGTTTTGCACTCTTTGGATGTGGTTAGGTGTCTGAAGTACTATCTGGTGGCTTCTGCACCTTTCAGGAAAACTGATGCTCTTTTTGTGCTCCCTTCTGGTCCTAGGAAGGGTTTGGCTCCTGCCAAGTCTACTATCAGCAAGTGGATTCGTCAGGCTGTGATTCAGGCCTACTCTGCTAAGGGGAAGAATCCTCCCTTCCGCCTTACTGCTCATTCCACTCGTGCTATTGGTGCCTCTTGGGCTTTTCAGCACCAGGCTTCTGTTGAACAAGTTTGCAAGGCTGCTACTTGGTCTTCTGTTCATACCTTTTCAAAGTTTTACATGGTTGATGTTCGGGCCTCAGCTGACGCTGTTTTTGGCCGAAAGGTTCTGCAGGCGGCAGTGGTTTAAACTGCCTGCTGCTGATTTTTCTTGGGGATCCCACTCTACTTTATGGACACTGCTATTGGATGTCCCAACTGTAAGTATTAGATTTGGAGCAGGACGTACTGTATACTAAGAATAATACAATTCTGTGATTACTCACCTGTAGAATTGGTATTATGAGTATACAGTACGTCCTGCTCCAACCCACCCTTGGTTTGCATATTCTTGGATGCCCTGTATGGTGATTGTTATCATTGTTATAATTGATAGTTTGGATTGTTTTATTCTCCCGGCTTCTCAACTGCTTTTCAATGCTGGGGATTTGTGGGAGGTCCCTGGGTATTTGAGGGGACAGGAGGAGCCTATTTTCGATGTCTCTGCAGTCCAGCGCCATCTGGTGAAGTATATCCCAACTGTAAGTATTAGATTTGGAGCAGGATGTACTGTATACTCATAATACCAATTCTACAGGTGAGTAATCACAGAATTGTATTTTTTTCCCTTATTGTCCTCCTCCAAGTTATAGGTGCAACTTATAGGGCAACAAATATGTCAGTTTTAAGTGTTGGCATATATATAACAGGCTTTAATACTGGCCAAGCAAGGTTTTAAAGTTATACTAAAGACAAGCCCGATTGCCGTTCCATTGTTTGGGGTTACAGGTTGCACTGTCCCAAACTTCAATCCGTTATTTGTTAAACTATTAGAGCACTGGAAATGCAGAGAAAAAATGAGGAGAAACAGAGGAGAAACAGTGGGTGTGGCAACAGCGCTGTGATGTAAGCACACTTTGTACTTTACATATATCATAGTAAAACAATAAGTGCATTGTTGTGCCTCTAGTTATTACTGCCAGCACATAGTGTGACCTGAGAGAAGCAGCCAATCAGGACGTTTGGGGAGGGAGTGGGGAGTGTTTCTGTTCTTGGCCCACTGAAGGTTGATTGCAGGACCAGGGGTGTGGATTGAAAGCTGAATGAGGAGGTGATTTATTCAATACGGAGAGCGGCAGAGGAGAAATCACTGCACTCCAGCCACCCAATGAAAAGTAAGCTACTGATGTATTTTTTTTTTTTTACTTTTGCCAATCACTTTAATAAATGTACCCTCTCTGCTAAAACATAAATCATTCAAAAGCTGAAACTAGTGACCCTTAAACCTTTCATGCTATATAGAATTCATAATTTAACATTTAATAAGGTAACACCAGGATTGCGACATCGAGTTGTACCTAGTAGTGTTAAATGACTAAAGAGTCGCTCATATTTGCAGAATGTGGCCAAAACAACATAAACAGATTTTATCTTGATGTAAAACCAGTTGCACATAGTTGTTAAACAAAACCCACTGTGGCTGGCCCTGGAATTTAAGATTCCTAGGCTGGCAACTGGCTTTCACCGGGGCAACACAAAACTCATCTACTTCCAAGCTTCCTGGCTATTGTAAACATCCGGCACCCGGGTCTTCAGGCTTTAAAGTGGACCAACACCCATGATTTTGACTATCCTGGGTTTTGGTCCACTTCGGTGGGGCACCCCGCTGTGTGAAACCCCCCAGAAAGCCCCCAAAACTCACCTCTCCCGCTCCCACGTGACCGCTGCAGCCAATCCCCGCCGGCGGACAAGCGAGAGGCAGCGACGGACAACAGAGCGCACCGCCGCCACTTCCCGCGCGTCACTCTTACAGGGCGCGCGCCGGCCGTTTGTGAATTGGCGGGCGCCGCTGGATCGAGGAGCAGGTAGGGATTTAGGGGTTTCTGAGGGGTTTCACACAGCGGGGCACCCCCGATCGGGGTGCCCCGCAGTCAGGGAGCTGATCGGTCCGGGAATCTTGTAGATTCCCGGGCCGATCATGGGAGGGTGCTGGTCCACTTTAAGCACAATCCTGTCCCCAGCCATTCAGGTTCACTGGGGGTGGGAGCGTACCTGCAACTGGATATGCGCCCACTGTGTTCCCAATGAATCCCTGCATGTAAACGGAGCCATTTGCCGAACAGTACATATGCACAGCAGACTGCTCTCATTGGACGAGAGCCCATGCATGCACGCTGGACCGGGAGTTCTGGGGTCTTTCACAGCCAGTTTGGGATGCCTCAGAGGAACGGAGCAAAACCCGGGATAGTGAAAATCACAATTTTTTTTCTCTGCTTTTAAAGCTCCTAATATTTAGTGAAACGTTGGACAGGACAGCAAATATATACACTTACACACAAACTATTAATTATATCACCAAAGTAGTATAAGTATGACATCCCTCTCCAGTGCAATTTAGATTGCTGCACATAAAAAATAATTTGCCTTTTTCTAATATCCATAGGGGTAGTAAGGGTGGCAGGGTAGAGGGGGCCATTTTGGGTGTAATTGTGCTTTAAACTACTACCTGCCTCCTAGAGAGGGTTCTTTGTAGTCGATCTATCTGCTGCTTCAAAGTCTTGCCACAGGTTACCTTTGTGGATCTTCAAGGCTGTGTCATGCTTAGAGAGATTGGATCAGGGCTCAAATTCCCTTTCTGAGTAAATAGGCCACAAACAGAAACTACTGTATACCTATATACCTTGAGGTTCTGTCATTTACACCACTATGGCCTACATTTCGATTTTCTAGTCAAAATACGTAGACATGAGCTTTTGTTCCGGTGTTTGGTTTGGGTGTTTTCTTTATACCAAAAGGCTTGTTGCATACAACAGTTTCCACTTCATTCTGGCAGGTCTGTATCCTCTGACCTATCTGCTCACTACACTGACAACTTGACTGCTCAGCTCATTGCACCACTGCTGTATTCATTGATCTAAGGGTTCTAGAGTTTTCAAAACTGGGCCAGTTTAGTGTATAGAAAATACAAATGTATACGCCGCTTGATCGCGCTGAAAATTCACTCCTTATATAGGTCAAAAGTACCTGCAAACGGAACTGTAGTAATAGTGTCCACAAATAATAGCGATAATAGAAGGCATGGAGCTAAATCTGAAAAATTCTCTATAAAAGACTTTTCTATTCTCTGGTCTTTTTGAAAAGTCTTCATATCACAGCATAAACCACCACCTTAAAGTGGACCATAACCCACGACGATCAGCCCGGGAATCTATAAGATTCCCAGGCCGATCTATTCCTTCCCCCGGGGCATCCAAAATGGGGATGTCCCGCTGTGTGAAATCCCCCAGGTCGCCCGATACACTTACCTTGCTTCCTGGTCTAAAGGTGTATACGCAAGCGGCGTCCGCATACCTGCTATCCCTCTAGCAGGGCGCGTGTCCGCCCCAGGCATTTATGCATTCGCGGGGGATGCGGTCTCCAGACCTAGACAAATGCTTAGACGACGTGAGGTCAGCAGATCTGAGCGGGCGCGCAGTAGGACCGGGAAGAGGTAAGTTGCTTTCGGCGACCTGGGGGTTTTCACATGGGACACCCCCAATTGGGGTGCCCCGGGGGCAAGAACCAAAACCCAGAATAGTCAAAATCCTGGGTTTTGGTCCACTTTAAAGCAGCAGAATGCTGATTTAAAATCCTTGTATCCTGAAATATCATCCAAGATGAAGCCGGATGGATCTCCACTTCCTCTACTGATTATGGGCTTCCTCGGGAGTTTGGATTCGAATGCTGGATATAAAGCAGTAAAATGTTCAGGTAAGTATGGTTCTGAGCATCAGCGGTAAGAGTACAGAGAGGGTGGGTCAGTTTAGTGTATAACGGATCACTGTCCAATATACACTTGCTCAGCCACTGTAGGCTTTCAGTTTATGCCCAAGTGTTTCTTCAATAGGGATGAAGCCAGTACGGGGGGGGGGGGGGGGGATGTGGGACACACGAAAAAGGGGTGTGGAACCATTTAAACTGCTTTTGGGCGGGAGCGCCTTCATTCTTAATGGCAGCGTGACTGAGGCTGGTCTCATGAGTGAAGCATTGGATGTGTCTATTCTAAGCATACGGTACGTCCTGCTCCATATATAATACTTACACGTGGGTAATCCTCCGCCAGAGGGCGCTGTTCACTGAAGACATGCAAAAACAGGCTCCTCCCGGCCCTTCATATACCCAGGGACCTCCCACAAATCCCCAGATTTCTCTGCAGTGCTGACTGCAAAGACATGGGTCCCGTTTATTTCACAGGGGCTCTGCCCTTGTTTTTACTGCCCCAGAATATTCTGACTCTGGTCATGGGGGCTTAGTAATTTTATGTCTGGACATTCTATTTTATATGTCTTTTCTTCGTTCATCCTGCTAGGCGGGGTTCTGCGCGAGATTGCACTGATAAGGGGACCCGTGATACTGATGGCCCCTGAGTGGCCTAGGGGACTGTGGTTCGCAGATATTTCTGCTGAGGACAGCGGACCTGTACGCTCTCTCTGGAGTGCGGTTCTGACCTTTCAGGCCCCTTATGTCACCCCAATCTACAGGCTCTGGTCTGATGGCTTGACAGTTGATTCATTCACCCTTTTGGAGACGGGTTATCTTCTGGGTGACTTTGTCTATGGGGGGCTAGGAGCAAGTTTCTTCTTCTTCTCCTTTCTCCGTCTATTATAGGGTATGGCATACCCATATTGTCTGGCGTGAGTCTTAGTCTCTCCCCTGTTGGACGTTCTCTGTTCTCGGGGTCCTAGAGTTATTACAGCATAGGTTGGGGTTGGCTCCCCATATTGGTACTCTGAAGGTTCAGGTTCTGCCCTGTCCGCCTTCCCGTAGAAGTCTTGTTCAGTCTTTCATTGTTGAGTGTTCTTTTGGGGATTGCTCAGGTGCATCTCCCAAGTAGTTCTATGGTCCCTGTTGGGATTAATTTTTATTCTGTTTGCCTTTCGGGTTGTTCCCTTTGGACCTATCCCGGATGCTGTCTGAACTGTCCCTGCTTCAAGTTGCCCTTCTGGGGGCTGTTGCTTCAGTCAGAAGTGGGCCTGTGAAGATGGCTCTGTTTAGTTAGCCCTTGTTCATTATTTATACATCATGATGTGGTGGTATTCCGCCTTACGCCGGACCTTGTGCCCAAGGTGGTGTCTTATGCTCATTTATCCAAGTCCTTGTCTGCCTCTGGGCCTTATTCTTAGTAATGCTGAAGTAAGGGGGTCTCCATTCCCTCAACAGGTGTTGAAGTTCTCCTGGATTGTTTCTTGTCCCTTAGGGGGACTGATGACCCTTGGGGTTTGCGGGCGCCTCCATACGTATGCACCTGATCTCATCTGTTTCCAGGGGCTATGCGCCCTTTGGACTGATCTTACTTGGAGGGATTGTCCTTCTGGTCCTGAGTAAAGGTTTCGGCTTCTTGCTGATCCTTGTTAGTGTAGTGGTCAGTATCCCCGCATGTCTAGCGGGAGACCAGTTTTCAATTCCCGATGGGGAGAGTTCTAAGTTTTACCGAGGCTACTGTTGCATTTGGACTGGTCAGGATGCTACTCTGGCCTATTCCTTTAAGGGGAAGAATCTTCTTCTCTTTTTATTCTGTTTCTACTTGTGCTTGGGTACCTTGGGCATTTCAGCACCAGGTTTCTGTTAATCTGGTTTTGCTAGACCACTGCTCGTTTTCTGTTCATACCTTTCAAAGGTTTTTATCAGGTTGACGTTAGAGCCTTTGCTCATGTCGTTCTTGGAAGCAAGGTTTACAGGTGACAGCGCCTTTACTGTCTGCTGTGCCTTTTTTGATGGGGATCCCACCCTACTTTATGGACACTGCTATTGGATGTCCCACGTGTAAGTATTATATATGGAGCAGGACGTACTGTATGCTTAGAATAATACAATTCTGTGAAACACTCACCTGTAGAATTGGTATTATACGCATACAGTACGTCCTGCTCCACCCCACCCTGGTTTTAAATTTTTCTGGATCCCCTGTATGGTGATTGTTATCTTTGCTATTGTTACCAGTTTGGTGGTTGGTTTCTCCTGGCTTCTTTTCTCACTGCTTTTCAATACTGGGGATTTGTGGGAGGTCCCTGGGTATATGAAGGGCCGGGAGGAGCCTGTTTTTGCATGTCTGCAGTGAACAGCGCCCTCTGGCGGAGGATTACCCACGTGTAAGTATTGTATATGGAGCAGGACGTACTGTATGCGTATAATACCAATTCTACAGGTGAGTGTTTCACAGAATTGTGTGTGTTTTTCAGAGCAGAGTGCTACTTTAATGGGTGTTTATGCCACTAAATGATGGAGGGAAACTGCTGTAAAATGAATAACTAGGCTGTGTGCGCTTTGTGTCAGAACACGCTCCTTCCTCCTCACCATCTGCTTCTACCTGCAACTGCTATGTTCCCAAGTTAGAAAATAATTTTGTGAAGGATTATTCACATGCTGCTTCATTACACAAGTAGACAGACTGGGTAAAATTAAACTGTAACAAATAGAGCAATTACATATGAATCCTACTTTCAGCTAGACCACGGTTTCCTTGTGTGAAATTCCAGGGCAGCAGGTCTGTGATGTTGAAACAATCATTTCGGTCTATGGCTGAAATGCGTAGCCAAACTGATATTATCCTTGTAAAATTTACATTGTCCTTTTGATAAGTTTAAAACGAAACACAACCGAGAATTTGATTTTCTTGGATTTTGTTCTGTGCCCCCGGGTCTCCCGATTTGGGATTCCCCACTGTGTGAAACCCCCCCAGATCGCCCACTAAAACTCACCTATTCCAAGTGTGACATACACTCCGCTTCAACTCTTCATGACATTTGGGTTATTCTCCAGTAGAGGGCAAACTTCTGCAGAGATGAATGCAAAAAAAGGAGCTCCTCCCAGTCTATAAATACCTGGCACCTCCCACCAATTCCCCAGTTCCTTCTCTGCAGAAGGTGAGCAAGACAGAAGATGACGACTTATCTTACTTGCAGGTAAGCTGGGCCCGTGCCCGGCCCTTTTTTGTCCCTATTGCTGCCAGGACTCTTTCTAAATTGTCCCTATATTCTTAGTATACAGTACGTCCTGCTCCAAATCTAATACTTACAGTTGAGATATACTCCGCCAGATGGCGCTGGACTGCAGAGACATCGAAAATAGGCTCCTCCCGGCCACTCAAATACCCAGGGACCTTCCACAAATCCCCAGAATTTCTCTGCAGTCTGGCTGCGAAGGACGAGAAATTGGCTCTCTACTCGCAGGTGAGCGGGGTTATTAACCTGGGGCCCTGTAGGACTATTCCCACCCGTTCCACTAGTAATATGCCTCCCAGCCTTGGCTGCGCTGGTCGGGTGAAGGTAGGCAGCACCGCCGTTGGTGCTTAGGAGCGCTGCTCCACCGCAATCCCTCACCAAAGGGTAGGCGGTTCAGGCTTATGGTGAGCCTCTATGGGATGCCCCTGCCTATTGGTGGGCCCTATTTAAGTGGCCGCCGTCCTCATCCTCCTTGTAGTCTTTGGGGGAAAAGAGGGGGGGGGGGGGGGTGTATGTGTATAGATATGTATGTTATGCAGTCTTTGCTTTCACTTTTCACATGTCTTTATTCTTGTGTCAGCCGCCGCACTGACTTGTCTTTATTGCTTTAAATTTACCGCTGCTGCGCACTGACTTGGTTCCGCGCTTGGCGGTGGCATTACCTCAGGCGCCGGTGCGCCATCATTGGCTGTTGGTCTTCTGGCTTTGCGCTCTTCGGGGGGGGGGGTGGGGCCCGTCTTTGGCGCGTTCCGCGTCATCGCTATTACTGGCCCGCCACTCGAGGTATACCGACGCCATCTTTTCTGACTTGGTTGGCCTATGCGCGACGGACTCCTACCTACCGTGGTCCGTAAGTGCCCTTGCGGGCGACTTTATCTGCTTCACTTTTGTTACGATGTACTTAAGGCCTTGTCTGCTTGTGTCTTTCAGGCGGGACGAACCCTTCTTGGCTTCTCCCGGCCCTGTTTTTAGTATATTACTTGTAAGCCTTGTAAAAATTATACTCCCACGTCCCTAGCGGGTTTTTGGGGCATCCGTGGTTGCTATATAGCGTTATTCTCTATCGGCGTATAGCGCCGCTATAATCACCATATGGAGGCATCCCACGATAATGTTACCGGGGTCCCTTCGGGACAAGACTGGCTGTGTAGCGTGTGGGCAGCCTCATGCTGACGCTGACAAGGCGCGGGTCTGTGTACCCTGTGCTGAGCAGGTGCTTGCATTGCAATCTGGGCTGCCGGTGGCTGCACCTCGTTTTACTTCACCTACTCCCCCAAGCTTAAATCTCACTCCTACTGAGTTGCATACTAGTGGGGATTCTCAGCCTGATGTGTCTTCTAGACTGGCTACTGTTGAACAGATTATTGCGAAGTCTTTAGCGCGTAAGGCCCCTGCTAAGAAGTGGCACTTGACGCCTAATGTTACTGTTTTCCCTATGGGAACTGAGGAGTTTATGAATCTGTGTGGCTATACCCTGTCTGATGAAGGGGAGCTCTTTTCTGATTCAGGCTCATCTGATGAGAGACCAAGGAGTCATGACGATTCTGGCTCTGACCCCTGGGCCCCGGATGACACTGACAGATTGTTGACCCAGATTTTTGAGGTTCTGTCTATCTCTCTCCCTGTTGAGGCTCCCAGGCAAAGAGGGGAGCTTTTCCATACAGCAAGATCACGTTTGGAATTTCCAGAGCAGGCACACTTCCATAACCTTGTGCTCAAGGAATGGGAACGCCCCAGTAAACTTCCCGGGGTTCCAAAGAGTTGGGATAGGAAGTATCCCTTTCCTGCTGAGGTGGTTAAATGTTGGTCACTCCCAGCCCCCCCCCCCCCCCCCCCCCCCCCCCCGAGGTGGATGCCCTGATCCTAGGGCTATCTAACACCTCTGTCATGCATTCCCCTGATTCTACTACCCTGCGGGATGCCGAAGACCGGCGTATTGATCAGCTGGCATCCCACGCCTTTACATGTGCGGGGACGGCGCTGCGCCCGGTCTGTGCCTCTGCCATTTCTGCTGTGGCCACTAGAACCCTTATCAGAAATATGCTCGACAGTGCCCCTGATGATTTGCCTTGTGAGGTGTTTAATGCACCCTCCAGTTGTGATGTTTTTGTAAATTTTCTCCTCTCAGCATTGGATGACACCATCAGAATGTGTGCCAGAACCTCTGCCCTCGTGCTGGCTATACGCCGCTCGGTTTGGCTGCGCCAGTGGGCTGCTGACAACGCTGCCAAGAAGCCCTCACTGGTTTTCCCTTTAAAGGACTGCTTCTGTTTGGAGACCGCCTGGACCTTTTTGCATAGGGCGGCAACCTCTGCCCTTTCGGGGTCAGGGTTCCTTCTCCTCCCCTTACCGCGGTGCAAGACAGGGAAGGGGGGTGTCTTTCCCTGGGGCCCGGGGAGATTTCTGGGGTAGAGGCAGAGGACGTGGACGTCCTGGCTCCTCCTGGGGTCCCAAAGCTAAATCCTCTCCCAAGCCCCCTCAGGCATGATGGGGCGCCCTCACCCATCCGGGTGGGGGGACGGCTGTAGCACTTCGCTCACGTCTGGAGGCTTCATGTCTCAGACCGGTGGGTTGAGGAGGTAGTGTCCTCCGGTTACAAGTTAGTTTGCTGCCGATCCCCCTCCAAGATTCATCAGATCCCGGATTCCTCAGGACCCTCTGTCAGCTCAGGGGCTAGTGCAAGCAGTGCAAGGCCTCCTGGAGTTGGGGGTCATCTGTCAGGTCCCCTTAAGAGAAAAAGGCAATGGCTTTTATTCAAATCTATTCACAGTACCCAAAAAGGATGGTTCTGTCAGGCCCATCCTGGACCTGAAGATCCTCAACAAGTTTGTCAGGGGCAGGCGCTTTCGCATGGAAACTGCGCTCTGCCATCAGTTCCCTGCGCCAAGGGGATTTCATGACTTCTGTGGCTTACCTTCATATTCCTGTGTTCCCAGGTCATCAAAGGTTCCTCAGGTTCGCTCTGATGGATCAACATTACCAGTTTGTGGCCTTGCCCTTCGGCCTCACTTCAGCCCCCAGGGGGTTCACCAAGGTGCTGGCTGGCGTGATGTCTCTGCTCAGATGCCAGGGCGACATCCTCATCGCTTCCCAGTCTCTACACCAGGCAGAATTGCATACTCAGCTGGTAGTGTCCACTCTGGAGTTATTTGGATGGGTGATCAACCACCCCAAGTCCTCACTGTCCCCTTCCTTGGTAACTCCATTCCTAGGAATGAATCTGGATACAGTTCAGGCAAGAATCTTACTTCCTCAGCAGAAGGTGGACAGCCTGATTGCACAGGCTCAGTCTCTCCTAACTTGTCCCCATCCCTCCATCAGGCAGGGGATGCAGCTGGTGGGCCTGATGGTGGCATGCTTCGAAGCGGTCCCTTATGCTCAGTTCCACTTGAGGCCTCTGCAACTTCACCTATTGTCTGTATGGGACAAGGACCCAGCGTCCCTGGACAGGGTCTGTGTGCTTTCCCCCCTAGTCAGGAGGTCCCTCTGGTGGTGGATGGACTCAAGGAACCTGTTGGGGGGCAGATCTTTTCTTACCCCTTCCTGGGAGACGGTCACCACGGATGCCAGTCTGTCAGGTTGGGGGGGGGGGGTTCTGGAAGTCCCTGCGGTTCCAGGGGAGGTGGGGCCCTCAGGAGGCCCACACTCCTATCAATGTCTTGGAGCTGCGGGCGATCAGGTTAGTTCTGGCTCGTTTGACTGCTCATCTTCAGGGCCTGCCTGTTCAGGTGCGCTCGGACAACCAGGGAGGGACCCAGAGCAAGGGGGCCCTCCAGGAAGCGTCTGATCCTGATCCTGATCCTGACTTGGGCGAAGGCCAATGTCCCCTGCATATCAGCTGTGTACATCCCGGGGGTGGAAAATCGCCTGGCGGACTCTGATCAGGGGTACCTCTCGCCAGGGAGAATGGTCCCTATGCAGCAGGGTGTTTCAATCTCTGTGTCACCGTTGGGGCCAACCAGATGTGGATCTGTTTGCGTCCCGCCACAATCACAAGCTCCCAGCTTTTGTCTCTCTGTCCAGGGATCCACTGGCCCTGACCTCGGATGCGCTAGCAATGTCATGGAAGGCTTTTCAGTTCCTGTATGTCTTCCCTCCGATCCCCCTGCTGGGCAGGGTTCTGCGCAAGATTGCTCTGGAAGGGGTGCCAGCAATTCTGGTGGCCCCCAGGTGGCCAAGAAGAGTGTGGTTCGCAGACGTGGTACAGCTGGCAGTAGTATGCTCTGCCCTTGGTGCCGGATCTGCTCACTCAGGGCTCTCTACGCCATCCCAATTTACAAACTCTGGCTTTGACGGCTTGGCTGCTGAAACCACCATCTTGATGGAGAAGGGGTTGTCTTCCTCGGTTGTGGATACTTTGATTAAAGCTAGGAAGAAGTCTTCCTCTTCCATTTATTACAGGGTTTGGCGTGCCTACATTGACTGGTGTGAGTCTAAGTCTCTTCCCTGTCGTGTGTTCTCTATTCCCAGGATTCTGGAGTTCCTGCAGCATGGTTTGGAGATGGGTCTCCAACTCAGTACTCTGAAGGGTCGGGTTTCTGCCCTGGCTATTTTCTTCCAGAAATCTTTTGCTCAGCACCCTCTGATCAGAACTTTTTTCCAGGGGGTCACTCATGTGCGTCCCCCACGTAAGCCTATGGTACCTGTTTGGGATCTGAACTTGATTCTGTCAGCCTTGCAGGGTGCTCCCTTTGAACCTGTGCAGGATGCTGCCTTGGCTATTCTTACGCTCAAGGTTGTGTTTCTGGTGGCTATCACTTCTGTCAGGCGTGTGTCTGAGTTGGCGGCGCTTTCCATTCAGCCCCCCTACTATGAGAGACACCAGGACAAGGTGGTGTTTCGTATCAAACCTGACTTTCTGCCTAAGGTAGTGTCTGCCTTTCATTTGAATCAGGATATTGTTCTTCCTTCTTTGTGTCCTAATCCTAGCAATGCTCTTGCACTCTTTGGATGTGGTTAGGTGTCTGAAGTACTATCTGGTAGCTACTGCACCTTTCAGGAAAACTGAAGCTCTTTTTGTAGTCCCTTCTGGTCCCAGGAAGGGTTTGGCTCCTGCCAAGTCTACTATCAGCAAGTGGATTCGTCAGGCTGTGATTCAGGCCTACTCTGCTAAGGGGAAGAATACTCCCTTACGCCTTACTGCTCATTCCATTTGTGCTATTGGTGCCTCTTGGGCTTTTCAGCACCAGGCTTCTGTTGAACAAGTTTGCAAGGCCGCTACTTGGTCTTCTGTTCATACCTTTTCAAAGTTTTACAAGGTTGATGTTAGGGCCTCAGCTGATGCTGCTTTTGGCCGAAAGGTTCTGCAGGCGCCAGTGGTTTAAACTGCCTGTTGCTGCTGTTTTTTCTTGGGGATCCCACCCTACTTATGGACACTGCTATTGGATGTCCCAACTGTAAGTATTAGATTTGGAGCAGGACGTACTGTATACTAAGAATAATACAATTCTGTGATTACTCACCTGTAGAATTGGTATTATGAGTATACAGTACGTCCTGCTCCAACCCACCCTTGGTTTGCATTATCTTGGATCCCCTGTATGGTGATTGTTATCATTGTTTATAGTTGATAGTTTGGATTGTTTTATTCTCCCGGCTTCTCATTAACTGCTTTTCAATGCTGGGGATTTGTGGGAGGTCCCTGGGTATTTAAGGGGCTGGGAGGAGCCTATTTTCGATGTCTCTGCAGTCCAGTGCCATCTGGCAGAGTATCTCCTAACTAAGTATTAGATTTGGAGCAGGACGTATTGTATACTCATAATACCAATTCTACAGGTGAGTAATCACAGGTGCCTCCCATCATTACCACAATGTCTCTAATAGTAGCACCAACCCATTCACATCCAAAGCTGCTGCATGCAGCATGATTTACCTATCGCCCCAGTAAACCCACTCCATGCCTTTTACCCCTGGTAAGCCAAACTGAGGGTTAAAAAAAGCAAAATGTGGTATGGTGCCAAATGCCCAAACCCTACACAGTGTGTAAGGACTCTTATAGAGAAGTATGAAGAAGGTTCTACACCCCTAATAATAAGCCTGCAGAGGACCATCTGCCTATAATATGCTATGTATATGGGTGGAGAGATGCCCACGTATGCAGGTGGAGAGGCCTCTATAGGCTTTTCTATGGGGGTAAAGAGGTGTTTGCACCTGTTGCGCAACAGGTGGTGTGGTGTTTATGTATGTTTGTGGGATGTGGGGAGCTGTTATGTGGGGGTGGATTTAGCTGCCCTGTCTCTCTGCCAACTGGAAACAATACAGGCTTCTTCTTCTGTATAAAGATATCTGTAGAAGCCTCTCCCCTGCATACATGAACTATTGGAGAGGTCTCTGCAGGCTTATGTATGAGTGTTGGCTGAGCGGCTAAAAATACAAATCCCCCTGAACAGCCCTGCACGTGTCTCTGCCATAAAACCATGCAGGGCTCTTCTCTGCATGAGTTTAACATTCCTGATTTCTATCATTGCTAGAGGCTGTAGGAATGTTTCTTTGCATTAAATTGCTTGTACCGAACACCACCTATATATAATATTCACACAAATTGCATATTCCCCAACACCAAGATGATGGGAGGAGTATTTTTACCTCCTTGACTCCTTGTCACATGCAGTACCAGAAATTACCGTAGCTCCTTTTATGTCGCTGTAGATCTGCCACGGGAGGTCTTTTCATCAGTTTTTGCCAAATTGTATCCACTTCTTGTGTTCAGCTTTGCTGTGTTCCATGGCCATGTACCATGGCTTTTTCTGTGAAATGAAGCTTAGAAAATGCCAGGAAAATCCTACAAGAATAACTGAAATTGGGTGACTAATATTTGACATGAGTTCAAATGTAATTCTAACCACAATCACAACTCCAGTTATAAGAGAGTGTTCACACCCATGCAACACCTTTTTATTTTAGATATGTAATTTTTAATTCCCCTTCTAAATTATTTTACTTGGTTTTTCACTAAAAAAATTGAATTATGGGTCACAATGAAGGTGGAAAACGTTCTGAAATGATTGTTCTTGGTCTGATTTCTTTGATTTATCTCCACTGTTGTTCCTCTCCCCACTGCTGCTCTAATTGCTACTTTCTGCATGGAATCACTGCAGTGCTGGTATGAAAGGTCAACACATGGGAAACAAATCAAATGTTTGTCAGGCCTGTGACAGTTGCTGACTCGTGTCTTTTGTACATGGTTTTCCTGACGAGAATTTGGAAACAAACAAAGGAAGCTCTAGGGCGGTGTAACGTGTTTCTCTTGGTCCTTGACCTTGTGTAACTGCTTATTTGCCCCAACCTTGTGTTTTGCCGGATGACTAACGATAGTATTTCTTATTATAGTGTCTCCTGATGTTGTCTCTATAGTGTCTCTCTTTTACATTTTGCTGAATATGGTGCTAATGCATAGTGAAATACCTTTTACTATAACCTCCTGCTGAACCCTAGAAGCCACCTGCATCAAGTTAAAAGGGGACAAAAACCCAGGATTTTGACTATCCACACTTAGCTTCCACGCCTGCTGCACAAAGATCTACTTTAAAGAAAAATGATACAGCTGGACATGTGATCTCATCAGTCTTTAGTTTGGAAAATGGGAGAGGGTAGTCTACAGCTGTAATAGTGAGGGCCTGTGAGTGAACAATAGCCAGAAATATGCAAACACAGACCTACACCTGCTATCATTTGGTACAGTAAGCCATTTTCTGCGTCTGAAGAAAAAATGCCAGGCTCTTATTAGCGCTTTTATTGTGTATTGTATTAATTTAAAAAAAAAGGGAAACCTCGCCTCCCCTGTAAGGTAGATATGTGGGTATCATGATGCGTGTTAACTAGGAACTAAGACACTGACATACATCTCCTTATCGTGCTCCAGTCTTTATCAAAAAGTTAAACACGGTGTGTGTTGTCACCATGAACTAACCATTATTTTTAATAATTTTTTCTTAACTTGCCAAAAATTGGCAGATTGGCCTCAATCAAGAGTTGACTATACAGATGACTGGCTGAGTGGTCGTTATCTTGGGATTTGACCTGAATACTAGGAGAGCAAAAGCCTTTATCCTGAGGTAGAAACAACTCTAATCCAGTTTACACCTGATTCTCTAGTGTAGGTTTCTCCTATCGCATGGCAAGGCCTGCTTCAAGAAGTCCTTACATATGGGATATTCTGCCCCAAGGTGGTGCAGTGTACTGCAGAAGAGTTGTGGCTCCTCCCGGCCCCATATAAAAACAGGAATCATAGACCTCTCCAGTGTTTCCTCTGCAGTGATACTGCGAAGATAGAAGATGGCTCTTATATTGCGTAGGTGAGCGGGCAACCAAGCCTGCGGCCCTGCATGTCTATTCTAAGTATGTCACACACCCCACTTCAAGACATTCATTACACTTGGGTATACTGACCTGTAGATGGCGATCTTGCAGAGATAACAAAAAAGGTCAGACCCTCTCGGCCCATAAATACCTGGGACCTCCCACTCATTGCCCAGTCTTCATCTCTGCAGAGGCGAGCAAGTCAGAAGATTATGTCTCCTCCTTGCAGGTAGCCGGGATGACTCCCGGCCACTTTTATTCTTCTATTTCTGCCCGGATCCCCTTGTTTAATGTTCCCTGCCTCCCAGCCTAGGCTGCTGGTCCGGGCAAAGGTAGTTGGCACCCCTGGTGCTTAGGAGCCGTGAGACCCCATAACAAGGGGTAGGCGGCTATCCGGGTTGGTGATCCCGGTTTGGGATGCCCCGTCCCTTGGCCCTTCCCTGGCATGGATTCCCCCTCTCCCAGGTACCCTGGGGGGGGGGGTCCCTTATGGATTCCTGTCTTCGTGTGTGTGTGTTTACGTGTGTGTTTCACTTCACTGTCATGGCGCCGGAGGTCCCGCGGCGCCGGCCTCTGGCGCGCTAAGAGTGCTGCCCGTGCTGAGAGCGTGGCTTCACGTACCGGCTTCTGGCTGGGAGAGACGGGGGAGGGGCGGGGCCGGGCGCAATGCGCGCCGGCCTGCCCTCCCTCCTCCTACTGCACACTGCGCGCTGTTACCTGCGGTACCAAAGGTCTAGTGAGGGGCCTGACGGCCATCACTGTCATTTGTTTTTGGCTTCTATACATTGCATGGTCTGAGTGTGTGCTTGTGTTCTTGTGTTCCAGGTGGACCATTGATCATATTAAAGGGGGGGCTCTCCCGGTCCTGGTCCCTGGTTAAAAATTTAGCTGGCCCAAAAATCCTCCCACTCGGGACTTAAAGGGGCATCCCGGGTGACATAATTGCGTAATTCCCAAACAATATAAGAGCGTTGTACACATTTATTTGTATATACATATATAGTACTAAAAAATCACCATATGGAGGCTTCCCCGGATACTGGGCTTGTGCCCCCCTCGGGGCAATCCAGGCTGTGTTTGGGGTGTGGGGTATCTTTTGGGGGATGATGTATTTCTATGTGTACCCTGTGCGCAGCGGGCTATTACGCGGCAGACCGGATCTCAGGCATCTGGTTATGCTCCGCCGGTCTCCTCCCCGTCTCCCCCTCGCCTGACACGTGCGTGTGATGTGGTCATTAGTGGGGAGTCGCAATCTGAGGTGTGTGCCAGATTGGCCAATCTTAAAAAATTTGTTTTCTAATGCCGTCGCCAAAAAGGCCACGGCAAAGAGGAAACATTTGTATTCGGCTGCGCAGGCCTTTGATAGGGAGGACTTTGACTCCCTGGATTGGTCTGATTGCTCCCCGCGTGAGGAAGGGGAGCTGTATGAGGGGTCTGATGACTCCGACGATCAGCAGTTTGTGGGCGCTGATACCGAGCAGGGCCAGGGGGATTCCTCGGATACATCCAGGGTCCTGGCTCAGGTGTTTGAGGTCCTGGCTATTTCTCTCCCCGAGGCGGCTCCTCCGCTGAAGGGGGAGTTCTTTGAAGAGACGAAGCCCTGCTTGGAATTTCCTTATCAAAAGCATTTTGATGGTATCATTCGCAAGGAATGGGAGAGGCCGACGCAGCTTCCGGGTGTCCCACCGGGTTGGGACAAGAAATATCCCTTTCCAGCGGACACAGTGAAGCACTGGTCATCTCCCCCCGAGGTGGATGCTCCTGTTTTTGGGGTTGTCCAGCTCCTCAGTCCTCCATTCTCCGGAGTGCACTACCCTCAAGGATGGTGAGGATAAACGCATTGCCCAGATGGCTTGTCATGGTTTTGCCAGTGTTGGATCGGCCTTGTGGCCGGTTTGTGCTTCTGCGCTTGTACTGGTTGCTGCCAGGTCGGTTGTTAGAGGATTGTTGACCTCGTCCGGGCTTGACCCGGCTAGTGAGGAGTTTGCCGACCTTAAGCGCTGTGAGTTATTCTTATCTTTTGTACTGTCCGCCACGGACGATACCTTGGTGATGTGTAGCAGAGCTGCGGCTCTGCTTGTGGCTATCCGCCGGTCGGTTTGGTTACGTCAGTGGGCGGCTGAGTTGGTGTCCAAAAAGTCGCTCACGGCCCTTCCCTTTGTGGGGTTGCGGCTCTTTGGAGAAAAATTGGATTCGGTAGCGAAGGGAGGTAATTTACCTCAGAGTAAGAAGCAGCGTCGCCCCTTTTGGGGTGCGGCTTCCTTCTCTCAGTCCTTTCGTGGGGCTAGAGTCGGCAGGGGCTCAGCTTTCCCCTCGTCCAGAAGTTATTCCTGGACCAGGGGCAGGGGTTGGGCCCGTCCAGGACACAGTTGGGGCTCCAAGCCTAGAGTCGCTGCTAAGCCGGCTCAGCGATGAGGGGGCGCCCTCACCCTTGCGGGTGGGGGGACGGCTGCTACTCTTCTCCCAGGTTTGGGGTCAAGACGTCTCGGACAGGTGGATTCAGGAAGTGATGTCTTCCGGTTACAAGCTGGAGTTCGAGTTCCGGCCCCCTCCCAGATTCTTCAGTTCTCTGGTGCCGTCAGATCCTCTGGCTGCCCAGGGGCTTCGGGTGGCAGTAGCAAGTCTTTTGGATATGGCTGTCATCTGCCCGGTGCCCCACTCAGACTGGGGCCTGGGCTTCTATTCCAATTTGTTCACGGTGCCCAAGAAGGACGGATCCGTTCGTCCCATTCTGGATCTGAAGTTGCTCAACAGGTTTGTTCGTCCCCGGAAGTTCTGTATGGAAACTGCGCTCAGCCATCCACTCACTTCTTCAGGGGGACTTCATGACTTCCATAGACATCAAAGATGCTTACCTGCATATTCCAATATTTCTGCCACACCAGAGATTCCTCAGGTTTGTTGTGGACAATCGACATTTTCAGTTTGTGGCTCTTCCATTTGGCCTTACCTCGGCTCCAAGAGTTTTTACCAAGGTGTGGGCAGGAATGATGGCCATACTCAGAGCCAGGGGTATCCGCATCGTGCCCTATCTGGACGATCTTCTCATCATGGTGTCTTCCCTCAGTCAGGCGCAGCTGGATACCAGGAATGTGGTGTCCACTCTGGAGAGTTTCCGTTGGGTGATCAACTATCCCAAGTCCTGCCTCACTCCCTCCAGGGTGGTGGAGTTCCTGGGAATGTCGCTGGATAATACTTCTCAGGCCAGGGTGTTTCTCCCCCGAGCCAAGGTTCTTTTGATTCAGGAATTGACTCAGCGTCTTCTATCCATTCCCCGTCCGTCCATCCGGCTACGGATGCGACTCGTGGGATTGATGGTGGCGTCGTTCGAGGCGGTTCCCTTTGCCCAGTTTCACACGAGGACGCTCCAGCTCTATCTCTTGGCGGCCTGGGACGGGTCCCTGCTATCATTGGATCAGTCCTTTCTGATGTCCCCCCGGGTGCGGCGTTCCCTTCGGTGGTGGCTAAAACCAAGCAATCTGACGAGGGGCAGGTCCTTTCTGACCCCTCGTTGGGAGACGGTCACCACAGATGCCAGCCTGTCAGGTTGGGGGGGATTTTGTAAGGATCTTCAGTTTCAGGGACTGTGGGGGCCTCAGGAGGCTCACGACCCCATCTATGTTCTGGAGTTGAGAGCCATCAGGCTGCTTCTGGCTCACTTGACTCATCAGTTGCGGGGCCTACCGGTCCAAGTTCGGTCGGACAATCGGACGGCGGTCGCCTACATCAATCACCAGGGAGGGACTTGCAGCAGGCGTGCCCTCAGGGAAGTGTCCTTGATCCTTGCCTGAGCAATGTCCCATGCATCTCGGCAGTGTACATTCCGGGAGTGGAGAACACGGAGGCGGACTCCCTGAGCAGGGGGTCATCTCGCCGGGGGGAATGGTCGCTCAGCCCCAAGGTGTTTCGGTTGCTTTGCCACAGGTGGGGGTCTCCGGAGGTGGACCTCTTTGCCTCTCGTCACAATCACAAGCTTCCGGCATTTGTCTCTCTCTCGTGGGATCCACTGGCTCTGGCAGTGGATGCCATGTCTCTGAACTGGAGGGATCTGGGGTTTCTGTACCTGTTCCCTCCGTTTCCCATGGTGGGCAGAGTGGTGCGCAAGCTGGCCCTAGAGGGCGCGTCGGCAATCCTGGTGGCTCCAAGGTGGCCAAGACAGGTTTGGTTCGCAGACGTGGTAAGGTTGGCGGAGGATCAGTTAGACCTGCCCCTTCTGCCAGATCTGCTCACTCAGGGGCCACTGCTCTACCCCAATTTACCAACGCTGGCTTTGACGGCGTGGTTGCTGAAACCTCCATCTTGAGGGAGAAAGGTCTTTCTGATGCTGTCATTCAGACTCTGGTTAGGGCTAGGAAGCAGTCTTCCTCTGCCATCTATTATAGGACTTGGAGGTCTTATATTGATTGGTGTGAGGTCAGGGCCTTGCCTTGCAGGGCGGTTTCTATCCCTAGGGTTTTGGAACTTGTGCAACATGGTCTGGACCTAGGTTTGCAGCTTAGTACGCTAAAGGGGCAGGTTTCTGCCCTGGCAGTTTTCTTTCAAAAGTCTTTTGCCCTTCATCCTCTGGTTAAGACCTTTTTCCAGGGGGTTACGCATGTGCGGCCTCCTAGGAAGCCTTTGCTCCCAGTTTGGGATTTGAATTTGGTTTTGTCTGCCTTGCAGGGTCCTCCTTTTGAACCTTTGCAGGATATTGCACTCTCTACGCTTACTCAGAAGGTTGTTTTTCTGGTTGCCATCACTTCCGTTCGACGTGTTTCGGAGTTGCCAGCCTTGTCTATTAAGGCTCCTTAATTTGAGAGGCATCAGGACAAGGTTGTTTTCCGCTTCAAACCAGATTTCCTTCCTAAGGTGCCAAAGATGCTGGGCCCTAGAACAGCCCAAAATGTCCCTATACAATTGTACTGCACACCAAGGATATGTAAAAAATGTGAAAATTTATTGATTCATCCTTAGAACCACAACAAATGACATCACAGGACTAGATTAAAAAACATATACACAATTGTTGGGGAAAGGGGTTTGTCCTATTGAGAGCTATTAATAATCATTAGTAAAAAATTTAATCAAATAGATACATAATTATTATTAATAATTGATAAATATCTTTATATGATGAATACCTTTTTATGGCTATATGGTGGCGTGTTAAGATGGAAAGTGCATAAGAGTAGAGGAAGGGAGCTCAGAGTGATAAAGTGTGTTAAGTAAAAAAGTGCAAAGTGCCTAAATAACAGTGCAAAAAAAGTTTGCAGTGCAAAACAAATATGAAAGTGAATGAAATGCTGTGGTATATAGTCCACAAAGAACAAGTGCATAGAAAGTGCTCAACCTAGTGCTGTGTAAATAGTGCACACGCCAGCATATTAGCCAATAGATATAGAAATACACAATTAATTTAACATTTTTAACATCACCACATCCAAGAGCTCAGGACCCCCAGAGCCGCAACTATCCACCGACGCGTTGCGTGGCCTCCTGCCACTTCGCCAGGGTGAGTAAGTTGCCAAACACCCCATCTCCCCCTTTTGAACTAACCTGACACCACGTGTGATGTTGAGACGTGACTTCCGCTGCCCCCCTCGCCCCCGACACATCCTGTGAGCCGGCGACGTGAGGAAACCACGCCACCCACAGCCGCCTATGTGCGCAGGCGCAAGCCGAGATCCGTCGGCGGGATGGCGCGGGAAAACCACGTCACCCCTATCCGCCTGTATGCGCAGGCGCATGGAGGCAGGGGGGAGGGGGGGTGCGGGTGCCTGGCGCGCAGTCCCACGGTCGCGTCACCGCACAGGGCCAGTCTCCGAAGGAGAGAGCCTGGCAGTGCGCCCCTCGCGTGCGCGCGCCAATGGTACACTATCCATGGTGCTGAATGTGCTTACAGCACAGGACGTGGTTGGTAGGTTCAAACTGGGGCAAGGGAGATAAATCATTCAACATATACTTTACAAATACTTGTTCTAGGGAATGAAAAAGTTACTACAATCAGAAAAATAAAACATAAAACATAACTAACATTATTAAACATCTCTTCTTATCTACCATAGCCAAAATTAGAGATTGCATTGCTCAGATAATCCCACCAAACATGATCTATAATTCAATTAGAGCATCTATTATTGCCTTCAAACACATCATCTGATCATCACTGTTATCAAACTCCACAATCTTTCAATGCTGGAGCTATGTAAATATAGAAAGCTCCTAACACTATCCATAGACAAATGTCTATAAAGAGGATTACAGATAGGAAAAAAGGGGTAATGCCATGATGATTCCAGGGGTTATTGTACATAGTCCATAAGTGTTGATACAAACAACGTCTTCCGGGATGTATGAAGTCTGTTACATATATCCATCCAGATGGCATAAATAAAGGAAGATGGATCACATAGCATCCCAGAGATGGTTATACACAATCCATTCTTTCTTGCAAATGGTATCCCATCCAAAGGGCTCTCAGAAGGGTCCGTCAATTCATAGGACTCACAATGACAGGAAGGCAAAGAGCAGGACCAGGGGAGGTGGAGGGGGGGGGGGGGAAGAGGGAAAGAAAAGGGGAGGGTAAGGGGGGGGGAAAGGGAGGAGGAAGGGAGGAAAGAAAAGGAAGAAGGAGGAACAAGAAAGAAGAATTGAAATAATCCAATGTCGATCTAGGGAAATGGAGGCAAACAAAGATATATGAGAGTCTGTAATGACCCAATATATTCGACCAAGGCATGAAAATATATGGGGGATCTATTAAAAATCCTAAAAAATCTAAAAAAATCCTAAAAATCCTAAATAAATCCTGAAAAATATATATACGTGCAGAAAATTTATATATTTGTGTATAACTATATATTTAAATTTTATAATATATATATATATATATATATATATATATATATATATATATATATATTATTTTAAATTAATTGTGTATTTCTATATCTATTGGCTAATATGCTGGCGTGTGCACTATTTACACAGCACTAGGTTGAGCACTTTCTATGCACTTGTTCTTTGTGGACTATATACCACAGCATTTCATTCACTTTCATATTTGTTTTGCACTGCAAACTTTTTTTGCACTGTTATTTAGGCACTTTGCACTTTTTTACTTAACACACTTTATCACTCTGAGCTCCCTTCCTCTACTCTTATGCACTTTCCATCTTAACACGCCACCATATAGCCATAAAAAGGTATTCATCATATAAAGATATTTATCAATTATTAATAATAATTATGTATCTATTTGATTACATTTTTTACTAATGATTATTAATAGCTCTCAATAGGACAAACCCCTTTCCCCAACAATTGTGTATATGTTTTTTAATCTAGTCCTGTGATGTCATTTGTTGTGGTTCTAAGGATGAATCAATACATTTTCACATTTTTTACATATCCTTGGTGTGCAGTACAATTGTATAGGGACATTTTGGGCTGTTCTAGGGCCCAGCATCTTTGGTAATTTATGGACTTCTGTCCCTATCCTACTAGCACCCAATAGAATTCAGATGTAGATAATTTAGCTGTGCATACCCACCCTTTTGCTTTTTTCATATTTCTTCCTAAGGTGGTCTCTGCTTTTCATTTGAATCAGGATATTGTTCTTCCCTCCTTGTGTCCTAAGCCCAGCAATGACAAGGAGAGGGTTTTGCATTCTTTGGATGTGGTTCGCTGTGTGAAGTACTATTTGGTGGCTACTTCTCCTTTTCGTAGGACTGACGCCCTTTTCGTGGTGCCCTCTGGGCCTAGGAAGGGTTTGGCTCCTGCCAAGTCTTCCATTAGTAAATGGATTCGCCAGGCCATTGTTGGGGCCTATTCTGCCAAGGGGAAGGTTCCCCCTTTTCGTGTTACTGCTCATTCTACTCGTGCTGTTGGGGCGTCCTGGGCCTTCCAGCACCAGGCTGCTACTTGGTCTTCGGTTCACACTTTTTCCAAGTTTTACAAGGTTGATGTTCGGGCCTCAGCGGATGCTGTTTTTGGCAGCAAAGTTCTGCAAGCTGCAGAAGTTTGTGCCTTGTTTTTTTTTTTTTTTTTGGATCCCCACCCTTTATGGACACTGCTATTGGATGTCCCAAGTGTAATGAATGTCTTGAAGCGGAGTGTGTGACATAATTAGAATAATACCATTTTGTGAATACTCACCTGTAAAATGGGTATTATAAGTATGTCACACACCCCGCTTCACCCTGCCCTTTTGTATTCTGGATCCTTTATATGGTGAACCTTTTGTTAGTTTTAATTGGCTTTCCTGGTCCCTTGTTCTTACTGCTATCTTTATACTGGGCAATGAGTGGGAGGTCCCAGGTATTTATGGGCTGGGAGGGTCTGACCTTTTTTTGTTATCTCTGCAAGATCGCCATCTACAGGTCAGTAGTGTAATGAATGTCTTGAAGCGGGGTGTGCGACATACTTATAATACCCATTTAACAGGTGAGTATTCACAAAATGGTATTATTTCCACCCGTTTCTGGACCCTCTGTGCCTCCCAGCCTCGGCTGACTGAGCGGGTGAAGGTAGAGGAGCACTAGGGTCAGCTGCTCCAAGCCGCAGACCCTGTCCCAAAAAGGGTAGCCGGCCATAGGCTTTATAGTGAGCCTACTGAGGAATGCGGAGTTCCTGTCCTAGCTTCTGAGGGGGTGAGTGTTTCGGGGAATGTGTACCCTTTTTTCTCTGGTCTGGGGTTCCCCCCCCATTTCTGGCCTGGCTCCCGCCGCTGTCTGCTCGCTCTCCCCCCCCCCCTCCCCGGCATGTGTTCGGGGGGGGGGGGGGGTGGTGTGGTGGCGGGAAATGTTTAAACTGTGTTTTCACTTGTTCTTTCGCCGCCATTGCTGCTTTGTACTTCGCTCCACGGCGGGCGGCGCTACATCTGTGGGGCGTTTTTCTTGTATTGCGATGGCGCCGGGGCAGTCACGTGAGCGCCCCTCGAGGTTCTTCTGCCGACGCCATTTTTAGTCTGATGCGCGTCTGGGGCCCCTCTTCCTCCCCGGGCTGCGGCGGTGATCTCCTCCTGTGTCGCTCGCTCCTGCGGTCTGGTGGCTTGGTGATCCTTTGGTCTACTTGGTCCGTGAGTCCCCTTTTGGGGTTTTTTTGTTTACTTGGGGCATGGACTGCGGGATGTTTATGTGCCTTTTACTTATGTCTTTCAGGCTGGACAACTGTGGGTTGTGGTTCTCCCGGCTCTACTCCCTCCCCCCTCATTTCCCCCTTCCTGGTCTGGGGGCATCCCTTGGGGGGGCATCCAGGGTGGCTTTTTATTAGCCCTTACCCTGTGCTGGCCTACTGTGCCTGTGTTAATCACCATATGGAGGCTTCTGGGGATAGCGTCCTCGGGGGTCCTTCGGGGCAATCCCGGCTGTGTGCCATGTGTGGGGCATCCCCTCTGAGTAACAGTGCCACGGTGTGCGTGCCGTGCGCCCAGGGTACCGTTGCGGCCCAGGCTGGGCTACCCGCTTCTCTTCCCAGTTCTGCGCCCCCTTCGGCATCGCCTACCCCTCCGCGCCTGCATTTAGCCCCCAGTGAGGGGGATACTAGCAGGGGGTCTCAATCTGATCTGGCACTTCGTGTGGCCAGCATTGAAAGGCAGCTTGCCAGGCCTGTTCCACGGAAGGCCTCTGGCAAGAAGCAGCACCTGGCTCCCTCCCTCTTTGCTGAGGAGTATGAGGGAATTGATGCTTTTGGTGACCATTACTCCCTAGATGAGGGGGAGCTTTTCCAGGACTCTGACTCCTCTGGGGACCAGCAGGAGGGTTACGACAGTGACCCTGGGTCTGCGTCTGGGGAGGACTCATGGTTCCCTGATGACACTGATAGACTGTTGGCTCACATTTTTGAAATCTTGCACATTGTCCCCCCTGAGATGGCTAAGAGGAAGCAGGGTGAGCTCTTTCGTCCTGATAAACAGCGTCTGGAGTTCCCTGAGCAGGGCCATTTCACTAATTTGGTGCTCAAGGAGTGGGAACGTTCTAGTAGATTGCCCGCAGTGCCCAAAGGGTTGGATAAGAGGTATCCCTTTCCTGCTGACCTAGTCAAGCGCTGGTCGTGTCCCCCTGTGGTGGACGCTCCCGTTCTAGGGCTGTCCAACATCTCGGTCATGCCTTCCCCTGACAATACTACACTGCGGGACAGTGAGGACTGGCGTATGGATCAGCTGGCCTGCCATGCTTTTACATTTGTGGGGGCTGGGCTGCGTCCGGTCTGCGCCGCTGCCATTACAGCTATTGCCCTTAAGAAACAGCTCAAGCGTCTCCTTGATGGCGCTATGGCTGGTAGGAGGGGGGAGGATTCTAGGGCCCTCTTGCTTTGCTCTGATTTTGTTGCCTTTGTCCTTACTCCCATGGATGATGCGGTACGGCTGAGAGGTAGGGCCTCTGCCCTTTTGGTGGCTATGCGCCACTCTGTTTGGTTGCGTCAGTGGGCTGCTGACGCTGCTGCTAAGAAGGCTCTCACTGGGCTCCCCTTTTGGGGGCTGCGGCTCTTTGGTGAGCGCCTGGATGTTCTAGCCAAGGATGGTAGGCTGCCTCAGCGTAGGAGGCAGCCTCAGCCTTTTCAGGGGCCCTCCGCTTCCCTCCACTTCTTTCGTGCTCCCAGAGGAGGTCGTGGCTCCCTCTTCTCGTGTAGCCGCAGAGATTCTTGGGGCCGTGGCAGATCCCGTGGGTGTCCCGGTCTCTCATGGGGTTCCAAGCCCAAACCTTCTCCCAAGCCCGCTCAGGCATGAGGAGGCACCCTCACCCAACCGGGTGGGGGGGCGGCTTTGGCTCTTTGCTCACGTCTGGAGGCTCTGCGTCTCAGACCGGTGGATTCAGGAGGTGTGTCCACCTGTTACAAGATAGAGTTTGCAGCCTGGCCGCCCCCAAGATTCATCAGGTCCCGGATGTCCCAAAACCCTGTGTTAGCTCTGGGTTTGCGCCTTGCGGTTCAATGTCTGTTGGAGTCATGAGTCATTTGCCTGGTGGCTTCCAAGGAACGGGGTCAGGGGTTCAATCTTTTCACGGTCCCCAAAAAAGACGGGTCCTTGAGGCCCATCCTGGACTTAAAGGGTTTCAACAGTTTTGTCAGGTTCAAGCACTTTCGCATGGAGACGCTACGCTCGGCTGTCAGTACACTTCGCCCGGGCGACTTCATGACCTCCTTGGACATCAAGGATGCCTATCTTCATGTGCCAATTTTTCCGGGTCATCAGAAATTTCTGAGGTTCGCTCTAGAGGATCAGCATTACCAGTTTGTGGCTTTACCCTTCGGTATCACCTCGGCGCCTCCGGTGTTCACGAAGGTGCTGGCGGGCGTGATGGCTCTGCTGCGGAATCAGGGAATTCGCATCCTACCTTACCTGGACGACATTCTGATTGCGGCCCAGTCTCTTCATCAGGCCGAGAAGGATACTCAGGTGGTGACTTCCACTCTCGAGTCCTTCGGCTGGGTGATCAACTGTCTCCGTCTTTGGTGAGGTCCTTTCTGGGCATGACTCTGGATACCTATCAGGTCAAGGTGTTCCTGCCTCAGCAGAAAGTGGAGGGCATTCCGAAGCAGGCACGGGCTCTGCTCTTGTGTCCTCGTCCCTCCATCCGGCAAGGGATGCAGTTAGTGGACCTGATGGTGTCCTGCTTCGAGGCGGTCCCCTTTGCTCAGTTTCACATGAGACCTCTTCAGTTGCACCTCTTGTCAGTTTGGGATCGGGTCCCTGTGTCCCTGGATCAGGAATTTGCTCTGCCCCCCCTGGCCAGACAGTCCCTCTCGTGGTGGCTGGACTCAAGGAACCTTCTAGTGGGCAGGACCTTTCTGCCTCCGTGCTGGGAGACTGTCACCACAGATGCCAGTCTGACCGGTTGGGGGGCTTTTGGAAGTCTCTGAAGTTTCAGGGTCGGTGGGGCCCCCAGGAGGCCCATCAATGTCCTGGAACTGAGGGCGATCAGGTTGGTTCTTACTCAGCTGACCACACACCTTCGGGGTCGGGCTGTTCAGATCCGCTCGGACGACCAGACAGCGGTTGCCTACATCAATCATCAGGGAGGGACTCGGAGCAAGCGAGCCCTCGAGGAAGTGTCCCTGATACTGTCTTGGGCGGAAGAGAATGTCCCTTGCATCTCGGCGGTCTACATTCCGGGGGTGGAGAACCAGGAGGCAGACTCTCTGAACAGGGCAACGTCTCGGCTGGGGGAATGGTCCCTCAGCAACGAGGTATTTCACTCCCTGTGTCTCCGCTGGGGTCAGCCGGATGTGGACCTGTTTGCGTCCCGCCACAATCACAAGCTTCCCAGATTTGTCTTCCTGTCGCAGGATCCTCTGGCCTTCGCCGCGGAATGCGCTAGCAATGCCTTGGACAGAGTTTCGGCTCCTCTGTGTTCCCTCCTTTTCCTCTGCTGGGCAGGGTGCTGCACAAGATAGCCCAGGAAGGGGTACCAACCATCCTGGTGGCCCCCTGTTGGCCAAGGAGGGTGTGGTTCGTGCCATGCACAGTAAAAGCAATTCTACAGGTGAGTACTCACAGAATTGTCTTTTTGCCCTTCCACCACATTAAGCATCGGGTCTGATGGTATTGTGTGTGCCACATGTTCAGTTTCACACTGGACTTCTCCAGCTCCATAATCTAGGGAAAGGAAACGGGTTCTCCCTTGTCCCTGGATATGATCTATCTATATGTTGTCTCTCCAGACAAGGAAAGGTCTGAGATGGGGCTGCAGTTCACTCCCAAGGTCGCTCTTTTCAGTAATTTAGTGGAAAATCTGTAAGGTATTTTAACTGCAGATCAGAAAATGTGGCTAATTGGTGCCTTTCCTGAATAGCGAGCCATTTCAGAATGCTGTTGCATTACCGAGAGCTGTTAGATCAGTAGGCCGATTAAACAAAAACACACACACAAACAATACATCTATCCTATGTTTTATAAACCACATGACTCCGATCATTGAAGAGTGGCAGTTAAATAGGTTCTTATAGTAGGCGGCATGCAGAGATGTAGCATGTAACTGTTTAGCAGCCAGTCCTTTAATTGATCTACAAAGCAACCTCTTTACTGGAACTCAATACTCGGCAATGGCAGCAATCAGAGTAGAAAACCTATTTCCAAGCGACCTTTATTGCCTCCCTTCAATCACATAGCCTGTGTGTAATGGCTGTATGTAATAGAACTGAGGCACGGCTCTTGTCACAAACTATTTGCAGATCACGCGCTCAGCAGAACAGTGATGGTGAATCAATGAGCTCTACAACAATCTAGTCAAGGTTTTCTAGGATGTTTACAGCGTCATTGGATTTGTATTTAAATGTAGGTTTGTAGAGTGGTGGGGCATGTTGCAAGGAATTGATTGCTTAGGGAAGGTTAGGGCCAGCATGGGTTGGTAAATAGTTTTAAACCAGCATATTAAAATTGCAGATCCTAGTTTTGTACACTCGGGAGATTCTTTCTTTATTCATTCTAATAAAAATATGTAGCGATAGAGCTGTTTTTAAATGTGCATGTATGTAACAGCAAATTGTCACTTGTACTATGTACTTCAGACCCTATGAAAGTGTTTGTATGTTTAAAGTTACTGTCTGGGCAAAAAAAAAATACCATTTAGCCCACACTGCTGATCCGCCCTAATCCCGTAGTTTAAAACTTACCCCTGCCCTGTTGAGGTAATTTATCTTTATTTCTGTGGTAAAGTTCACCAAACCGATAAGCTGAAAAATGCCAGCCAGGGTCATTATATACCCCCTAGGGCATGTCAAATTAGAGTGCCTGTCTGCTGTGTAACCTCTGAAATTATGAGGGCAAACTGGTGATTTTACCTACTCTTTAGAGTTCCTGGTTGTACGGCAATCACAGCCAGTGGCTATGTTACTGCTGAAAGCTACTAGGGCTCAGCATACAGCTCATATGACTAGCTGGTGGTGGTCAAGTGGGACATATAGCGTGGGGTTTTGGAAGAGGTATGTTAGCCAGAATTTGGGCATTCTCGCGGGAACAACGGCTAAATCACTGTAAAACTTGTGGGATTTAAAGTTGGCGGTATAAATGGACCTAAGTCCGTTTTTGAATTTTAGTCCATTTTAATAAAAATTGTAGTTGTGATTTAATGCAGTTTTAATTTATTGAAGAATGTTTATGCAGTTCTAAAAATATAATTAGAGGTTCCATACCTTCCATACATAAAAGTACTTTTGTAGACCGGTATCTGGTCTCTGAGGGAAAATGCAACACTAAATGCTTCATGCCCTGAGGGAGATACGGGTGATGGGAATGCCCTCTCATCAGACTAAGGTCTACTACCCAGTAGCTGATAGGGAAGAACCTGTGCTTTGCAGTTTCTACGTCTTCAGTAGGGACAAACTTGTATGAAATGCCCAAGGGCCTTTCCACGTAATAGTCTGTTTAGCCACCTCTTAAAATTGGCTAAAGCTGAAAGTAGCTAGGGCCTGAGAAAAACAGCCATTTTCTTTGAGGAGGCGATTCTGTATATTAATTCCCTTATTTCCCTAGACAACATGTCTATACATTTTATAAGGTAGATAAAATTAGATACATAGAAAAATGGGGAAAAAATATGTCCAGTTTCTGCAAAGCACGCACTCCCGGTTGGACCCCAGCATGCAACAGAGCATCCACCAATGATTGCATATTCACATGATAACATTCCCCTACTACTAATCAACGAGGGAGGCCACTCTCTGTTCATACCTCTTAGGATATAGCAGACATCCTAGGATACAAGGCCTATTTGTGCAGAGTGTAGTATAAAAGTAGCAGAGCCTACTTGTACACCTGAATGTAATCTTATTGGTGTTCTGTGCTGAAACCTGGATCAAAAGCCTCCAGGTTCGGCATTCTAGTCTGGCCCAAGCCTTTTATCACATAGTGGAGGAATAGGGTTTGCTTTGGTCAGATTTATAAATACAGATTATTCTGAACCTGTAAAAAAAAAATGCAAGGACACATCTAACTTTCTCCCCTTTTTTTTTCTTTCTTTTTCTTTCTTTCAGAACAACACTTTTGTGACATTGTTGCTGGGGAGGAATTTCTTAATCTTGGAATAGAGCAAGTTTGCAGCTTGATAGCCAGTGATAAACTTACTGTTGTCTCAGAAGAAAAGGTACTTTTTTTTTTTAACATTTCTAAATGGTGGCATATGCATAGCAAATCAGGTGCTGCAATTAGAACCACGCCCTGTGTGCATGGCCGGACTGCATTGTAGGTGTTGAGTGTAAGATCATCCACCTGAATTGTGTTGAGAGACATGAAATGGTACTTACTGCCCTCATGGACATGTATACAACAGCAACAATCATTACACTCATAGTCCTAGTAGGTTTTAAACCATGAGATTCAAACCTCGCGTGAACACAAGCAACCTATCAGACTTGCCATTGGGCGTGCACATTAATGTGCACCAACCGACCTTGCGAGCCTGATAGGCTGGTGTACGGCTATCGTGTAAGGATCCCGGAAGAGGTAAGTATTGCTGGACCCGTTCTTTGGCTATTGGGGTACTGATGCCAGGTTAGGAATCCATCAAGCTTGGGTCATTCATGCGCCTCCTAAAGAATATTGCTACTCCTATATATATGCTACTCCTATATACATACCCATAGACCTGGCAACATGATAATCATGTCCTCCGTTTTGCCTAGAGTAGGGTGTTCCTTCCGGTCTACGGTCTGATATTTATTTACAGAAATGTGTTTGAACCCAGCCTGCATTTTACCACTTTGTAGCACTGTGGTTGCTACTGCTGATAAAATTGCTAGCTGACTCCGCCCCTATTTTGCTGACATGGACAACACTGCTAATAGTAATCCCAAACAATAATACAGGCATCAACTGCCTAAAATGTTTTTTAAACAAATTAAGTTATAATTATAACTATAATAATTACAATTACAGTATTGCTCTGTAGCACAGTTTATGTTTGTTCTTCATCGTACTGTTTCACCCACATGTTTGGTCATTGTTTTTATCCTTTTTTTATTTTAAGGTGTTTGAAGCTGTAATTGCATGGGTAAACCACGACAAAGATGTGCGCCAGGAACACATGTCACATTTAATGGAACATGTCCGTCTTCCATTACTTTCCAGAGACTATTTAGTACAGGTGAGGCAAAAAGATTCTATAACCACAGATTAGCCTTTTTAAACCAATATATTATGCAGTGATATTTGCTTTTGGTGAGGTAGTTTTTAGCAATTCCAGCCTCTGTGGGTGGGCAGGGGGGCTCAGCTTGGTTTGCCTGGAACATTGGACAACCCAAAACGATAATTTACCTATAACTGATTTAAATCGAAGGTTGGTCCTGATGTGCTTGCATTAGACATCAAAGCTACAAAGGTCAGCTATTATGTGTTTAGTTGAGAAACACTATTTTAACCATCAGGGTAGCCCCATGTGCAATGTAGCTTTGACATGAGGATTGTGTGTTTCAGAACATGTCCCCTACTCTCTTTGCAATCCACATCTTGCGAGTAAAAAAATTCACATCCAATTGGCTACTCCTGAAATGTGGCCCTGGCTGCCAGGATGGCAAGTAAGCAACTCGCCAGGGTCTGTTGGATCATATGCATCGTCAATGGGCTGCACTCTTGAAAGCCATCAAACACCTTAATGGTCTTGGGCTGATTGCCAAATTTCATCTTACCAGTGGGGGTTCAGGTTCTTCCTAGGAGGGACCGCATGGTCAGACATAGATTTTGGGTATAAGATGCTTCAGCCGCTATGTGTGCACCAGGTGCTTCTGAATAGAGTAATTCTGGTTGATCCTGGCTGCTGAGCTGTAGAAGCTTTCCTGTCAATGACATAAGAGGTGTCGAGGAAGGATACTGTGATGGCCCTGTTGGGAAGGCTCCTCCGTGTTACTTGGCTGTGCTTCTTGTATTCCCCTTATTTCCTGCTGCCTCCCAAGTACCATGCAGGTGATTCCTGCAACCCCTCATCCTGGTTCTTTGCTTCAAGTATCCCTTCATGTACTTGCTGGTTGCTCCCTGAAGCCCACAGCCCCCTTGACGTTCCCTTCAGCCCCCTCCCCCATCCTGGAATCCTGGTACCTTGCTGTGCCTTTTCTTCTCTACATTCCAATTGCTCCCTACACACCTTCTCTAGTTTTCTCGCTGCCCCATTACATAATATCACCCCCTTGTCTTACCAACACGCTCTACTGAATCCAAGGCTTACTACCTACTATCTAATCTCTGAATCTAGATGCCTCTAATACGTCGCAATCCACAAATTTACAGTGGAGTCGCTGGCAAGGTATGTATAACTGGCAGGATTTTACATAGTGGGGCATCCAGTTTTGGTCCACTTTAATTTGCCCAAATGTACTAAATGTACCTGCCCCCTGCCACAAACAATTCATTATTTGCATGAATGCTCCTGGTCCATAAATACCCGGGACCTCCCACTATTCCTCAGTCTTTTCGTCTCTGCAGTTGGCGAAGCATTCAGAAGATGACTCTCCTTCCTGCAGGTAGCCGGGTTACGCCCGGCCTTTTTCTATTTCCGCCTGAAGCCACATTTTTGTATTGTGATATGTATGTTATGCCTCCCAGCCTTGGCTGATGGGCTCGGGCAAAGGTAGATACACCCTTGGGTGTATATGGGAGCTTGCTCCCTCCGTGAGACCTCAAATAAGGGGTAGGCGGAATCCGGGTTGGTGTCCCCCGGCATGGGATGCCCCGTCCTTTAAATCTCCTTGTGCCTATTGGGTGCTTATTGTTTTCCCCCCTTTTGGCCCTCCTGGACCCTGCTGGGGTAAAAGGGGGGGGGGATCTTTATTTAGGGAGTATATTTTGGCCTATGCATTTGTTTAAAAAAAAAAAAAAAAAAAAAAAAAAAAGGAAAAGATAAGAAAGTGACATACCTGTTTTGGGCTTTTTTTAAATTTCCCTTTTTTTTTTTTCGTTTGGCCCCGTTCTATTATGTTGATGTCATGCTATTGTCTTTGGCTGACCCGCTCTCTGAGCAGTGCTAGGTGGTGGGCGGGGCTTCGAGTCGGCGTCACATTTCTGCTTCCTCTTCCTGTTTGACATGTGGTTTGCTGGTTCCTGTTCTGGTGCTGGCCTCCACTGGTCCTGGCTGCTGCGTTGGTGCCGCTGCTGGGCTTTTCTTATATCGATTGGTCGCAGGGCTGTCGCTGGGCCGTTGTGGTCACTGTGAGTACCCTTTAGTTATACTAAAGGGAAATCTTTTTTATTTACTGTCATTTCTTTCTTGCATATGCATAAGGCTCATTGTGTTTTCTCTATCTTCCAGGGGGAAACTCTCTTAATAGGGGTTTCTCCTGGTCCTTGTTTAAAATCCTCCCACCTAGGAACTATTAAGGGGGCATCCCGGGTAGCTTCGGCTGTAAAAATCCCATATACTTTGCGACTATAAAAAAATTAAGTATTTCAATAAACACCATATGGAGGCATCTCAGGATACTGGCCTTTCAGTACCTGCGGGACAGACTCGGCAGTGTTTGCGATGTGGGGCATCCCTTGTTGGGGATAACGCATTTATTCTAAGTATACAGTACGTCCTGCTCCAGATATAATACTTACACTTGGGTTATCCTCCGCCAGATGGCGCTGTGCACTGCAGACATGCAAAAAACAGGCTCCTCCCGGCCCCTTCATATACCCGGGGACCTCCCACAAATCCCCAGATTTCTCTGCAGTGCTGACTGCGAAGACATGAAGTATCACTCTCTCACAGGTGAGCGGGGCTATTACAGCCTGCGGCCCTGTTGGACTACTCCCACCCGTCCTATTTGTGATGTACCTCCCAGCCTGGGCTGCGCTGGTCGGGTGAAGGTAGGCAGCACCATGCGTGCTTATGGAGCCCTGCTCCACCGCAGTCCCCCACCAAAGGGTAGGCGGTTTAGGCTGATGGTGAGCCTTTAGGGGGTGCCCCTCCTGCATCATTGCCCCACGCCCCGTGTAGCGGTGGACCCTGTGTAAAGAGTCGCCATCCTCCCTCATTCCCCCCTTAGCCCGGGGGGACAGAAAGGGGGGGGGGGGGTTTGTGAGTATGGCGGCCTCAGTGTACCCTATTACACGCTTATGGCCTTAGTATCGCGTTTGACTGGGAATGGGTGTCAGAGCCGCGCTGTTTACTTTTTACTTTTTATTTATATTGGTCGGCGCCGCGCCTTTCCTCTATGGTTGTACTGCATGGGCGGCGGTGGCTTTGCAGATGCTGCGGCGTCTCTTTTTTAGCTTGTAGTGGCTCTGCTGCGGTAATCCACTCGATCAGTTTCCTTCAGGCATCACTGCCCTGTTTGCTCTATTGGCTACGCGTGTTTTGGAGCTTCGCGCTCTCCGGGGGGGGGGGGGGGGGGGGGGAGGCGGTGCAGGGCCCTGGCTTGGCGCGCTCCGCGTCACGATCAGCTCTGGCCCGCCCTTCAAGGTTTTCTTGGTGCCATTTTTTACTCGCGCGCGCATGGTGAAGACCGTCCTCCCCCCTCTGTCTGTCAGTGCCCTCGCGGGCGACTTTATATTACTTTTATTACTCCCTTGTGCATGGCTCTGACATTCTTGTTCCCTTTATGTCTTTCAGACCGTGGATTACGGTGGCTTCTCCCGGCCCGGTGTAGCTCCCGGTTGAGACTATTAAATTACTCCCACTTCCCGGGTTATTGGGGCATCCAGGGTAGCTTACAGCGTCAATCCCTACTGGCCTATTGTGCCGATTAAATCACCATATGGAGGTGTCCCAGGATATTGTGAACGGGGTTCCTTCGGGACAAGCCCGGCTGTGTGTAGCTTGTGGGGTCTTACCTAGCAGCGGTGACAATGCACGGGTCTGTGTTCCTTGTGCACAGCAGGCGTTATCGGTTCTTCCCGCCTCTTCCGTGGCTGGGCCTGCACCTCGCCTCACTTCACCTACTCCCCCAAGCCTGAGTCTAACCCCCAATGCAAGCGGGGATTCTCATCCTGATGTGGCTACTAGACTGGCCAGTGTTGAAAGATTGCTTGGTAGCTCATTGGCGCGTAAGGCCACCGCTAAGAGGCGGCATTTAACCCCTGACTCTGCTCTTTTCCCTATGGAATCTGATGAGTTGTTGCATCCTTACGGCCATACCCCCTCGGACGAAGGGGAGCTGTTCTCTGACTCAGGGTCATATGACGAGGAGTCAAGGGGACATGACGAGTCTGGTTCCGAGCACTGGACCCCGGATGATATTGACAGACTGCTGGTTCAGATTTTTGAGGTTTTGTCCATCTCTCCCCCTGTTGCGGCTTCCAGGCAAAGGGGTGAGCTTTTTCATACTGCTAAGGCTCGTTTGGAATTTCCCGAGCAAACCCATTTCAATAGCCTTGTGCTTAAAGAATGGGAACATCCCAGTAGACTTCCTGGGATCCCTAAGAGTGTGGATAGGAAGTATCCCTTCCCAGCTGACTTGGTTAAGTGCTGGTCATCGCCCCCCGAGGTCGATGCTCCTATTCTAGGGTTGTCCAACACCTCTATTATGCACTCCCCTGACACTACTACGCTACGGGACTCTGAGGACCGGCGTATTGATCAATTGGCATGCCATGCCTTTGAATTTGGGGGAGCGACCCTGCGCCCGGTTTGCGCCTTAGCCATTACGGCAGTAGCACTCAGGGCCATGGTCAGGAATGCACTCGATGGCACAGATGAGTTGCCACCTGATACTGTCAATGCACTGTCTAACTGTGATGTGTTTGTAAACTTTATCCTGTCTGCATCGGACGATGCTATTAGGATGTGTGACAGATCTTCTGCCCTGGCGGTAGCTATACGCCGCGCGGTTTGGTTGCGACAGTGGGCTGCTGACAATGCCGCTAAGAAAGCCCTTACTGGGCTTCCATTTAAGGGGCTGCGCCTGTTTGGGGACCGTCTAGACCTCTTCGCCAAAGGAGGCAAGTTACCCCAGCGCAGGCGGCAGATTCGGCCCTTTCGAGGCCAGGGCACCCTTTCAATCCCCTACCGTGGGGCTAAACAGGGAAAAGGGGTGTCCTTCGCTGGGTCCCGCGCAGATTCCTGGCACAGGAATAGAGTCATGCCGTCCCGGTTCCTCCTGGGGAACCAAGCCCAAAGCCCCTCCCAAGACCCCTCAGGCATGAGGGGGTGCCCTCGCCCATCAGGGTGGGGGGACGTCTGCAGCACTTCGAGCATGTCTGGAGGTGCCACGTCTCGGACCGGTGGATTCAGAAGGTAGTGTCCTCTGGCTACAAGATAGAATTTGCTGTACGGCCCCCCACCAGATTCATTGGGTCCCGGATTCCTCAGGACCCTGCCTCAGCTCAGGTCTTGTTGCTGGCCGTGCAGGGTCTCCTGGATCTAAGGGTCATTTGCAAGGTCCCCTTAGGAGACAGGGGCATGGGGTTCTATTCCAACCTTTTCACAGTACCCAAGAAGGATGGGTCAGTCAGGCCCATTCTGGATTTAAAGATCCTCAACAAATTTGTCAAGAACAGGCACTTTCGCATGGAAACTCTGCGCTCAGCCATCGGCTCTCTGCGCCCAGGGGACTTTATGACGTCCGTAGACATCAAGGATGCTTACCTTCACGTCCCGGTGTTTCCAGGACACCAAAGGTTTCTCAGATTTGCACTGAAAGATTAGCATTACCAATTTGTGGCCTTGCCATTCGGCCTCACGTCGGCTCCCAGGGTGTTCACCAAGGTGCTGGCAGGGGTGATGTCCCTGATAAGGCTAAGGGGCATACGCGTGCTGCCCTACCTGGACGATATACTCATCACCTCTCAGTCTCTGCGGCAGGCAGAGTTGGACACTCAGCTGGTAGTGTCCACCTTGGAGTCCTTCGGCTGGGTGATCAATTACCCCAAGTCCTCTCTGTCCCCCTCCTTGGTGACTCCGTTCCTGGGAATGATTCTGGATACGGTTCAGTCAAGGATATTCCTTCCTCAACAGAAGGTGGAAGCTCTGACTGCGCAGGCAAGGTTCCTGCTCTCGTGCCCACAGCCCTCCATCAGGCAGGGAATGCAGCTGGTGGGCCTGATGGTGGCGAGCTTCGAGGCGGTGTCCTTTGCCCAGTTCCATTTGAGACCTCTGCAGCTTCACCTTCTGTCAGTATGGGACAAGAACCCAGCGTCCTTGGATGGGGTCTGTCTGCTTCCCCCCTCGGTCAGACGGTCCCTTGCGTGGTGGCTGGACCTCGGGAACTTGATAGGGGGCAGGTCTTTTCTGGCCCCCTCCTGGGAGATGGTCACAACGGATGCCGGTCTGTCAGGTTGGGGGGGATTCTGGAAGTCCCTGCGCTTCCAGGGGAAGTGGGGTCCTCAGGAGGCCCATTTACCCATCAACATTCTGGAATTGCGGGCAGTCCGGTTGGTACTGGAGCGGTTGACCCAACACCTGAGGGGTCTGTCGGTCCAGGTACGCTCAGACAACAGAACGGCGGCTGCCTACATCAACCATCAGGGAGGGACCCGGAGCAAAGGTGCCCTCCAGGAGGTGTCTCAGATTCTGACATGGGCGGAGGCCAATGTACAATGCATTCCGGGGGCGGCAGAATCTGCTAGCAGACGCTCTGAGCAGGGGGACGTCCCATCAGGGAGAGTGGTCCCTCTGCAACAGGGTATTCCAGTCCCTGTGTCACCGTTGGGGTCTATCGGATGTGGACCTGTTTGCATCCCGTCACAACCACAAGCTCCCGGCCTTCGAATCCCTGTCTCAGGATCCTCTGGCCTTGGCCACGGATGCCCTGTCCATGTCATGGAAGGAGTTTCGGCTCCTGTATGTATTTCCACCATTCCCCCTTCTGGGCAAGGTTCTGCGCAAGATTGCTCTGGAAGGGGTGCCTATGATTCTAGTGGCCCCCAGATGGCCAAGAAGAGTGTGGTTCGCAGACGTGGTTCAAATGGAAGTAGACCAGTACGATCTGACAGGGGTGCCAGATCTGCTAACTCAAGGCTCCTTACGCCATCCCAATTTACAAACGCTGGCTTTGACGGCCTGGCTGCTGAAACCTCCATCTTGATGGAGAAGGGTTTGTCTGCCTCTGTGGTAGGTACTATGGTGCAGGCTAGAAAGAAGACTTCTGCTGCTATCTATTACAGAGTATGGCGTACCTACATTGACTGGTGTAAGTCTAGGTCTCTTCCCTGTAGGGAGTTCTCTGTCCCTAGGGTTCTGGAGTTCTTACACCATTGTTTGGAGTTAGGTCTAAAACTCAGTACTCTGAAGGGTCAGGTTTCTGCCCTGTCTGTCTTCTTTCAGAAGTCCTTTGCTCAGCATCATTTGGTTAAGACCTTCTTTCAGGGGGTCACTCATGCGCGTCCCCCTCGTAAACTTGTGGTCCCTGTTTGGGATTTAAACTTGGTTTCATCTGCCTTGCAGGGTGCTCCCTTTGAGCCTATTCACGATGCTGCTCTGGCTGTTCTCACTCTCAAGGTTGTCTTTTTGGTGGCCATAACTTCGGTTAGGCGTGTGTCTGAGCTGGCTATCCATTCAGCCTCCGTACTATGAGAGGCACCAGGACAAGGTGGTGTTCCGCTTCAAGCCGGATTTTCTGCCTAAGGTTGTGTCTGCCTTTCGTTTGAATCAGGACATTGTTCTTCCTTCATTGTGTCCCAATCCTAGCAACGATAAGGAAAGGGTTCTGCATTCCTTGGACGTGGTCAGGTGTTTGAAGTATTACCTGGTTGTCACTGCGGCTTTCAGGAAGACTGATGCTCTCTTCGTTGTGCCTTCTGGGCCTAGGAAGGGTTTGGCTCCTGCCAAGTCTACTATCAGCAAATGGATCCGTCAGGCTGTGATTCAGGCCTATTCTGCTAAGGGGAAGAGTCCTCCTTTCCGTCTTACTGCTCATTCTACTCGTGCTATTGGGGCCTCCTGGGCCTTCCAGCACCAGGCTTCTGTTGAACAAGTTTGCAAGGCCGCTACTTGGTCTTCTGTTCATACCTTTTCAAAGTTTTACAAGGTTGATGTTCGGGCCTCAGCTGATGCTGTGTTTGGCCGTAAGGTTTTGCAGGCGGCAGTAGTTTAAGCTGCATGCTGTTGCCTTTTTAATGGGGATCCCACCCTACTTTTATGGACACTGCTATTGGATGTCCCAAGTGTAAGTATTATATCTGGAGCAGGACGTACTGTATACTTAGAATAATACAATTCTGTGAAGTACTCACCTGTAGAATTGGTATTATACGTATACAGTACGTCCTGCTCCACCTCACCCTGGTTTTTGCATTATTCTGGATCCCCTGTATGGTGATTGTTACCATTGTTGTTGTTACCAGTTTCGGTGGCTTCTTGTTCACTGCTTTTCAATGCTGGGGATTTGTGGGAGGTCCCCGGGTATATGAAGGGCCGGGAGGAGCCTGTTTTTTGCATGTCTGCAGTGCACAGCGCCATCTCGCGGAGGATAACCCAAGTGTAAGTATATCTGGAGCAGGACGTACTGTATACGTATAATACCTATTCTACAGGTGAGTACTTCACAGAATTGTATTTTTTTTGTGTATCTTGTGTTCAATTGGTTATAATGCAGCAGTAAGGGGCCCAAGCCTCAGGGTAGGTGGCTCCTGCCTCTTCCCCCACACCGCCTTGTCTTGTTCATACCCCCAGTGATATTGTCATGGGTAGAGAGTCGGTTTCTGATGTATGTGCCTGATTGGCTCACATTGAAAAAATAAATGTCTAGCTCTGTGGCCAAGAGGGCCTCAGCTAAAAGAAAATATTTAGCTCTGGCCGTTGAGGCAAATGAGCTTGATTGTAGCGAGCATATTCTAAGTATACAGTACGTCCTGCTCTAGATATAATACTTACACTTGGGTTATCCTCCGCCAGATGGCGCTGTGCACTGCAAATGCAAAAAAACAGGCTCCTCCCGGCCCTTCATATACCCGGGGACTTCCCACAAATCCCCAGATCTCTGCAGTGCTGACTGCGAAGACGTGAAGTATCACTCTCTCGCAGGTGAGCGGGGCTATTACAGCCTGCGGCCCTGTTGGACAATTTCCACCCTTCCTCTTGTGATGTGCCTCCCAGCCTGGGCTGCGCTGGTCGGGTGAAGGTAGGCAGCACCATGCGTGCTTATGGAGCCATGCTCCACCGCAATTCCCCACCAAAGGGTAGGCGGTTAAGGCTGATGGTGAGCCTCTAGTGGATGTCCCTCCCGCATTATTGCCCCATGCCCCGTGTAGCGGTGGACCCTGTGTAAAGGGTCGCCATCCTCCCTCGTTTCCCCCCGTATTCGGGGGAAAAGAATGTGTGTGTGTGTGTGTGTGTGTTTGGCGGTCTCCGTGTACTGTACTCACGCTTATGGCCGTAGTTTTGCCCTTGACTGGCAACTGGGTGTCAGAGCCGCGCTGCTTACTTTTTTTATTTTGGCCGCCGCCGTCTTTGCCTTCTCATTTTTAATTGAAATTTACTGTGCTGGGTGGCGGCGTTGTCAGACTCTACAAGTATCCATTAGCAGATGCTTTTACTAGCGTATGCTTGGCTTGTCAGCCTGGATGGCTGCCTCAGAGCTTCGCGCTCTTTGGGGGAGGCGGGGACCTGGTGTGGTGCGCTCCGCGTCACGCCCAGATTGGGCCCGCCCTTCGAGGTTCGGTCGGCGCCATTTTGTGGATCTTCGCGCGCGCACGTGTTTGCGGTCCTTCTCCTCCCGAGGTCTGTAAGTGCCCTCGCGGGTGATTTCATCATTAGTATTTTTTTCTGCTGCGCATGGCCCTGACACCTCTTATTCCCTTTCTGTCTTTCAGATGTCAAAGACTCCGGTGGCTTCTCCCGGCCTAACATAAATTGTAGCGGGCTTACAAAAAATTCTCCCACATTCCTAGCGGGTCTTTGGAACATCCAAGGTTGCCTATTGCATAACTCCCTGCTGGCATATATTGCATTGATAATCACCATATGGAGGCATCTCAGAATTATGTGACCGGGGTCCCTCCGGGACAAGACCCGCTGTGTACAGCGTGTGGACAACCCCATGCTGATACGGACAGAGCACGGGTCTGCGAACCCTGTGCTGAACAAGTACTGGCCCTGCAGTCAGGGTTGCCAGTGGCTGCCCCTTGTTTCAATATACCTGTCTCCCCGTGCTTAAATCTCACTCCTGATGACTCGCACTCGATCGGGAATGACCAGCAAGTCGTGCCGCGTAGACTACCTACGGCTGATCAGGTTGTTTCGAGGTTGGCAGAGCGCTTGGGCCCTGGTAAGAAGCGGTCCCTGATGCCTCCGGTTTCGCCCTTTCCTTCGGAAACTGAGGAGTTCACTACTCAGCGGGGTTTTGCTCTTTCTGATGAAGGTGAGCTGTTCTCTGACGAAGGGCCGAGGAGTCATGATGATACGGACCCTGGTTCCTGGGGCCTGTGTGATTACTGATTACTGATAAAGATCTTCAAGGTCTTGTCTATCTCTCTCCCTGGTGAGGCTCCCAGGCCTAGAAGGGAGAGTTTCCATACAGCGACGCTGCGCTTGGAATTTCTGGAGCAGGATCACTTCCAGGCTCTTGTACTCAGAGAATGGGAATGCCCTAGTAAACTTCCAGGGGTTCCAGGGGACTGGGATTGGAAATACCCTTTTCCACCTGATGTGGTTAACTGTTGGTCATCACCTCCCTTGGTGGATGCACCGATCATTGGGGTTCTAAACCCCCCCTTTATTTCAGCCCCTACTTATCATACCCTTCGGGATGCTGAGGACCGGCGCATTGATAGGCTGGCTTCCCACTCCTTTTCTTGTGCAGGGACGGCTCTGCGCCCGGTCTGTGCCGTGGCCATCGCTGCAGTGGCCGCTAGGACCCTCATCAGATGATTATCAACCTGAGGATCTCCGCTGGGAGGTGTTTAATGCACTCTCCAGTTGTGATGTATTTGTAAGGTTTATCCTTTTAGCGCTGGATGACACCATTAGGATGTGCGCAAACACTTCTGCCCTTGTGGTAGCTATACACCGATTGGTCTGGCTGAGACAGTGGGGTGTTGATGATGCTACCAAAAAGACTCTTACTGGGCTTCCCTTTAGAGGGTGACGCCTATTTGGGGCCCGTCTGGACCTGTTTGGGAAAAAGGGCAAAACACCCCTTCGCAGAAGGCTGTCTCGGCCTTCTCGGGGCAGGGGCACCTCCCCCCCCCCCCCATGTTAGTGTCAAACCAGGGGTGTCCTTCCAGCTTTTTGGTGTAGATTCCTGCCCCAGGAGTGGCAGACAACGCCCTGGCCCCTCCGGCAGGACTAAGTCCAAATCTTTCAACAAAACCCCCCAAGCATGATGGGGCGCCCTCGCCCATCTGGGCGAGGGGATGGCCGCAGCACCTTGCTCCTATCAGGAGGCGTCATGCCTCATTCTGGTGGATTCAGGAGGAAGTTTCCTCTGGATGCAGGATAGTGTTTGCTGGGCGGCCCCTTCCCGAGATTGTCAGGATGCTTCTGGTCCCTGTCTCTCTTCAGGTGTTGGTGCAGGCCACGCGCGGCCTGCGAGGTCTGGGGTCACTTGCAGGTTGCCCTTAACAGGCAGAGGCAGGGGCCTCTACACCAACCTTTCCACATTCCCCCAAAAGGATGAGGCACTCTGCCCATTCTGGCCTTCCATAGGTGCGGCAATTTGCATTCACAGGTGGTTTCTGCATGGTTTCTCTAAGTTGGGCCGCCAGTGCCCTGTGTCCAGGAACCTTTTGCCGTCTGTGGAGATCTAAGATGCTTATTTCGTTGCCACTGTGTCTTCTGGACACCGAGGATCTTACAGGTTAGCGTTGGAGGTCCAACACCGCTGATTGTGGCCTTGTTATCTAGCCTCTCTTCTGCTCCCAGAGTGATCGCCAAGGTGATGACGGGGGTGATGTCCAAGGGGGCGTCCTCGAGAGGAACTGCCTGGTCATCCTTCTTTGCTTCCCAATCTCTACGTCAGGCCGAGTTTGTTACTCGGCTGGTGGTGTCCTTTGGGAGTCTTTGGATGGGTGCTCAATCACCTCAATTCCTCATTGTCCACTTATTTGGTATCTCCATTTCTAGGGTTGAACTTGGATTCGGTTCAGGCGGGAACCTGCTTCCTTGACTATAAAGTGGACAATCTGGTTACATGGGCTCGGTCCCTCTTTGCTGTTCCCGTCTCTTCACCAGGCTGGATTGCAGCTGGTGGGCCTGTTGGTGGCTGCTCAAAGGTTGTCCCTTATGCTCAGTGCCCTTGGGCTCTTCTGCAACTTATATTGTAAATGCTGGACTGGGTTCCAGCTTCCCTGGAGCTGGGTCTGTGTACCTTTCCACCTTTGTACGGTGGTTCCCCTTGAGACGGTTGTACTCAATGAACCAGTCAGGGGGCACCCCCTTCCTTGCGTCTTCCTGTAGATGGATACCAAATCTATCAGGTTGACGGGGGGGGGGGAGGGGGGGTTTCTTCTAAAATCCCCTGTGATTCCGGGGGAGGTGGGACCTTTAGGGGTCCATTCACCTATCTATTTTTTGAAGCGGTAGGCTTTCAGGTTGGCTCTATCTCGCTGGACTTCTCCTTTGCGGGATCTGTCTATTTGGGGGCTCCTTGGTCTGTCTGACGACAGTGGCCTGTATTAATTATCTGTGTGGACTCGGAGCAGGATGATCCTCCAGGAAGGTATCTGACCCTGATCTGGGTGGAGGACAGTGTTCCCTGCATATCAGCGATATTCACTCCGGTGGATGTCCTTCTGTGACAGGATGTGCTAATTCTTGTGTCTCTATGTGATCAATCTAGTGTGGATCTTTTTTTTTGGGCCCCGTCACTATCCTAGGTTCTAGGCTCTTGTTTCCCTGTCCCAGTTTGTTCTGACCTTGGTCATGAGGCTTAGTAACTTTATGGCTGGACATCTATTCTGTATGTCTTATCTTCATTCACCCCGCTAGGCGGGGTTCTGCGCAAGTTTGCTCTGGTAGGGGGAACCAGTTATACCGGTGGCCTAGTGGAGTGTGGTTTGCAGATGTGGTACTGAGGAAAGCGGACCTGTACGTTCTGTCAGGAGTGCTGATCTGCTCACTCAGGCCCCCTTTTTTATTTCACCCCAATCTACAGGCTCTGGTCTGGATGGCCTGACGGTGGATTCATCCACCTTGATGGAGATGGGCTTATCTTCTGGGTGACTGTGACTTCTGGAAGCCTAGGAGTTGGCTTCTTCTTCTTCCGTCTATTGTGGGGTATGGCATACCCATATTGATTGGTGTGAGTATTGGTCTCTCCCCTGTCGGGCGCTCTCTGTTCCCAGGGGTCTAGAGTTATTACTGCATGGGTTGGAGTTGGCTCTCCTACTCGGTTCTCTGGAGGTTCAGGTTCTGCCCTGTCCGCCTCCCTGTAGAAGTCCTTGCTCAGTTTTTTGCCTTGGTTAAGCATTCTTTTGGGGATTGCTCAGGTGCATCCCCCGCGTAGTTCTAGGGTCCCTGTTGGGATTTGAATTTTATTCTGTTTGCCTTGCGGGGTGTTTCCCCTTGGACCTATTCCGGATACTGTCTGACTGTTCTTATCCACGACTGACTGTTCTTGTCCTTCCGGGGGCTGTTACTTCAGTCTGACGTGTGCCTGAGCTGGCGGCTCTGTTTAGCTAGCCCTCGTTCTTTTATCTATACACCAAGATGAGGTGGTGGTCCGCTTTACGCCGGACCTTCTGCCTAAGGTGGTGTCTTAGGCTCATGTATTAAGACATTGTCTTTCTTCTGTGCCTTATTCCTAGTAATGCTGAGGCAAGGGGATCTACTTTCCCTCAACAGGTGCTGGAATGTTTCTCCTGGATTGTCTCTTGTCCCTTAGGGGGACTGATGCCCCTTGGGGTTTGTGGGCACCTACATCTGTATTTGCCTTATCTCGTCTGCTTCCAGGGGTTAAGCGGCCTTTGGCCTAGCCTTTACTTGGATGGATGTCCCTTCTGGTCCTAGGGAAGGTTCGGCTTCTTCCTGGGCTACTGTTAGCGTTTGATCTTGTCAGGCTGCTACTCAGGCCTATTCCTTTAAGGGGAAGAGTTTCTTCTCACTCTATTTCTGATTCCACTGGTGCCTTGGTATCCTTGGGACTTTCAGCACCAGGTTTTGTTGAACAAGTTTGCTAGACCGCTACTTGTTTTTTTGTTCATACCTTTTCAAGGGTTTTTCTGATGTTGACGTTAGAGACTTTGCTCATGTCGCTCTTGGTAGCAAGGTTTGCAGGTGACAGTGCTTTTACTGTCTGCTGTGCCTTTTTTGTTGGGGATCCCACCCTACTTTATGGACACTGCTATTGGATGTCCCAAGTGTAAGTATTATATCTGGAGCAGGACGTACTGTATACTTAGAATAATACAATACTGTGAAGTACTCACCTGTAGAATTGGTATTATACGTATACAGTACGTCCTGCTCCACCCCACCCTGGTTTTTGCATTACTCTGGATCCCCTGTATGGTGATTGTTATCTTTGTTATCATTACCAGTTGTTTTTGGTGGTTAAATTCTCCCGGCTTCTTGTTCACTGCTTTTCAATGCTGGGGATTTGTGGGAGGTCCCCGGGTATATGAAGGGCCGGGAGGAGCCTGTTTTTTTGCATGTCTGCAGTGCACAGCGCCATCTGGCGGAGGATAACCCAAGTGTAAGTATTATATCTGGAGCAGGACGTACTGTATAAGTGTAATACCAATTCTACAGGTGAGTACTTCACAGAATTGTATTTTTTGATTGTTCTCCGTTTGAAGAAGGAAAATTCTTTGAAGAATCTGATGTTTCAGATGTTCAGCAATTGTGGGTATTGACGCTGAACAAGGTGAAGGGGAGAATTTTGACGCCCCTAAAGCTCTTGCTCAATTATGAGGTCTTGGCTATCGATTTTCCAGAAGCAGTCCTTCCTCAGAAAGGGGAGTTCTTTGGAGCCTCCAAGCCTTGTTTTGAATTTCCTAATCAGAAACATTTTGAAGATATCATTCTTAAGGAATGGGAAAAGCCTGCGCGGCTTCCTGGCATTCCTTTGGGCTGGGATATAAAAAAAAATATATATCCCTTTCCTGCAGATACTGTAAGCGTTGGTCATCCCCCCTGTAGTGGATTCACCTGTGCTCAGTTTGTCCAATTCCTCTGTTTTGCATTCTCCGGAATCTACTTCCCTTAAAGGATGGGGAGGACATACGTATTGAACAAATGGCTTGCTATGCGTTTGCTAGCGTTGGCTTGGCCTTGCGGCCTGTGGGTGCCTCGGCACTTATGGCAGTCACTATTAGGTCTGTTATTAGAGACCTATTGAATACCTCAGGGCTTGATCTAGCCTCTGATGAGTTTTCCGCTCTCAAGCGATGTGATTTATTTGTGTCTATTGTACTTTCTGCTTTAGATGACTCCATGGTCTTGTGTAGCAGAACTTCTGCCTTGCTTGTTGCGATTCGGCAGTCTATTTGGCTATGCCAGTGGGCGGCTGACACGGTGGCAAAGAAGTCGCTTACAGCGCTTCCCTTTGGGGGATTACGCCTCTTTGGTGAGAAGTTGGATTCTGTCATTAAAGGAGGCAAATTGCCTCAGCGTAAGAAGCAACGTCGTTCTTGCAGGGATCAGCTTCCTTTTGACCCTTCCTTTCGTGGTTCCAGAACGGGCAGAGGATCGGCCTTTTTCAGCCCCAAGGGGGACTGCATAGAACAGAGGAAGAGGACGTGGCCGTCCAGGTCAGAGTTGGGGATCTAAGCCTAAGTCCACTTCCAAGCCTGCCCAGCAATGAGGAGGCGCCCTCACCCGTATGGGTGGGGGGACGGCTGCGACTCTTTTTTTTCCAGGCTTAGGTCAAGAGGTATCGGACAGATGGATTCTGGAAGTTGTGTCCTCTGGTTACAAGCTGGAATTCGAGGTTCGGCCTCCTCCCAGATTTTTCAGGTCTCGGATGCCCGCAGATCCGGTGATCGCACAGGGGCTCCGGGCAGCTGGGGCGAACTTTTTAAACATGGATGTTATCCGCCAGGTTCCTCCAGCGGAAAGAGGTCTGGGGTTTTACTCCAACCTATTTACGGTTCCCAAAAAAGGACGGCTCTGTTCGGCCTATTCTAGATTTGAGACGACTCAATCAGTTTATGCGTTTCCGAAGGTTCTGCATGGAGTCGTTGCGTTCAACGATCGACGCTCTCCGCCAGGGGGACTTTATGACGTCAATAGACATCAAGGATGCTTATTTGCACATTCCTATTTTTTCCGCTCACTAAAGGTTTCTCAGATTCACAGTAGAAGACCACCATTTTCAGTTTGCGGCTCTTCAGTCTCACTCCATCACTCCATTTGCGGCTCCATTCGGTCTCACTCCATCCCCAAGAGTGTTTACCAGGGTCCTGGCAGGAGTAATGGCTATTCTCAGAGTCCAGGGTATTCGCATCGTGCCATTGCTGGACAACTTGCTCATCACAGCGTCATCTTTCAATCAGACGGAACTGGACACCAGAACAGTGGTGACTACACTAGAGAGGTTTGGTTGGGTGATTAACCATGCCAAATCCTATCTTTGTCCCGTAAGGGAGATTACCTTTCTGGGCTTGATTCTGGATACCCTTTAGGCCAGGGTATTTCTTCCTCAGTCCAAGATTGTTCTGATTCAGGATTTAATTCATCTGTTCCTGTCCAATCCTCATCAGCCTATCCGCTTGGGGATGAGATTAGTGGGGTTGATGGTGGCCACGCTCGAAGCGGTTCATTTTGCTCAGTTCCACATGAGGACGCTTCAGCTCTTTCTCCTGGCGAAGTGGGACAAGGGCCCGTTGTCTTTGAATCGGACTTGTCTGTTGTCTCCCCTCGTCCTGCAGTCCCTCCAGTGGTGGCTGATTTTGAGCAATCTCAGGGACGACAAATCATTTCTGACCCCTTGTTGGGAGTTGGTCACCACAGATGGCAGCCTTACAGGCTGGAGGGGGCATCTGGAGGAGACGCCGGTTTTAGGGGTTGTGGGGGCCTCTGGAGGCTCATTCCCCAATCAATTTATTGGAACTTCGGGCCATTCGTCTTGTGCTTCCCCGACTGACTCATCTTTTGCGGGGTTTGCCGGTTCAGATTCGGCCAGACAACCGAACAGCAGTTGCATACATCAATCACCAGGGAGGGACTCGCAGTTGGGGTGCCCTCCGGGAAGCGTCTCTGATCCTTCAGTGGGCAGAGATCAATGTTCCCTGCATAGCGGCAGTTTACATTCCGGGGATAGAGAAGGTGGAGGCAGACTCCCTGAGCAGAGCATGCGCTCGGCAGGGAGAATGGTCTCTCAACCCCGAGGTCTTTCAGTGCCTTTGTCACAAGTGGGGGACACAGCGGTTGGACCTGTTTGCATTTCACCACAACCACAAGCTTCCAGCCTTTGTGTCTCTATCCCAGGATCCTCTGGCAGTGGCAGTGGATGCCATGTCTCTTGCCTGGAAAGGATCTGGGGTTCCTGTATCCTTTTACCCCATTCTCCATGATAAGCAAGGGGGTGCACAAGTTGGTTCTGGAAGGGGCACCAGCAATTCTGGTGGCTCCAAAGTGGCCAAGACGCCTGTGGTTTGCAGAGGTCACAAGGCTGGCAGAGGATCTGTTGCCTCTGCCTCTTCTTCCAGATCTCTTAAACTCGGGGTCAACTTTGTTACCCCAATTTACCAACACTGGCTTTGACGGCATGCCTGCTGAAATCTCCATCTTAAAGGAGGAAGGCCTTTCTGATGCTGTCATTCTGACTCTTGTTAGAGCTAGAAAGAAGTCTTTCTCTGTGGTTTATTACAGGACTTGGAGGTCCTATATTGACTGGTGTGAGTCTAGGTCCCTGCCTTGCAGGGTATCTTCTATCCCTAGGATTTTGGAGTTTCTGCAACGGGGTCTGGATTTGGGCTTCCAAATTAGTACTTTGAAAGGGCAGGTTTCTGCTTTGGCTATTTTCTTTCAAAGGTCATTTGCTCTTCACCCTTTGGTTAAGATTTTTTTCCAGGGGGTCACGCATGTGCGGCCTCCTAGAAAGCTCCTACTTCCAGTTTGGGATCTTAGTCTGGTGCTGTCTGCTATGCAGGCGGCTCCTTTTGAACCTTTACAGGAGGTTCCTTTTCATATTCTCACTCAGAAAGTTGCCCTTTTTTGCTATTACCTCTGTCTGTCGGGTTTCTGAATTGGCGGCCCTGTCAATACAGGCTCCTTACTATGAGAGGCATCAGGATAAGGTGGTTTTCCGTTTTAAACCAGATTTTCTTCCTAAAGTGGTGTCTGCCTTCCACTTAAATCAGGATATAGTTCTTCCTTCATTGTGCCCTAATCCTAGTAATTACAAGGAAAGGGTTTTACATTCTTTGGATGTGGTTCGTTGTGTTGTGCCTTCTGGGCCTAGAAAGGGTTTGGCACCCGCCAAATCTTCCATTAGTAAATGGATTCGTCAGGCTATTGTTGGGGCCTATTCTGCTAAGGGGAAGGTTCCCCCTTTTCGTGTTAGTGCTCATTCTACTCGTGCTGTTGGTGCGTCCTGGGCTTTTCAGCACCAGGCTTCTGTTGAACAAGTTTGCAAGGCTGCTACTTGGTTTTCGGTTCACACTTTTTCTAAGTTTTACAAGGTTGATGTGCCGCCTCAGCGGTTGCTGCTTTTGGTCGCAAGGCTCTGCAAGCTGCAGTAATTTAAGTTATGCCTTATTTTCCTTGTGGGATCCCCGCCCATTATAGACACTGCTATTGGATGTCCCAAGTGTCATGAATGTTGGAAGCGGGGTGTGTGACATACTAGGAATAATACCATTTTGTGAGTACTCACCTGTAAAATGGGTATTACGAGTATGTCACACACCCCGCTTCCCCCGCCCTTTTTTGTTCTGGGATCCTTTATATGATGTTTTTTATTTTTCACTATATAATTTGCTCTTCCTGGTTCTTCACTGCTTTTTTAAAAGACTGAGGAATAGTGGGAGGTCCCGGGTATTTATGGACCAGGAGGGGCTCCTTTTTCTCATGTCATCTCTGCAAGATTGCCCTCTACAGGCCGGTATCCCAAGTGTCATGAATGTTGGGAGCGGGGTGTGTGACATACTCGTAATACCCATTTTACAGGTGAGTACTCGCAAAATGGTATTTTACACAGCTCTGCACTTATGTTGCTTGTTTTGTGTGTTATAGGCTGCCCTGTATATGCGCATATTAAGGGATCCCTCCTGGTCCTGGGGTCCCTAGTGTAAAATTGTCCACCTAAAATCCTCCCACCGGGACTTTTAAGGAGCATCCCGGGTTGCTTATGCGTAATTCCCTCCCTCTGGGACAATCCGGGCCATGTGTGGGGTGCGGGGTATCCTTTACGGGGGAGAATGTGCTGATCTGTATACCATGTGCACAAAAGGCAGTCTGGTACCCAGCCTTCTGGGTCGGCTCCTCCCGCTTCATCACCTTCCCCTCCCCACCTTATCCGTTCCCCGAGTGACATTGGTACCAGTGGGGAGTTGCTTTCTGATGGGCTAGGTTGGCCATCGAGTAAATTATTGCTGGCACAGTGGGCAAGAAGGCCCAGGCTAAAAAGAGACATTTGTCGTCGGCCCAGCCATTGTGGGATGTTGACTACGAGTCCACTGATTTGTCATATTATTCCCCGTTAGAGGAGGGGGAATTGTATCAGGAAACAGAGGCTGACTATGTTCAGTCTGGGTATTCCAATGTCGGGCAGGCGCTGGGGGATGCCGTAGATACTTAGAGAATGGGAGAGGCCCAGTTGGCTTCCTGGTGTGCCTCAGGGATGGGATAAGAAATATCCTTATTCTTGGTGTGCCACACACCCCGCTTCACTTCTTAAATATTCATTACTTCATGGGTTAATCACCTGCAGGTGACGTAGTGCAGAGAGGAAGTCTTGTAACGAGCCCCACCTTCCGGCCTATATATACCTGGTACCTCCCTTCAATCACCAGTATTTTTCTCTCTGCGTGACAAGCAGAGGTTGGAAGTTTCCTGCTTACAGGTAGGTCGGGGCTTACCCCGCCACCCCCCTTTTGGTCTATTTCTGCCCGGTTTGAGTTGTATACCTCTATGGTGGATAGGAAGCCTCCCAGCTTAGGCTGCTCACCGGGTAATTGGTAGATGGCACTATTGGTGCCTAGGAGCTTATCTCCTCCGCTCATCCCCCTCTTTTGGGGGCAATGCGGCAATCCGGCATGGTGATCCGGAAATGGGATGCCCCTGTCCCGAGGGTCCCCGTAGCCCTTTCTCCCCCGCTCCGGTCCTTTCTCCCTTCACTTGGGGGGGGGGGGGGGGGGGGGGGTACAGAGGGTTGTGTATCTTGTATGATGTTTTCACTGTGTGTTATTTCTGTGTGTTCACTTTTACATAGTAACTGTTTTTTAACCTGGAGCTCCGGGCAGATGCTTTAGGCATGGCCAGTGTATTTGGTCTGCTTTATGGGGGTGGGGCAGCGGACCGCGCTCAGCTGGCCTCAGTTGGTTCCCTCCCGCCTCCCTTCCTTCCCCGCTGCTCCGTGCGGCAGCCTGTGTGGCTGCGCTTGTGTCTCTTTTTCCCCTCCTCCTCCTCCGCCGGCTCGGTGTCAGCCAGCGCAGCTGGTGGCATTCCCCCGTTGATTAGAGCAGGGCAGGCTCCCTGTGACGCGGGGGGGCGTGGCGCCGGCGGAAGCGGCGCCGGCGGAAGCGGCGCTCGGCGGCCTCAGCCTCGCTTCCTTCATGTTGCGGTGAAAAGAGGTCACGTGGGGGGGGGGCGCGCGCTGCAGCAACACATGAGTTTGTGTGCTGCGGCTGCTACATGTCCCTCCGGTCTGGCTCCTGGCGTCGGTCACAGGTAAGCGGCCTCGCTTTTGTGGGGCCAGAATGAGTTTTACTCATGGGGCTGACTTTTAAGGAGGCACTCTCTTTGTTGTACTATTGTGAACATGCTGCTTGTTACTCTCACAAGGGATCTGATGGTTTGTTTTTTCTTTCCTTTCAGATCCTGGGATCCCTCTTTTTACTGCGGCCTCCGGCTCTATATTGCCTGGCTAGTCTTTCTTGATATGAAATTGCACATTTTAGATACATATATACATATATATATGTATATATATTTATTTTGAGACTGTTAAGGGGGACCTTTTTTCTCTTAAAAAAAAAAAAAAAAAATATATAAAAATAAAAACCCTCCCTTCCGGGACATTCTTATAAAGGGGCATCCCGGGTTGGCTTATGCCTTAAAAGTCCCAGTATTTGCGATACCATAAATCACCAATATGGAGGCTTCTGTTACTACCGGAAACGACTCGTCAGAGCCGCCCAGGGGGTGTGTAAAATGTGGGGCTGCGCTCCCTGCTGATGATATCTTTATTTGCATTTCTTGTGCAAGGCAGATTGTTGCGCGTCAGTCTGTTGATCCGGCGGCTGACCCGTCGCAACCTCTATCTTCTCCTGCCTCTCCCTCCCTGTTCCGGACCCCGCATGACATTGTCAAGGGTGGGGATTCGCAATCCGAGGTGGTGGTAAAATCAGCCGATCTTCGGGAAGTATTGCCCGTTAAAGCGGGGCTAAAGGCCTCTGCAAAACGGAAGCGCCTGACTCCGGTTTCTTCGGCTCCTCAGGACGAATTATGTGAGCCTGTGGAATGGTCCGATGGCTCCCCGGATGAGGGTGAATTCCTCTTGGAGTCAGATGAGCCGGCAGGTCAGCTTAAGGCTGATGCGTTTGGCGATTGGTCGGCGGGGGTTGCCCTTGACACCCCCTCCGTTCTGGCACAAATGTTTGAAATTTTGAATTTAGATCCGCCTGAGGCTGTCACCCGGCCAAAGGGTCAGTTGTTTGAAGAGCCTCAGCCGCGTTTGGTTTTTCCCAGACAGCACCACTTTGAGAGGGTGGTCCTGAAAGAATGGGAACATCCCACACGGTTATCTGGATCCCTCCCAGTTGGGAAAAGCGTTATCCTTTTCCGCCAGAATTGCTGAAGCTTTGGTCCGTCCCTCCTGAAGTCGATACCCCTGTGCTAGGGTTATCTAGCTCCGCTATGGTACAGTCTGCTGAGACCTCTGTCCCTAAAGATGGGGAGGATCGTAGAATTGACCAGTATGCTCGCTATGGCTTTGTTTATGCTGGGTCAACAATGCGCCCCTTGTGCGCTTCGGCCCTTCTTCTTTTAGCGGTAAGATCTGTTATCCAGGGGCTATGCGAGGATCTCAATCCCGCCTGTGATGAGTTCGCTGCGCTTAAGCAGTGCGATTCTTTTGTGTCTTACGTTCTATCCGCTCAGGACGATGCGCTGGCTATGAGTAGCAGGACAGCGGCAATGCTGGTCGCTATTCGTCGGTCAGTATGGCTGCGACAGTGGTCGGCGGACTCAGCTTCTAAAAGGGTGCTCACAGCTCTCCCCTTTTTGGGGCTGCGGCTGTTCGGGGAGAAAATTGATTCAGTCGCAAAGGGTGGCAAGATGCCACAACGCAGGAGGCCTCGACGCCCCTTTAGAGGGGCTGTTTCTGGTAGGCCGTCCTTTCGAGGATACAGAGCGGGTAGGGGGACTTCCCTTCCCTCTACCAGTCGTACAGGTTGGACGCGGGGAAGGGGCCGTGGCCGTCCCGCCCAGTCCTGGGGCTCCAAGCCCAAACCTGCGGGTAAGCCCACTCAGCAATGAGGGGCCGCCCTCACCCGTGCGGGTGGGGGGACGATTGCGACACTTCTCCCAGGTTTGGAACCGGGAGGTTCCGGACAGGTGGATTCAGGAGATAGTGTCGTCCGGTTACAAACTGGAGTTCGAGTCTCGCCCTCCTTCACGGTTCTTTCGGTCTCGGGTGCCCATCGATCCTTCGGCTGCACAGGGGCTCCTGGCGTCGGTAGAGAATCTGTTAGAGATGGCGGTCATCCGGCCGGTACCGCGTTTAGAGATGGGCCTCGGTTTCTACTCCAATCTGTTCGCTGTCCCCAAGAGGGATGGGTCGGTTCGTCCCGTCCTGGACCTGAAGTTGCTCAACAGGTTCATCCGTTTTCGGAAGTTTCACATGGAAACCTTGCGCACTGCCGTCGGCTCTCTTCGGCAAGGGGACTTCATGACGTCTATAGACATCAAGGATGCTTATCTGCATGTTCCCATCTGCCTCCCTCATCAACGCTTTCTTCGATTCATGATGAAGGATCGGCATTATCAGTTCGTGGCACTTCCGTTTGGCCTTACCTCAGCTCCAAGAGTGTTCACCAAGGTGCTGGCAGGGGTCATGGCCATTTTCAGAGCTCGGGGCATTCGTGTCGTACCTTATTTGGACGACCTTCTTATCATGGCTCCGTCACCCGATCAATCGGAGAAAGACACCAGGGTGGTGCTCTCCACGCTGGAAAGTTTCGGTTGGGTGATCAACCTCTCCAAGTCCTCCCTCGCTCCGGCCAGGGTGGTGTCCTTTCTGGGGATGCGGTTAGACTCTTATCAACACAGAGTGTTTCTCCCTCAGTCCAAAATTCTTTTAATTCAGGAGTTGGCTCGGGTCCTACTCTCCAATCCTCGGCCGTCCATCCGTCTGGGGATGAGGCTGGTAGGGTTGATGGTTGCCTCCTTCGAGGCAGTTCCTTTTGCTCAATTCCACACGAGGACGCTTCAGCTTTATCTGTTGGCGTCTTGGGACCGCCAGCCTCGGTCGCTGGATCAGCCCTTCCAGTTGTCCTCCCGGGTCCGGCAGTCCCTCCAGTGGTGGTTGGTCTCGACCAATCTCGTGAAGGGCAGGTCTTTCCTGGCCCCCCTTTGGGAAATTGTCACCACGGACGCCAGTCTGTCGGGATGGGGCGGATTCTGGAAGGAGCTGCAGTTTCAGGGGCAGTGGGGACCTCGGGAGGCCCTCTTACCCATCAATATTCTGGAACTGAGAGCCATCCGTCGGGTGCTTACTCTCCTGACTCAGCACGTTCTGGGCCTTCCGGTCCAGGTGCGTTCAGACAATCGAACAGCGGTTGCTTACATCAATCATCAGGGAGGGACTCGCAGCCTGAGTGCTCTCAGGGAGGTGTCCCTGATCCTGACCTGGGCAGAAGCCCATGTTCCTCGTCTCTCGGCGGTATACATCCCAGGAGTGGAGAACCTGAAAGCGGACCGCTTGAGCAGGGGCTCTCCCCGTCGGGGAGAATGGGCCCTCCATCCTCGGGTATTTCGCTCACTGTGTCGCCAATGGGGGACTCCAGAGGTGGACCTGTTTGCCTCTCGTCACAATCACAGGCTCCCGAGCTTCGTATCGCTCTCCCAGGATCCTCTGGCTCTGGCAGTGGACGCCATGTCCCTGAGCTGGGGGGATCTGGGGTTTCTGTACCTGTTTCCTCCGACACCCATGCTAGGCAGAGTGCTTCGGAAGTTGGCTCTGGAAGGGGTGTCCGCCGTCCTCGTGGCCCCAAGGTGGCCGAGGCGAGTGTGGTTCGCAGACATCGTTCGGCTGGCAGTGGACCAGGTCGTTCTGCCCCTTCGGCCCGATTTGCTCACTCAGGGTCAATTGTGTTACCCCAATTTACCAGCGCTAGCTTTGACGGCCTGGCTGCTGAGACCTCCATCCTAAGGGAAGAGGGTCTTTCTGATTCTGTCGTTAAGACTTTGATCAGTGCCCGAAAGAGGTCTTCTTCTGTCATCTACTATAGGACCTGGAAAGCCTATATCGCTTGGTGCGAGATGAGATCTTTTTCTTGTAGGGTATTTTCGGTCCCCAGGGTTCTGGAGTTTTTACAATCTGGGCTGGACTCTGGTCTTCAGCTAAGTACGTTGAAAGGGCAAGTTTCTGCCTTATCTATCTTTTTTCAGAAGCGTGTTGCGCTTAAGTCTTTAGTTAAAACCTTTTTCCAGGGGGTTACGCATGTGCGGCCTCCCAGGAAACCATTACTCCCAGTTTGGGATTTGAATTTGGTTCTTTCTGCTCTTCAGGCTCCTCCTTTTGAGCCTTTGCAAGGGATTGCTTTATCTACCCTGACTCAGAAGATTGTCTTCTTGGTAGCGATCACTTCGATCCGGCGTGTCTCGGAATTGGCGGCCTTGTCTATTCAGGCGCCCTACTTCGAGAAGCATCGGGATAAGGTGGTCTTTCGATTCAAGCCAGACTTTCTTCCTAAGGTTGTTTCTGCTTTTCATTTGAACCAAGATATTGTTCTTCCCTCCTTATGTCCTAATCCTAAGAATGACAAAGAGAGGGGTTTGCATTGTTTGGATGTAGTACGCTGTGTTAAATGCTACTTGGTTATCACGTCTCCTTTCCGTAGGACGGATTCCTTTTTTGTTGTGCCCCATGGGCCTAGGAAGGGTTTGGCACCAGCCAAGTCTGCCATTAGCAAGTGGATACGTCAGGCCGTTACTGCGGCCTATTCTGCCAAGGGAAGAGTTCCCCCTTTTCGTATCACTGCTCATTCCACTCGCGCTGTTGGGGCGTCTTGGGCTTTTCAGCACCAAGCTTCGGTTGAACAGGTTTGTAAGGCCGCCACTTGGTCTTCTGTTCACACTTTTTCTAAATTTTACAAAGTTGATGTGCGGGCCTCAGCGGATGCTGTTTTCGGCCGCAAAGTTCTGCAGACTGCAGTCGTTTAAGTTATGCTTCACCTGGCCTTGAGTTGCCCAGCCCTTGTGGACACTGCTTTTGGATGTCCCATGAAGTAATGAATATTTAAGAAGTGAAGCGGGGTGTGTGGCACACCAAGAATAATACCATTTTGTGAGTACTCACCTGAAAAATGGATATTGTTGGTGTGCCACACACCCCGCTTCACACCCGCCCTTTTCGGTATTACCGAAGCCTTTATATGGTGAAGCCTTTTTTATATCAAATTTGATTTTGAGGTTACTGGTGGAATACTGGTACCTTGTATTACTGCTTTGTTGATTATACTGGTGATTGAAGGGAGGTACCAGGTATATATAGGCCGGAAGGTGGGGCTCGTTACAAGACTTCCTCTCTGCACTACGTCACCTGCAGGTGATTAACCCATGAAGTAATGAATATTTAAGAAGTGAAGCGGGGTGTGTGGCACACCAACAATATCCATTTTTCAGGTGAGTACTCACAAAATGGTATTTTCCGGTGTAGGCGGTTAAGCGCTGGTCTCCTCCCGAGGTTGACGCGCCTGTTTTAGGTTTGACCAACTCTTCTGTGCTGAACACCCCTGACGCCACTTCCCTTAAAGTGGACCAACACCCAGGATTTTGAGTATCCTGGGTTTTGGTCCACTTCGGTGGGGCACCCCGATCGGGGGTGCCCCGCTGTGTGAAACCCCCCAGAAACCCCAAAAAACTCACCTCTCCCCACTCCCACGTGAACGCCGCAGCCAATCCCCGCCAACGTCTAGGTGGGGGACAGGAACGTACAAGCCTCTTCCGCCGCCTCCCGCGCGTCACTCTCGGCGCGCGCGCGCCCCCGCCGGCCATTCACAGAGGGCCGGCGCGGGCGCGCGCACGTCTGGAGGGGCGCGCGGGAGGCGGCGGATCAGGTAAGATCTTTTTGGGGTTTCTGGGGGGTTTCACCCCGCGGGACATCCCGATCTCGGATGTCCCCTGGGGTGGGAGGTGATCGGCCCGGGAATCTTATAGATTTCCGGGCCGATCACCCCTGGGTGTTGGTCCACTTTAAGGATGGCGAGGATAAGCGTCTTGATCAGATGGCGTGCCACACATTTGCCAACGTGGGCTCGGACCTGCAGCCTGTTAGTGCATCTGCCCTGGTGTCGCTTGCTACCAGGTCTCTTATCAGGGACTGGCTGAATAACGCTCAGTTTGATCCAGCTGGCGCTGAGTTCGCTACCCTTAAGAAATGCGAATTGTTGATGGATTGTGTCATGGCTGCGATGGAAGACTCTATTGTCGTGTGTAGTAGGACTTCAGCCTTACTGGTGGCTATGCGCAGATTGGTCTGGCTCCGCCAGTGGACAGCGCACGTTGGGGGCAAGAAGTCGCTCACAGCTCTTCCCTTCTTGGGTTCGCGGCTGTTTGGAGATAAATTGGATGCTGTTGCTAAAGGAGGTAAGTTGCCTCAGCGGAGGAAACGGCACCATCCCTTTCGGGGGGCGGGCTCGTTCACTCTTTCCTTTTAAGGGGCCAGAGCGACTAGGGGTTTGGCCTTCTCAGGTGTCAGGGGCTCGTCCTGGAACAGAGGCAGAGGTTGGGCACGTCCCGCGCCTGCCTGGGGTTCCAAGCCCAAGCCTGCTGTTAAACCGGCTCAGCAATGAAAGGGCGCCCTCACCCGCAAGGGTGGGGGGGCGGCTGCGGCTCTTCTTCCAGGTCTTGGCCCTTTGAGGTCACGGACAATTGGATCTTGGAAGTGGTCTCCTCCGGGTACAAACTGGAGTTCGAGTACTGGCCGCCCCCAAGATTCTTAAGGTCTCGGGTGCCCTCGGACCCTCAGGCTGCACAGGGGCTCCTGTTAGCAGTAAAAAACCTTCTGGACATGGGGGTTATATGCCCGGTGCCTCTGTCGGAGAGAGGCAGGGGTTTCTACTCCAACCTTTTCATGGTTCCCAAAAAGGAGGGTTCGGTGAGACCCATTCTAGATCTCAAGGTTCTCAACAGATTTATCAGAGCCAAAAAGATCTGCATGGAGACTCTGCGCTCGGCTTTCAATTCCCTTCGCCAAGGGGATTTTTGGACATCCATAGACATCAAGGATGCGTATCTGCATGTTCGAATTTTTCAGGCACATCAGAGATTCCTCCGGTTTGCGGTGGAGGATCAACATTATCTGTTTGTAGCTCTTCCCTTCCGTCTGACCTTGGCACCGAGTATCTTCACCAAGGTTTTGGCGGGCATAATGGCTCTGCTCAGATCTCAGGGCATTCGCATTGTGCCTTATCTGGACGATCTGTTGATAACAGCTTCTTCCCTCCATCAGGCGGAGCTGGACACCCACCAGGTGGTGTCGACCCTGGAAAGGTTCGGGTGGGTGATCAACCGCACCAAGTCTTCTCTCTCCCCATCTCGTGTGATTTCATTTCTGGGCATGAATCTGGATACCATTCGGGCCAGAGTGTTTCTGCTCCAGTCCAAGGTGCAGGGGATTCAGGGCCTGATCCGCCTTCTTCTGGACAGTCCTTGTCCCTCTATCCGACAGGGGATGAAACTGGTGGGTTTGATGGTATCCTCCTTCGAGGCAGTGCCGTTTGCACAGTTTCACATGAGATCTCTTCAACTTCACCTATTGACGTATTGGGACAGGTGCCCTCAGTCATTGGATCAACCTTTCAGGATGTCTCCCAGGGTTCGGCAGTCCTTTCGGTGGTGGCTGGACTCGAGCAATCTGGTGAAGGGCAGATCCTTTCTGATCCCTTGTTGGGAGACTGTTACCACGGATGCCAGCCTGTCGGGCTGGGGAGGGTATTGGGAGAGTCATCAGTTCAGCGGGATGTGGGATCCCCAGGAGGCTCACACCCCCATCAAGGTCTTGGAGCTCAGAGCTGTTCGACTGGTTCTGACCCCACATTTACGGGGTCTTCCGGTTCAGGTTCGTACGGACAACCGAACGGCAGTAGCTTACATAAATCACCAAGGAGGGACTCGCAGCAGGAGTGCCCTCAGGGAAGTCTCTCTGATCCTGCACTGGGCGGAGAGAAATGTTCCTTGCCTTTCGGCAGTCTACATTCCGGGAGTGGAAAACACGGAGGCGGATTCCCTGAGAAGGGGATCCTTTCGCCATGGAGAGTGGTCTCTCAACCCCGAGGTTTTTCTGGATCTTTGCCGCAAGTGGGGGAGTCCGGAGGTGGATCTCTTTGCCTCGAGGCACAATCACAAACTTCCGGCCTTTGTGTCTCTTTCTCAGGATCCTCTGTCTCTGGCAGTGGATGCCTTGTCACTGGCTTGGAAGGAGCTGGGGTTTCTGTACCTGTTTCCACCCGTCTCCATGCTGGGCAAGGTAGTTCGCAAACTGGTTCTAGAAGGGGCACCAGCGATTCTGGTGGCTCCAAGGTGGCCAAGAAGGGTTTGGTACGCAGTCGTCGTAAGGATGGCCGTAGACCAGTACCGGCGTCCCTTGTTGCCGGATCTGCTATCTCAGGGTCACCTACGTTACCCCAATTTACAAACGCTGGCTTTGACGGCTTGGCTGCTGAAACCTTCTTCTTGAAAGAGGAAGGTTTGTCTGAGGCTGTTGTTCAGACCCTGATTAAGGCTAGGAAGCGGTCCTCTTCTGGCATTTACTATAGGACTTGGAGGTCCTATATTGATTGGTGTGAGGCTAGGGCCTTGCCTTGTAGGGTTTTTTCAATACCCAGGATTTTGGAGTTTCTTCAGCATAATCTGGATCTTGGGTTCCAGCTTAGTACCTTGAAAGGACAGGTTTCTGCTCTGTCGCTTTTCTTCCAGAGGTCTTTTGCCGTACACCCGCTGGTTAAGACCTTTTTCCAAGGGGTCGCGCATGTGCGGCCCCCTCGGAAGGCTGTAGTTCCTGTTTGGGATTTGAATTTGGTTCTTTCGGCTCTGCAGGGTCCTCCTTTTGAGCCGCTACAGGATATTCACTCAGAAGGTTGCTTTCTTGGTGGCTGTTACCTCTATTCGGCGTGCCTCTGAGTTGGCGGCCCTGTCGGTTCAGGCCCCTTACTTTGAGAGACACCAGGATAAGGTGGTTTTTCGTTTTAAGCCGGATTTCCTTCCTAAGGTGGTGTCTGCTTTTCACCTCAATCAGGATATTGTTCTCCCTTCCTTGTGTACTAAGCCTAACAATGACAAGGAGAGGGTTCTGCACAATTTGGACGTTGTTCGCTGTGTGAAGTACTATTTGGTGGCTAATTCTTCCTTCCGCAGGACGGATGCTTTTTTCGTGGTGCCCTGCGGGCCCAGGAAAGGTTTGGCACCTGCTAAGTCTACAATTAGCAAATGGATTCATCAGGCCATTGTTGGGGCCTATTCTGCTAAGGGGAGGACTCCTCCTTTTAGGGTCACTGCGCACTCTACTCGTGCGGTCGGTGCGTCCTGGGCTTTTCAGCACCAGGCTTCTGTTGAACAAGTTTGTAAGGCTGCTACTTGGTCTTCCGTTCATACTATTCTAAGCATACAGCACATCCTGCTCCCGAATAGTCATAACATGTGGGTAGTCCTCCGCCTCCGGCGCCGTGCACTGCAGACATGTAGAAAACAAGCTCCTCCCGGCCCTACATATACTGGAGGACCCCCCACAAATCCCCAGATTTCTCTGCAGTGCTGGAACTGCGAAGACATGAAGTATCACGCTCTCGCAGGCGAGCGGGCCTTATGGCCCAAGGTCCTGTGGGACTATTTCCACCCGTCCTCTTCAGAAGAAATATGCCTCCCAGCCTAAGCTGCGCGGGTCGGGTGAAGGTAGGTAGCACCTGGTGTGCTGAACGGAGCCATGCTCCACCGCAATCCCCCTCCATAGGGTAGGCGGTCAGGCCGATGGTGAGCCTATAGAGGATGCCCCTCCCGCAATTTTGCCCGTGCCCCTCACAAAATTAGTCCATGGACACCGTCAGCTTCCCCCTCGCTTCCTCCCGTAACTCAGGGGAAAAGAAGGGGGGGTATGTGTAGCAGCCCTAGCGCTATTTCGCCCTTAGACTTCAGTCCCTGAGTTAGGGGGTCAGTGTCGCGTCTCGCTATACAGCGTGTGCTGGCTTTTTTACTATCTGCTGCTCGGCAGCTTCATTCAGCATGTCAGCATGAGACTTATACATCCACTCTGTTCTACCTTTTCTGTCGGTTGGAGCTTCGCGCTCTTTGGGGGAGGCGGAGACTCGCCCTGACGAGTATTGCGTCACAGCCTGGCCTGGCCCTCCCCTTGAGGTTCGCTGGCGCCATTTTCTCTATCTTGCCGCGCGCGCGTGGTGTGGCTCGTCTCCTCCCTCGGTCATGTAAGTGCCCTCCGGGGCGGTATGATTTCTAGCTTTTTTCGATCAGAGCATGGCACTGCCTCCTCTCCCCTTGTCCCATTGTGTCTTTCAGAAGCCAAGACCTCGTTACCGGCCCCGGCCTAACATATATTCACGGGTCCTCTTTACAAATTCTCCCACATTACTAGCGGGCTGGAGCATCCAGGGTCGCTTATTGCATAATTCCCTGCGTTATACTGCATAAAAATCACCATATGGAGGCATTTCACAATTATGGAACTGGGGTCCCTCCGGAACGTGACCGGCTGTGTGCAGTGTGTGGCCAGCCCCTGGCTGAAGCCGACAGGGCACAGGTCTGCGGACAGTGTGCAGCACAGGCATTGCTAACAGAGGATCCTCCCTTCCTCACCCCCATCTCCCTGCTCCCAAACATCGCTCATGATGAGTCCCACTCCAGCGGGGATGACCTTCAAGAGGTGCCGAGAGCGCTGCCCATGGCGGAGCAGGTGCTCTCTGGATTGGCGGAGCGTATTGGCCCTGGTAAAAAGCGGTCCCTGACGCCCCCATACCGATGATTCTGCTGATATGCAGGACCCTGACCCTTCTGAGGAAGCTGAGCTATTCTCAGACTCGGGCTCCTCCCATGGGATACCCGCGGGCCGTGAGGAATCTGAGCCTGGCTCCTGGGGTCTGTGTGATACGGATGAAATCCTGATCAAAATCTTTGAGGTCTTGTCAATCTCCCCCCCCCGGGGAGATTCCCAAGCCTAAAAAGGAGACCTTCCATACAGCGCCGCCGCGCTTGGAGTTCCTAGAACAGGAACATTTCCAGAATATTATATCCCAGGAATGGGAATCGCCTGGTAAGCTGAAAGGGATTCCAGGGGTCTGGGAAATGGAAGTACCCTTTTCCCCCTGTGGTCAATTTATGGTCAGCTCCCCTGGTGGTGGACGCGCCGGTTATAGGGGTCACAAACCCCCCTTTTATGACTGCCCCCTTTTATCGTACCCTCCGGGATGCTGAGGACCGGCGCATTGACAGACTGGCATCACACGCCTTCTCGTGTGCTGGGATGGCCCTGCGCCCGGTTTGTGCCGCGGCCATCACTGCAGTGGCCGCTAGGACTCTTGTCAGAAAGATACTGGATCACCGCCCTGAGGATCTTCCTTGGGGGGTGTTCAGTGCCCTATCAGACTGCGAAGCCTTTGTGAAGTTTATTCTATCGGCCCTGGATGACACCATTAATATGTGTGCTAGGAGTTCAGCACTTGCGGTAACCATTCGCCGCCTGGTCTGGCTGCGACAGTGGGGTGCCGATGGACCTACAAAAAAGGCTCTCACTTGCCTTCCATTCAGAGGACGGCGGTTATTCGGGGCCCGCTTGGACCTTTTCGGCAAAAAGGCTATAGCACCCTCCCGCAGAAGGCCGCTCCGGCCTCCACAAGGCAGGGTCACCCCTCCACCCACCTTCGTCAGTGTTAGACGTGAATCTGAGGTGTGTTTCCAGTTATTCGGCGTGGACTTCCAGCATGGCGCGGGCAGGCAGCGCCCTGGGCCTTCTGGCAGGACCAAGTCCAAATCTGCCAAAACCTCGCAAGCATGAAGGGGCGCCCTCGCCCCTTTGGGCGAGGGGGCGACTGCACAGCTGTCTCACATCCAGGAATATGCCTTCTCCTTATGGCGGTTCCGGGATGTAGCCCACCTGGGCTCAGGATGGGTTCTCGCTGGCGGCCCCCCCCTGTTTCCTGTCAGGGTATTTTTAGCCCTGCTCTCCCTTCTGAACCTGGCGCAGGCCGGACTAGGACCTGCAGTGTTGGGCGCGCCTTGGCAATTGCCTTAACGGGATGGGGCCATGGCCCCTATACATTTTTTCCATCCTCCCCCCTCATCAGTACGAGGTAGTCTGGACCCCATGTGCCTACGGCAGGCTTAGCTATTCTGCCCTTGCAAGTAATCCATATATGACATATCTGTCTTGGGCCACGGGCCCCTGCGCGCGGGGGGGGGGGGGGGTGTTCAGCCTCTTGCGAGGCTCTAGCACTTCTCAGCTTCTCTGGGGTCTGCGGCACGCCTTAGACTATTCTAGCCAGTGTCACAGGATCAACCCTGCAGCTTGAGGAACTGCAGGGGCCTCCCTTCGTGCCCAGGCTACTATCCTGGCGGGTATGGGGATGCGCCTGAGGTGGGGCTTCGACGTTGGGACCTACCGGGTCGTCTTCTTTACTCCCCCGCCTCTGCGTCAGACAAAGTGGGTCGGTTGGCCGACAGTGTCCCCTAGAAGCTACTGGATGGTTGCTTAAACTCCCCATCCCTTCACCGTCACTTATTCACTATTCCCCGTCCCGGGGCAATCGGTTCAGGCTTGCTGCCTTCTTCCCTGGCATTAGGGGACCCCTGGTTACGGGGGCTCTGCCCTCCTTCACTTGCGCCCTACCTTCACCAAGCGGGATGGCAGCTGGAGGGTCTGTTGGCGGCACATCCAGATGATGTCATTTATATACCGAGCCCTCGGGCTCCTCGACGCAGTAGGTTACTAAACCCTCATATGTCCCAGCACCCCGGTGCTTGGTCTGGGCTCAGGCCTTCTTGGTAAGTTGGTTCCTCTGGAACTTCCCATTGGCAAGGGCCCCTTCAGGGGGGCTCCACCCTTCCTTGCTAGCATCTCCTAGAGTATGGCCCCCCTGGGTGCCAGTCTAGCAGGTTTGGAAAGGGAGAGCCAAATCTCTCCCACGAACCACAGGGTTCTAGGTTGGGCCCTTAGAGGGTCCATCTTATCTGCTGGGCTCACTGTAACAGTGGCCCCCTTTGATTCTATGTGGCGGGCCTCCCCCTCCTTTAGGACCGGTCGGTTCATGAGGGATGCCTGGCCTGTTGCAAGACGAGGGCATGTTTGTAATGCTGATTAAAGATTGTGACAGGTTGCTACCTCTGGAGGGTCCCTGTCCCTGGCCTGGGTGGAGTTCTACCCCCCCTGCTTCTCAGCGGTATTCGCTTCTATGGTTGCCCTTAGCGGCAGGTTTTGCCATCCCAGGTTGCCCAGGGAGCCTAGAGTGGCTCTGAGGGGTCTCCCTTCTGACACAGGGCCTCTGCCCTTGTCTCTACGGTCCCAGGATATTCTGGTTCCTGTTGGTGGGCCTGAGTATCTAGGCTTAGCCTTATTATTTCACATGCCTTCTTTTCACCAACCTACCTTTGGGCTCTGCGCACGGCTGGCTGGATAGTGAGTCCCATGGGATCTATGGCCTAGGCGGCCTTGGGAGTAATGGCTCGCAGACGCCTCTGCCGAGGGCTGCGGGATTGTGATATCCCAGTTGGGGTGCGGTCCTGTCCTTATCAGGTCTCTTCCTGTTTCCAATCAAAGGCCTCCCGTCTTGGGGGCGGGCCTCATCTTCTGGGTGACCTAGTATGAGTGGAGGTTTGGGGGCTAGCTCCCCAGCTTCCCTTTATTCCACCTATAATGGCTGGGTGGTTCCCATATTGACTGGCAGGGGCCTTAGTCTCTCCCCTGTGAGGCGTTATCGGTCCCCAGGGCCTTAAAGCCATTACAGCTCAAATTGGGGATGGCTCCCCATCTGGGGACTCTGATGGTGTAGGCCTGTCTTGGCCTTTCCTACAGGAGTCTGGTTCTGTCACCCTTGTAGAGTATTCTCTTTGGGTTGCTCAACTGCACCTCCCCAGTAGTTCCATAAGTCCCTGTGGGGATCAAACCTGTCATCCTGTTACCCTGCGGACTGCCTGGGGATCCTGCTTGGATACGGTATCGGCTGCCCTGGACGCCAGACCGCTCTTCTGGGGCCTCCTGACTCCGTCAGACTTGGGCCTGAGACGATGGTTCTGGCTAATTATTCCCTGACGCTATGTATACTCATATATACATGTACGGCTATATGCGGCTACAGGTACCCCATGCCTGGGGGTGTTTCCCTTTATCCTGGGCTTCTGGCCCAGGTGGTCTGTTGGACCTTTGGTTCAGACCCTTTTGTATAGCCATGAGCTGATTACTAATAATTGTGAGGGCCTACATCCCTCTTCAGGTTTTTGCACTACTTCCCATGCTGGCCTCCTTGGCCTTTGGGGGACTACTGTTCTTGGAAGTCTACGGGCGTCTCCTTAGGTATGCGCCTGATATCTATTCCAGCGCCACTGCGCCTTGGAGCGCTCCTTCTGGATGTTCTCTGATTCTGGGGAAGCCTTGGCTTCCTGGTAATTAAGGGTTTGTATCCCCGCCTTGGTCGGGTGCCCTGTTTTTGTTCCCCTTGAGGGTGTTACAAGAGTTGCCACAAGGCTTCCTTGCCTGTGAGCTGGTTGGGTCACTACACTGACCTATGTTCCTTCAGGGGAGCTTTTCTTCCCTGTTATTGTTTACTCTGTTATCATGGGTGCTTGGGTATCACGTTCCCTTCAGCACCAGGGTTTTGTTTCTCTGTTAGTTCAATTACTTGCCTTATGGCCTGTCTCTGTTCATACCTGCTTGGTTCCGTTATGAGACTGATGTTGGAGCCTATGCTCTTGTCATGCCTGTTGCAAGTTTTGCAGGTGACAGCGCCTTTACTGTCCGCTGTGCCTTGCTTTTTTTGGGGATCCCACCCTTATCCACACTGCTATTGGATGTCCCACATGTTATGACTATTCGGGAGCAGGACGTGCTGTATGCTTAGAATAATACAACTCTGAAGTACTCACCTGTAGAGTTGATATTATACGCATACAGCACGTCCTGCTCCACCCCACCCTGGTTTCACTAATTCTGGATCCCCTGTATGGTGATTATTATCGTTCAGATATTGCTACCAGTTATTCTGGGTGGTTGGTTCCTTCTGCCTCTCTTCTCACTGCTTTTCAATGCTGGGGATTTGTGGGAGGTCCTCCAGTATATGTAGGGCCTGGAGGAGCTTGTTTTCTACATGTCTGCAGTGCACGGCGCCGGAGGCAGAGGACTACCCACATGTTATGACTATTCGGGAGCAGGACGTGCTGTATGCGTATAATATCAACTCTACAGGTGAGTACTTCACAGAGTTGTATTTTTTCCAAGTTTTACAAGGTTGATGTGCGGGCTTCAGCGGATGCTGTTTTTGGCCGCAAGGTTCTGCAGTGGTTTGAGTTGGTACATTCTTTACGGTTTCTGGTTCCCACCCATGACAGACACTGCTATTGGATGTCCCAGATGTCATGAAGACCGAAGTGGAGTGTATGGCACACTTAGAATAATACCGTGTTGTGAGTACTCGCCTTTAAAACGGGTATTATGAGTGTGCCATACACTCCACTTCGCCCCACCCCTTTTTTCAGGTATTCTGGGGCTTTTATATGGTGAACCATTGGTTTTGATTGTTAAGGTTATATTTGGTTCTTCCTGGTCCCTTTACTGCTTTTATACACTGGGGAATTGGTGGGAGGTCCCAGATATATATGGACCGGGAGGGGCTTTCTTTTTTGCATATTCATCTCTGCAGAAGTTCGCCCTCTACTGGAGATTACCCAGATGTCATGAAGACCGAAGTGGAGTGTATGGCACACTCATAATACCCGTTTTAAAGGTGAGTACTCACAAAACGGTATTTTTATTTTGAACTACAGAGCTCCAAGAACTCATTTTATGGCCAGTACTAAAATTCATTTTATTCTTAGTATACAGTACGTCCTGCTCCAGATATAGTACTTACTATCAGGTATTACTCCGCCAGATGGCGCTGGACTGCAGAGACATCGAAAATAGGCTCCTCCCGGCCCCTCAAATACCCAGGGACCTCCCACAAATCCCCAGATTTTCTCTGCAGTCTGGACTGCTAAGGACGAGAAATGGCTCTCACTACTTGCAGGTGAGCGGGGCTATTAGCCTGCGGCCCTGTAGGACTATTCCCACTTGTTCCATTAGTAATATGCCTCCTAGCCTTGGCTGCGCTGGTCGGGTGAAGGTAGGCAGCACCGCTGTTAGGTGCTTAGGAGCGCTGCTCCACCGCAATCCCCCACCAAAGGGTAGGCGGTTCAGGCTTATGGTGAGCCTCTATGGGATGCCCCTCCCGCACTATTGCCCCTTGCCCCTGCCTATCGGTGGGCCCTATTTAAGTGGCCGCTGTTTTCCCTCATTCTCCTTGTAGCCTTCGGGGGGAAAGAGGGGGGGTGTATGCTTTGCATTTACGTGTATTAGCCTTATGCTTTCTTCTTTCTGCTTTGTGTCAGCCGCCGCGCTGTCTTGCTTTACTATGCCGTCTGTGCCGTATAGCGCTGCTATAATCACCATATGGAGGCATCCCAGGATAATGTGACCGGGGTCCCTTCGGGACAAGACCGGCTGTGTGTAGCTAGTGGGGATTCTCAACCTGATGTGTCTTCTAGACTGGCTACTGTTGAGCAGTTGATTGCTAAGTCCTTAGCGCGTAGGGCCCCTGCTAAGAAGCAGCACTTGACGCCCAATGTCACTGTTTTCCCTATGGGAACTGAGGAGTTTTGGAATCTTTTGTGGCTATACCCCGTCTGATGAAGGGGAGCTCGTTTCTGTTTCAGGCTCATCTGATGAGAGACCAATGGTCATGACGATTCTGGCTTTGACCCCTGGGCCCCGGATGACACTGACAGATTATTGACCCAGATTTTTGAGGTTCTGTCCATCTCTCTTCCTGTTGCAGCTCCCAGCCAAAGAGGGGAGCTTTTCCATACGGCAAAATCACGTTTGGAATTTCCAGAGCAGGCACATTTCCATAACCTTGTGCTCAAGGAATGGGAGCTCCCCAGTAAACTTCCCGGGGTTCCAAAAAGTTGGGATAGGAAGTATCCCTTTTCTGCAGAGGTGGTTAAATGTTGGTCACCCCCCCCCCCCCCAGGTGGATGCCCCGATCGTAGGGCTATCTAACACCTCTGTCATGCATATTCCCCTGACTCTACTACCCTGCGGGATGCTGAGGACCGGCGCATTGACCAGCTGGCATCCCACGCCTTTGCATGTGCAGGGACGGCGCTGCGCCCGGTCTGTGCCTCTGCCATTACTGCTGTGGCCACTAGAACCCATGCTTGATAGTGCCCCTGATGATTTGCCTTGTGAGGTGTTTAATGCACTCTCCAGTTGTGATGTTTTTGTAAATTCTGTCCTCTCAGGATTGGATGACACCATCAGAATGTGTGCCAGAACTTCTGCCCTTGTGGTGGCTATACGCCGCTCGGTTTGGCTGCGCCAGTGGGCTGCTGACAACGCTGCCAAGAAGGCCCTCACTGGGACCTTTTTGCTAAGGGACGCTTTCCATTCAGCCCCCCTACTATGAGAGACACCAGGACAAGGTGGTGTTTCGCTTCAAGACAGATTTTCTGCTTAAGGTTGTGTCTGCCTTTCATTTGAATCAGGACATTGTTCTCCCTTCATTGTGCCCTAATCCTAGTAATGCTAAGTAGAGGGTCTTACACTCTTTGGATGTGGTTAGGTGTCTGAAGTACTATCTGGTGGCTACTGCACCTTTCAGAAAGACTGATGCTCTTTTTGTGGTCCCTTCTGGTCCTAGGAAGGGTTTGGCTCCTGCCAAGTCTACTATCAGCAAATGGATCCGTCAGGCTGTGATTCAGGCCTATTCTGCTAAGGGGAAGAATCCTCCCTTCCGCCTTACTGCTCATTCTACTCGTGCTATTGTTGCTTCTTTGGCTTTTCAGCACTAGGCTTCTGTTCAACAAGTTTGCAAAGCCGCTACTTGGTCTTCTGTTCATACCTTTTCAAAGTTTTACAAGGTTGATGTTAGGGCCTCAGCTGATGCTGCTTTTGGCCGAAAGGTTCTGCAGGCAGCAGTGGTTTAAACTGTCTGCTGTTAACTTTGGGGAACCCACCCTACTTTATGGATACTGCTATTGGATGTCCCGATAGTAAGTACTATATCTGGAGCAGGACGTACTGTATACTAAGAATAATACAATTCTGTGATTACTCACCTGTAGAATTGGTGTTATAAGTATACAGTATGTCCTGTTCCACCCCACCCTTGGTTTTGCATTATCTTGGATCCCCTGTATGGTGATTATCATTGTTATAGTTAATAGTTTGGGTTGTTTTTATTCTCCCGGCTTCTCGTTAACTGCTTTTCAATGCTGGGGATTTGTGGGAGGTCCCTGGGTATTTGAGAGGCAGGGAGGAGCCTATTTTCGATGTCTCTGCAGTCCAGCGCCATCTGGCGGAGTAATCCCCGATATTAAGTACTATATCTGGAGCAGGACGTACTGTATACTCATAATACCAATTCTACAGGTGAGTAATCACAGAATTGTATTTTTGTGATCCCAGAGGGCTCACGTTGGTGACCAAGTCCACTACTGCTGGAGTAAGCTTGTCATTCCAGGACAAACGCTCATTTTGGTTTTTCACTAGCCAACCCTGGTCTGCCAGGTCTACAGGACAACTATATGGTTCCCTGTGTTTGCTTTTAAAATGCTCTACATACTTCATGTGCGGGTGATGACAAGTGGCAGCATCAGCTTCAAGGTCTTGCAGGTAGTGGTTTCACCTGTTCTACCAGTTCTGTTAGTTGCATCTCTAATCTGTTAATTAATATTATAGCCTAATTGTGGGTTCCCACCCATGTATTGGGGCTTTTCTGGGACATACTCCATGTAAGCTTGTATCGACAGGTGAGCAAGAAAGAAAATATTTAAATATACTCACTGTAAAATCCTACCTGCGTCTTTCATATAGGGACACAACTCCCACTCGGTGTTATTACAGGAGCAGCTCTCGTCTGCAATGTCACAAGGATTGATTTGGTTTGGCCTTCATTCATCAAGAGTTTAAAAAAATTCTCATGGTAGTAAAAGATTCATTTCATGATAAAAAAGCCTGAGAATTTCACTGTTGATGAATCACCACATAGGAAGACAATGAAAGCCACTGGTACTTTTTACTACAGTGTAAAAACAAGTAAAAAGTTCACAACGTTTCTCAGGAGAATAAATGTGCCATTGACTTTTATGTGATTCATCAACTGTGACATTCTCAGGCGTCTCATTAAATTAATTTTCACTATATCCAGTCCAGGTCGTCCCAGAAGTGATGACAATTGGGTATTCCACCGTCAGGTGGCGCTCGACTGCAAGATCAAAAGCTGTCGCTCCTCCCGGCCCCCTATAAAAGCAGGTGTCTCACTATGATTTCCCAGTGTTCATCTTGCAGTCTGGCTGCTGAAGATCGTTTGAATACTCTCTCCTGGATATTGCAGCTAAGCAGGGCCTCCTAGCCCGTCGGCCGCTGCACCCTTATTCCCACTGTTCCTGTGGACCCACTTCTGTCTCCCAGCCTTGGCTGATCGGGACGGTGAAGGTAGGGTAAACGCCGGGGTCAGGCGTTAGCAGAGCTAGGCTCTGGGCCGCAGACCCTGACTAAAGGGTAGCCGGCCATAGGCTGATGGTGATCCTATAGGGGTGGGGAACCACTCTGCCCACGGGGTTTTCATGCCCTCCCTGCCCCTCAAGCTTTATTATGTGTGTGTGCTTGGTGGACTTCATTTTACTGCATTTGACCTCTTGTGACTCTGCGGAGTCCCTTAATGAGCTGGATATGCACTGTGTTTTGGCTACTTACCTCCCTCGAGTCTCCTGCTCCTCTCTCCCCTCCATCTTGGCTGCTGCGCTGTGAGGGGGGCGGCGCTGCTCGGTGGAGGTGCTTTTCTGTTCTGAGGCCGCGGCCACTGCTGCGGTGGTGCGGGCGGGCGTGTGCGCTCGCCGCACGGCTGGTGTGGGGGCCCCTCCGTGGGCTGCCCTGCGTCTCCTGGCTCTGGGCTTCTCCCTCCATCTTGGGGGCGAGCGCTCTTTTTGCGCCGTCGGCGGGGGGCTGGGCCGCGCAATGAAGCTTTTCGCCTCACTGCTGTGCGGCCCGCCCCTCGAGGAACATGTTGAGCTGCCTGACCTGCGCCATCTTGTGCTGCTCTTTTCCCCTGCACGTTGTCTGATCGCCCTCCGAGCTGCCATCGTTGTCGGTGTCGTGAGCCCCTCTTGTTAAACATCTTATGGTTGTTTTGTATGTGCATCTGCTGTGGGATACTTATGGCATTTTCTGCTTGTGTCTTCTAGGTGGGCCCCCTAAATAGATTAAGGGTTGTGGTTCCTCCCGGTCACCTCCCCCCCCTCTCTCCCCCCCACCCCCCTCTCTCCCCGCGCCCTCTCCCCATTAAGAGGGATCACAAAAGAGGGACAAATTCTGAGGGCTTATTAGGTTTGGGACGTCAGTGCCTTGTAACCTGCATACCATTACTCTAATCACTATAATGGAGGCTTCTGGGGATAGTGAGCTTGGGGCCCCATCTAGCCGGGTGAAGCTCTGTCCCATGTGCAGTACCAGCCCTCTGGGCGGACTCAGCACTGTTTGTGTCACTTGCGCCAGGAGTGTCCTTTTGGAGCATGATCGGGCGGGCGTATCTGCCCCTAGCCCTCTATTGCCTGCGGCCTCTCCAGAACCCCCGTTACTGATCTCAGTCCCCAGCGAGGGGGAAGCCAGCAGGGGGTCCCAAGTTGATTTGGCCTACCTGGTGGCCAGCCTTGAGAGACAGATCTCTCACACGGCTCCTAAGAAGGCCACGAGTAAGAGGCTGCATATCGAGCATGTTTACTCAGATAATGATGGTGGGGATGATGATCTTTTTGGAGGTCTGGGCTCCGTGGAGGAAGGCGAGTTGCATGAGGACTCCATTTCCACTGTGGATTATTCTGCTGGCTATGACAGCGGGCCTGGTTCTTCCTCGGACGAGGATACATGGCTCCCTGATGATACGGAGAAGTTGCTGGCTTTAGTTTTTGAGATGCTGCACATTGTCCCTCCTAGAGCGGCTAAGAGGAAGCAGGGTGATTTGTTTCGGCCTGAGAGACAGAGACGAGTCTTTCCTAAGCATGCCTATTTTTCGTACATGATTTTCAAGGAGTGGGAAAGACCAACAAGCTACCGTCGGTGCCCAAGGGCCTGGACAGATGGTATCCCTTTCCCGAGGAGCTGGTTCGGCTATGGTCCCGTCCTCCCGAGGTAGATGCCCCCGTATCGGGTCTGTCAACACTACGGTCATTCCTTCACCCGATACTGCTTCCCTACGTGATCCAGCGCATGGATCAGCTGGTCTGTCATGCCTTCACCTTTGCCGGTGCTTGGTTCCGCCCTGCATGTGTGCGTCTCCCTGGCCATCAGAAAGAAGGTGAGTTTGCTTGTGGATATTGCTAAGTCTCGCAAGCGTGCGGAGGAGTTTAAGGACCTCAAGGCTTGCGTGGAGTTTATTGCCTTCGTAGTTGCTGCCATGGATGATAGTGTCCGGCTCGGGGTCAGGGTCTCGGCCCTGCTTGTTGCGCTTCGCTGCTCGCTCTGGTTGCGGCAATGGTCGGCTGATGCTGCGGCCAAGAAATCGCTCACTAGTATCCCCTTCGTGGGCCACAGATTGTTCTGGGAGCGTCTGGACCTCCAGGTCAACGACGGAAGCCTGTGCGGCCCTTTCGGGGCTCCTCTGCCTATCGCTCCTTTTGAGGAGGAAGAGGCTCTTCATCTTCAGGTTCTTGCAGAGATTCCTGGGGATGAAGCAGGTCCCGCGGCTGACCCAATCCCTCCTGGGGATCCAAGTCCAAGCCCCATGCCAAGGCCCCTCAGGCATGAGGAGGCGCCCTCACCCATCCGGGTGGGGGGACGGCTTCTGCTTTTTGCTCATATCTGGAGACAGCACGTCTCGGATCGGTGGATTCAGGAGGTGGTGTCCTCCGGTTACAAAATAGAGCTGGCAGTGTGGCCGCCCTCCAGATTTCGCGGATATCCCAGAACCCATTGAAGGCACAAGGCCTACGAATGGCTGTCCAACACCTTCTGTGATTAGGTGTGATTTGTCATGTACCTTGTCAGGAACAGGGTCAGGGCTTTTACTCCAATCTGTTCACGGTGCCCAAGAGGGATGGAACGCTGAGACCTATCCTGGACCTGAAGGGTCTCAACAGGTTTGTCAGAGTCAGACATTTCCGCATGGAGACTTTGCGGTCCGCGGTGAGCTCGCTTCGACCCGGCGACTTCATGACCACGGTGAACATCAAGGATGCTTATCTGCACATTCCGATATTCCAGGGGCACCAGAAGTTCCTGAGGTTTGCGTTGGAGGATCAGCATTACCAGTTTGTGGCGCTGCCGTTTGGGATATCCTCAGCTCCTCGTGTGTTCACCAAGGTGCTGGCGGGCATCATGGCTATCCTGAGGAACCAGGGCGTTCGTGTGCTGCCTTATCTGGACGATTTACTGATTGCGGCTCATTCCCTTCAGCAGGCTGAGAGCGACACCCGGACGGTGTTGTCCACTCTCAAGGATTTCGGATGGGTAGTCAACTACCCCAAGTCTATCACTCCCTTAATGGTGAGGTCCTTTCTGGGCATGACGTTGGACACCCTTCAGGTCAAGGTATTCCTGCCACAGCAGAAGGTGGCAGGCCTCCAGACGCAGGTGCAGGCCTTGCTGTCTTGTCAGCGACCATATATCCATCTGGGCCTTATGGTGTCCTGCTTCGAGGCAGTGCCCTTTGCCCAATTCCACATGAGACCCCTTCAGTTGTATCTGTTGACCAGTTGGGACCAGACACAGGAATCACTGGAACAGGAGTTTTCCCTGTCTCCCCTGGCCAGACAGTTCCTCTTGTGGTGGCTGGACTCCAGAAACCTACTGGTAGGCAAGTCCTTTCTGACTCCCCGGTGGGAGATTGTTACCACGGACGCCAGTCTGACCGGCTGGGGAGGTTTTTGGCAAACGCAGAAGATGCAGGAGGCCCACTTGCCCATAAATCTCTTGGAGCTGAGAGTGATCCGGTTAGTGCTTCTTCGTCTGACTCTCCATTTAAGGGGTCGTGCGATCCAGGTTCGCTCGGACAATCAGACGGCTGTCGCCTATATCAATCACCAGGGCGGGACTCGGAGCAAGCGAGCCCTCAAGGAGGTGACCCAGATTCTGACTTGGGCAGAGGAGAATGTTCCCTGCATCTCGGCGGTTTACATCCCTGGGGTAGAAAACCAGGAGGCAGATTCCCTGAGCAGGAGTGTCTCTCGTCTGGGGGAATGGTCTCTCAGCAACAAGATCTTTCATGCCCTGTGTCTCCGCTGGGGTCAGCCGGATGTGGACCTGTTTGCGTCCAGACACAATCACAAGCTCCCAAGGTTCGTCTCCCTGTCAAGAGATCCTCTGGCATTTGCCACAGACGCAAGGAAATTCCTTGGATGGAGTTCAGGCTCCTTTATGCATTCCCTCCGTTTCCACTCCTGGGCCGAGTGCTGCGCAAGATAGCCCAGGAGGGGGTACCAACCATCCTGGTGGCTCCTCGCTGGATGAGACGGAGTTGGTTCGTGGACATAGTTCAGATGTCAGTCGATCGCTACATCATGCCCGAAGACCCAGGCCTTCTCACTCAGGGGTCGCTGCGGTTCCCCAATTTGCAGACGCTGGCTTTGACGGCCTGGCTATTGAATCCTCAATCCTGACGGAGAAGGGGCTGTCTGCCATGGTTGTTCAGACCATGATTCAGGCCCGGAAGAAGTCTTCTTCCATGATATACTACAGAGTTTGGCATGCCTACATTGCTTGGTGTGAATCCAAGAGTTTCCCTTGTCGCACATTCTCTGTCTCTAGGATTTGGGAGTTTTTGCAACACGGCTTAGACTTGGGTCTCCAGCTGAGCACCCTCAAGGGCCAGGTCTCGGCCTTGGCCATCTTTTTCCAAATATCCTTTGCTAATCATAGACTGATCAAGACTTATTTCCAAGGAGTTACCCATGTACGTCCACAGCGTAAGCCTGTATTACCGGTGTGGGACTTGAATTTGGTGCTTTCTGCTCTACAGGGTCCTCCCTTTGAGCCTTTGTGCGATGCTGCATGGTCTATTTTGACTCTAAAGGTGGTCTTTTTGGTAGCTATCAACTCGGTGCCTCGCGTGTCAGAGCTGGACGCGCTTTGTATGAAGCCTCCTTACTTTGAGCGGCATATGGATAAGGTGGTGTTTCGCTTTAAACCTGATTTTTGCCTAAGGTTGTTTCTCCCTTTCACCTTAATGAGGAAGTTGTCTTGCCTTCCTTGTGTCCAGCACCGACTAATTCTAAGGAATACAAAAATACAATTCTGTGAAACTCACCTGTAGAATTGTTTTTGAATATATCTGGTCCAGGTCGTCCCACCCCACCCTTGTTTATTATCTCTTGTTTGCCTGTTTATGGTGATTACATTTTATATTGGACCGTTGTCCTTATGGTTTTTTGTTGGAGAGCGTACATGCTGAAGCTATGTGAAGTAACATGGTTTCTTGGCCTCCCGGCATGTCTCTTTTTTTACTGCTATTTAACCACTGGGAAATCCTAGTGAGACACCTGCTTTTATAGGGGGCCAGGAGGAGCGACAGCTTTTGATCTTGTAGTCGAGCGCCACCTAGTGGTGGAATACCCAATTGTCATCACTTCTGGGATGACCTGGACTGGATATATTCAAAAACAATTCTACAGGTTAGTTTCACAGAATTTTATTTTTTTACTACTATGAGAATTTTTTTAACTCTTGATGAATCAAGGCCTTTATGTTACTTTTTCATGCACTTCTGTAACCAACCTGAGACTGACTATCTTTGAGGGGCAGTTCTAGGACAAGGTGAAGCATTGTCATACCATAGTATCCATTCTTGTTATAGGAAGTTGATAACCCCAGCATTAGTCTTTATCCCCAAATGACCTGGTGAAAATAAAAAATTACAGAAGTGTACTTAGAGTAGCTTTGTCTACTGTGAAAAGACTTACACTGCTTTTAGAGCAGTCTGGCTACTCGGTGTAATACATTTTGGGAAAGACATATTATTGTAAGTAAATTGCATTTTACATGTTTTTTTTCTGTTACATAGATTGATAAAAGGCACTTGTCCATTGATGGTCTTTTGAAAAATCAAAGCTAAGATCTTATTGGCAGTAGTGGTTGAAGGGATTGTCTATGCAACTACATAGAACCATATAAACACATTGTCCTATTGCTCCTAATCCTCCCTGTTTCTTTATTCTAAGTGTGCCATACACTCCACTTCGGTCTTCATGACATCTGGGTAATCTCCAGTAGAGGGCGAACTTCTGCAGAGATGAATATGCAAAAAAAGAAAGCCCCTCCCGGTCCATATATACCTGGGACCTCCCACCAATTCCCCAGTTCCTTCTCTGCAGGGAAGGCGACAAGACAGAAGATGAAGACTTCTTTACTTACAGGTAAGCCGGGCTCGCGCCCGGTCTTCTATTATACCTATTACTGCCAGGACCCTTCTAAATTGCCCTATATTGAGCCTCCCAGCTTAGGCTGCGGGTCCTGGTGAAGGTAGGAGCACCCTTTGGGTGCAGTAGGAGCACTGCTCCACCGTGAGACCTCACTATGGGGTAGGAGGTTATCCAGGTTTCTTGGTGATCCTGGTGTGGGATGCCCCGTCCCTTTAGGCTTCTGGCCGGCTTCTGGCAGGATTCCCCCCCTTCTGGGTCCCTTATTCCCCTCCGGGGGGGTTGCCTGGCCTGGCCGATATTTCGTTTTCCCCAGCTTGTTCCCTGTGTGCTGAGTGTTTTTTACTGTGTGTGTGTCATACTGCCTTACTGGCATACCAGGGACTAATGGCAGCCTGGGGGAGCTTCTCCCCCTCAGACTGCGTTCGGAAAGGGGGCGGGGCCGGGCTCTCGGTGCGGCCGTGATAACCCCGCCCCCTTCTTTGGCGCGATTGCTGTGCTCGTTCTCCAGGGGTCCGCATTGCTTGGAGGGGGGCGTGGCCTCGGCAAACGCGTGTTCTGCGCTGGCCCGCCCTCACCCTGCTCTCCCTCCTCAGGCATGAGACTTCGTGGGGGCCATCTTCTTGAGCAGGCCGCATAACAATCGGTGTGGTAAGGGCCCGATGGCCACTTCCTTAGCTTGTGTGTGTGGGGGCTCCTCTTTAGCGGGGGCCCCCCACTGGTCTAGAGCATGTGTGTGCATTTATTACACTGTCTGACTGGGATATGGTATATACCTGTATATACATATTGTGTGGCTGCAAGATCAAATGCTGTTGTCTTTTACATGTAAGGTTATGACCATTTTTACACAGCTCTGCACTTATGTTGCTTGTTTTGTGTGTTACAGGTGGCCCTGTATATGTGCATATTAAGGGGTCCCTCCTGGTCCTGGGGTCCCTAGTGTAAAATTGTCCACCTAAAATCCTCCCACCGGGACTTTTAAGGGGCATCCCGGGTTGCTTATGCGTAATTCCCTGCGGTCTTGCGACTGACCACAAAAATTCACCATATGGAGGCTCCGCAGGATACTGGGCTCGGGATCCCTCCGGGCCATGTGTGGGGTGTGGGGTATCCCTTACGGGGGAGAATGTGCTGATCTGTATACCATGCGCACAAAAGGCCATAACGCGGCAGTCTGGTACCCAGCCTTCTGGGTCTGCTCCTCCCGCTTCATCGCCTTCCCCTCCCCACCTTATCCGTACCCCAAGTGACATTGGTACCTGTGTTCTGATGTTTGGGCTAGGTTGGCCAGCATCGAGAAAATTATTGCTAGTACTGTGGGCAAGAAGGCCCAGGCTAAAAAGAGACAGTTGTCGTCGGCCCAGCCATTGTGGGATATTGACGACGAGTCCGCTGATTTGTCAGAATATTCCCCGTTAAAGGAGGGGGAATTGTATCAGGAATCAGAGGCTGACTATGTTCAGAATTCCAATGTCGGGCAGGCGCTGGGGGATGCCGTAGATACGGCCACTGTTTTGTCACATTTATTGGAGGTGTTGGATATTGAACTGCCTGAGGCGCCCCCTCTTAAGAAGGGGGAATTTTTTGAGGCCTGCAAGCCCCGTCTGGAATTCCCTACCCAGGGTCATTTTGATGCGCTGATCCTTAGAGAATGGGAGAGGCCCATTCTGCTTCCTCGTGTGCCTCAGGGATGGGATAAGAAATTTCCTTTTCTGGTGGAGGCGGTTAAGCGCTGGTCTTCTCCTCTCGAGGTCAACGCGCCTGTTTTAGGTTTGACCAACTCTTCTGTGCTGAACACCCCTGACGCCACTTCCCTTAAGGATGGCGAGGATAAGCGCCTTGATCAGATGGCGTGCCACGCATTTGCCAACGTGGGCTCGGCCCTGCGGCCTGTTAGTGCATCTGCCGTGGTGTCGCTTGCTACCAGGTCTCTTATCAGGGACTGGCTGAATAAAGCTCAGTTTGATCCAGCTGGCGCTGAGTTCACTATCCTTAAGAAATGCAAATTGTTCATGGATTTTGTCAAGACTGCGATGGAAGACTCTATTGTCGTGTGTAGTAGGACGGCAGCCTTACTGGTGGCTATGCGCAGATTGGTCTGGCTCCGCCAGTGGACAGCGGACGTTCGGGCCAAGAAGTCGCTCACAGCTCTTCCCTTCTTGGGTTCGCGGCTGTTTGGAGATAAATTGGATGCTGTTGCTAAAGGAGGTAAGTTACCTCAGCGGAGGAAACAGCGCCGCCCCTTTCGGGGGGCGGGCTCGTTCACTCCTTCCAGAGGGGGGGCCAGAGCGACTAGGGGTTTGGCCTTCTCAGGTGTCAGGGGCTCGTCCGGGAACAGAGGCAGAGGTCGGGCACGTCCCGCGCCTGCCTGGGGTTCCAAGCCCAAGCCTGCCGTTAAACCGACTCGGCAATGAAGGGGCGCCCTCACCCGCAAGGGTAGGGGGGCGGCTGCGGCTCCTCTTCCAGGTCTGGGCCCGGGAGGTCACAGACAATTGGATCTTGGAAGTGGTCTCCTCCGGGTACAAACTGGAGTTCGAGTTCTGGCCGCCCCCAAGATTCTTAAGGTCTCGGGTGCCCTCGGACTCTCAGGCTGCACAGGGGCTCCTGTTAGCAGTTAAAAAACCTTCTGGACATGGGGTTTATATGCCCCGTGCCTCTGTCGGAGAGAGACAGGGGTTTCTACTCCAACCTTTTCACGGTTCCCAAAAAGGAGGGTTCGGTGAGACCCATTCTAGATCTCAAGGTTCTCAACAGATTTATCAGAGCCAAAAAGTTCCACATGGAGACTCTGCGCTCGGCTATCAATTCCCTTCACCAAGGGGATTTTATGACATCCATAGACATCAAGGATGCGTATCTGCATGTTCCGATTTTTCAGGCACATCAGAGATTCCTCCGATTTGCAGTGGAGGATCAACATTATCAGTTTGTAGCTCTTCCCTTCGGTCTGACCTCGGCACCGAGGGTCTTCACCAAGGTTTTGGCGGGCATAATGGCTCTGCTCAGATCTCAGGACATTCGCATTGTGCCTTATCTGGACGATCTGTTGATATCAGCTTCTTCCCTCCATCAGGCGGAGCTGGACACCCACCAGGTGGTGTCGACCCTGGAAAGGTTCGGGTGGGTGATCAACCGCACCAAGTCTTCTCTCTCCCCGTCTCGTGTGATTTCATTTCTGGGCATGAATCTGGATACCATTCGGGCCAGAGTGTTTCTGCCCCAGTCCAAGGTGCAGGGGCAGGGCCTGATCCGCCTTCTTCTGGACAGTCCTTGTCCCTCTATCTGACAGGGGATGAAACTGGGGGGTTTCATGGTATCGTCCTTAGAGGCGGTGCCGTTTGCACAGTTTCACATGAGATCTCTTCAACTTCACCTATTGACGTATTGGGACAGGTGCCCTCAGTCATTGGATCAACCTTTCAGGATGTCTCCCAGGGTTCGGCAGTCTTTTTGGTGGTGGCTGGACTCGAGCAATCTGGTAAAGGGCAGATCCTTTCTGATCCCTTGTTGGGAGACGGTTACCACGGATGCCAGCCTGTCGGGCTGGGGAGGTTATTGGAAGAGTCATCAGTTCAGCGGGGTGTGGGGTCCCCAGGAGGCTCACACCCCCATCAATGTCTTGGAGTTCCGAGCCGTTCGACTGGTTCGGGCTCGGCTGACCCCACAACCGAACGGCAGTGGCTTACATAAATCACCAAGGAGGGACTCGCAGCAGGAGTGCCCTCAAGGAAGTCTCTCTGATCCTGCACTGGGTGGAGAGCAATGTTCCTTGCCTTTCGGCAGTCTACATTCCGGGAGTGGAAAACACGGAGGCGGATTCCCTGAGCAGGGGATCCTCTTGCCACGGCGAGTGGTCTCTCAATCCCGAGGTTTTTCTGGATCTTTGCCGCAAGTGGTGGATCTCTTTGCCTCGAGGCACAATCACAAACTTCCGGCCTTTGTGTCTCTGTCTCAGGATCCTCTGTCTCTGGCAGTGGATGCCTTGTCACTGGCTTGGAAGGAGTTGGGGTTTCTGTACCTGTTTCCACCCGTCTCCATGCTGGCCAAGGTAGTTCGCAAACTGGTTCTAGAAGGGGCACCAGCGATTCTGGTGGCTCCAAGGTGGCCAAGAAGAGTTTGGTACGCAGACGTCGTAAGGATGGCCATAGACCAGTACCGGCTTCCCTTGTTGCCGGACCTGCTATCTCAGGTTCATCTACTTTACCCCAATTTACAAACGCTGGCTTTGACGGTTTGGCTGCTGAAACCTTCATCTTGAAGGAGGAAGGCTTGTCTGAGGCTGTTGTTCAGACCCTGATTTGGGCTAGGAAGCGGTCCTCTTCTGGCATTTACTATAGGACTTGGAGGTCCTATATTGATTGGTGTGAGGCTAGGGCCTTGCAGGCTTTTTTTTCTATACCGAGGATTTTGGAGTTTCTTCAGCATAATCTGGATCTTGGGTTCCAGCTTAGTACTTTGAAAGGACAGGTTTCTGCTCTGTCGGTTTTCTTCCACAGGTCCTTTGCTTTACACCCGCTGGTTAAGACTTTTTTCCAAGGGGTGGCGCATGTGCGGTCCCCTCGGAAGGCTGTAGTTCCTGTTTGGGATTTGAATTTGGTTCTTTCGGCTCTGCAGGGTCCTCCTTTTGAGCGGCTTCAGGATATTGCTCTTTCGGTTCTCACTCAGAAGGTTGCTTTCTTGGTGGCTATTACCTTTGTTTGGCGGGTCTCTGAGTTGGCGGCCCTGTCGATTCAGGCCCCTTACTTTGAGAGACACCAGGATAAGGTGGTTTTTCGTTTTAAGCCAGATTTCCTTCCTAAGGTGGTGTCTGCTTTCCACCTCAATCAGGATATTGTTCTCCCTTCCTTGTGTCCTAAGCCTAGCAATGACTAGGAGAGGGTTCTGCACAATTTGGATGTTGTTCGCTGTGTGAAGTACTATTTAGTGATTACTTCTTCCTTCCGCAGGACGGATGCCTTTTTCGTGGTGCCCTGCGGCCCCAGGAAAGGTTTGGCACCTGCTAAGTCTACGATTAGCAAATGGATTCGTCAGGCCATTGTTGGGGCCTATTCTGCTAAGGGGAGGACTCCTCCTTTTATGGTCACTGCGCACTCTACTCGTGCGGTCGGTGCGTCCTGGGCTTTTCAGCACCAGGCTTCTGTTGAACAAGTTTGTAAGGCTGCTACTTGGTCTTCCGTTCATACTTTTTCCAAGTTTTACAAGGTTGATGTGCGGGCTTCAGCGGATGCTGTTTTTGGCCGCAAGGTTCTGCAAGCTGCAGTGGTTTGAGTTGGTACATTCTTTACTGTTTCTGGTTCCCACCCATGACGGACACTGCTATTGGATGTCCCAGATGTCATGAAGACCGAAGTGGAGTGTATGGCACACTTAGAATAATACCGTTTTGTGAGTACTCACCTTTAAAACGGGTATTATGAGTGTGCCATACACTCCACTTCGCCCCACCCCTTTTTTTTCAGGTATTCTGGGGCTTTTATATGGTGAACCATTGGTTTTGATTGTTAAGGTTATAATTGGTTCTTCCTGGTCCCTTTACTGCTTTTATACACTGGGGAATTGGTGGGAGGTCCCAGGTATATATGGACCGGGAGAGGCTTTCTTTTTTTGCATATTCATCTCTGCAGAAGTTCGCCCTCTACTGGAGATTACCCAGATGTTATGAAGACCGAAGTGGAGTGTATGGCACACTCATAATACACGTTTTAAAGGTGAGTACTCACAAAACGGTATTTTTTTGTGTTTCAAAACGAAACCTACAAAGCAGATAAAAAGTATTTTGACATTTTCATTCACTTTTGAAATTTCCAGCCAGTGGGAGTGGCTGCTCGCACTGACAGAGGGACAGAGTTATTGACCACCAGTTGAGACCTATGATTGGTGAACTACTGCCAGGAGAATCAGGGGAAGTGGTCAGTGCAAAGTTTTTGCTTTTAGGTGCTACATGAAGATAACAGAAAGGGAGAGGGCAGATATGGCAAGATAAAGCTACTGAATCATTTTTTTACACTTTGCCTGGAGAGTCCCCTCCCATTCTTGGACTAACTGATATGCACAATATTATTAAACGCGGCCATTTACTCTCTTTAAATATTCTGTTTGGAGCTTGTGCCTCATTATGTGGTTAGCAGCAGCGTGCTAGCAGCACCATAAGATGTTCTCTGTTAAAGAGGACCCCTGATAGTTGGAAGCCCCGCCCACCCCCTGTGCCACAAAAAACTCACCCAGCAATCCATTGCTTCTCATGGCAACAGTAAGTCCCTGCTGCATTGCTGCTGTGTAGCTTCTAGCTGCAGAATGGGTGCTGCTCTGCAGTGATTGGGTGACTCGCCTGTCACTTATAACTAGCAGCTCCACACAGATGCACGAAGTAGAGCATAACATGCTCCACTCCTAGCAGGCGTGGTCGTGGATCACAGTGATTTGGTGACTTTTGTCGTCAGTATCCTCATTGGTCTTTGCACCCCCTGCCACCCCTCAGGTTGGCCTATCTATCTAAGTGTGCTCACCTGCTAACACTTTGTAATTCACTCTACAAAATGCATCCAGTTACTGCCTGCAACCTAATCTGAGTAAGCTATTTTAAAGTTGATTATTCTCGAAATCCTTCCCACTCTCACCATAGAACATATTGGCCTTTTGTATTTTATACAGTCTTTGGAATTGAATTCTTTTTATACAAGTCTTAGATTTATTTAAACATATCGATTAATTCACCTCCTAGGTGTCTTTTGAAAACCATTACAATCACATAAACTTGGGTGTGTCTCCAAATGCCTGTAATTTAAAGTGGACCAACACCCAGGATTTTGACTATCCTGGGTCTTGGTCCACTTCGGTGGGGCACCCCCGATCGGGGTGCCCCGCTGTGTGAAACCCCCCCTAACCCCCCGAAAAACTCACCTCTCCCCGCTCCCAGCGCCGACGTACAAGGGGAGAACTGGAACGTCTAAGCGGTGGCGGCCGCCGCCGCCTCCCTCGCGTCACTTTTGACGCGCGCGCCCCCGCGCCGGCCATTCGCAGACGGCCGGCGCGGAGGCGCGCACGCCTACAGGGGCGCGAGGGAGGCGAGTTGGGGTGTTTGGGGGGGGTTTCACCCCGCGGGACATCCCGATCTCGGATGTCCCGCGGGGTGGGGGGTGATCGGCCCGGGAATCTTATAGATTCCCGGGCCGATCACCCGTGGGTGTTGGTCCACTTTAAAAGTTAAAATGATTCTAGCAAGACTAAAGGGGCACATCGTCCATTTTGTCCGGCCATGGAGTCTTAAAGTCCAAACTTAGTTTTGGCTGCCCCCGTAGGCTTGTACAGTAGGCACTAGGCATCACTTCAGCTGCTTCTCTTCTTACCCCATGTGACCATCATTCCACAAGATACATCTGGACTCATCAGACCACATGACCTCCTTCCATTGCTCCAGTGTTTAACCTTTATGCTCCCTACCAAATTGAAGCCATTTTTGCTGGTTAGCCTTTCTACCAAGTGATTTTCTTAAAGGAATTCTGCAGCCAAGTGTTGGGCCATTGTGTAGGGTTACACCAAGCAATGTCCTAAACTTTTTCCCATTGTTAAAAAGCTTTTGATGCTCCAATATACAGTTTAATTATTCTAAGCATACAGTACGTCCTGCTCCATATATAATACTTACACGTGGGTTATCCTCCACCAGAGGGCACTGTGGCACTGCAGACATGCAAAAACAGGCTCCTCCCGGCCCTTCATATACCCAGGGACCTCCCACAAATCCCCAGATTTCTCTGCAATGCTGACTGCGAAGACATGAAGTATCACTCTCTCGCAGGTGAGCGGGGCTATTACAGCCTGCCGCCCTGTGGGACTATTTCCACCCCTCCTCTGTGTGATATGCCTCCCAGCCTGGGCTGCGCTGGTCGGGTGAAGGTAGGCAGCACCATGTGTGCTTACGGAGCCACGCTCCACTGCAATCCCCCACCATAGGGTAGGCGGTCAAGGCTGATGGTGAGCCTTCAGGGGATGCCCCTCCCGCATCATTGCCCCACTCCCCATGTAGCGGTGGACCCTATGTAACGGGTCGCCTTCCTCCCTCGTTCCCCCCTTAGCCAGGGGGAAAAGAAAGGGGGGGGGAGGGGTTGTGTGTATGGCGGCCTCAGTGTATCCTATTACACTCTTATGGCTTGGTTTTGTGCTTCACTGGGAACGGGGATCACGCTGGGGAGGGGCGTGGTTCCGGCTTGGCGCGTTCTGCGTCGCGGTCGGCTCAGGCCCGCCCTTCGAGGTTTGCTTGGCGCCATTTCTTACTCACGCGCGCGTGGTGAAGACCGTCCTCTCCTCTCTGTCTGTAAGTGCCCTCATGGGCGACTCTTCATTTGTTTTTATACTCCCTTGCGCATGGCTCTGACATCCTTGTTCCCCCTTATGTCTTTCAAACCGTGGATTTCGGTGGCTTCTCCCGGCCCAGTGTAGCTCCCGGTCGTGACCATTAAAAATTACTCCCACTTCCCCGCGGGTTATTGGAGCATCCAGGGTAGCTTACAGTGTCAATCCCTACGGGCATATTGTGCCGATTAAATCACTATATGGAGGCATCTCAGGATATTGTGAACGGGGTTCCTTCGGGACAAGCCCGGCTGTGTGTAGCTTGTGGGGTATTACCTAGCAACGGTGACAATGCACGGGTCTGTGTTCCTTGTGCACAGCAAGCGCTATCGGTGCTTCCCGTCTCCTCTGAGGCTGGGCCTGCACCCCGCCTCACTTCACCTACTCCCCCAAGCCTGAGTCTAACCCCCAATACCAGCGGGGATTCTCATCCTGATTTGGCCACTAGGCTGGCTAGTGTTGAAAACTTGCTTGCTAATTCCTTAGTGCGTAAAGCCACCGCCAAGAGGCGCCACTTGAACCCCGAATCGGCTCTCTTCCCTATCGAACCTGATGATTTGTTGCATTCCTATGCCCATATCCCCTCAGACGAAGGGTAACTGTTCTCTGACTCAGGGTCATATGACGACGAGTCCAGGGGTCAGGAAGAGTCTGGCTCCGAGCATTGGTCCTCTGATGATATTGATAGACTGCTGGTTCAGATCTTTGAGGTTTTGTCCCTCTCTCCCCCTGCTGCGGCTCCCCGGCAAAGGGGTGATCTTTTTCATACCGCTAAAGCTCGCTTGGAATTTCCCGAGCAAACCCATTTCAATAGCCTCGTGCTTAAAGAATGGGAACATCCCAGCAGACTTCATGGGGTCCCTAAGAGTGTGGATAGGAAATATCCCTTCCCTGCTGACTTGGTTAAGTGCTGGTCATCGCCACCTGAGGTCGATGCTCCTATTCTAGGGTTGTCCAACACCTCTATTATGCACTCTCCCGACACTACTACACTGCGGGACTCTGAGGACCGGCGTGTTGACCAACTGGCATGCCTTTGCATTTGGGGGAGCGACTCTGCGCCCGGTTTGCGCCTTAGCCATTACGGCAGTAGCGCTCAGGGCCGTGGTTAGGAGTGCTCTCGATGGCACAGATGAGTTGCCTTCTGATCCTGTCAATGATCTGTCCAGCTGTGATGCGTTTGTAAACTTTATCCTGTCTGCATCGGACGATGCTATTAAGATGTGTGCCAGGTCATCTGCCCTGGTGGTAGCTATACGCCGCGCGGTCTGGTTGCGCCAGTGGGCCACAGACAATGCCGCCAAGAAAGCCCTTACGGGGCTTCCATTTAAGGGGCTGCGCTTGTTTGGGGATCGGTTAGACCTCTTCGCCAAGGGAGGCAAGCTACCCCACCCGCAGGCGGCAGATTCGACCCTTTCGTGGCCAAGGCTCCCTATCGACGCCCTACCGTGGGGCTAAACAAGGTAGAGGGGTGTCCTTCGCTGGGGCCCGCGCAGATTCCTGGCACAGGAACAGAGGACGCCGTCCCAGTTCCTCCTGGAGACCCAAGTCTAAAGCCCCTCCCAAGACCCCCCAGGCATGAAGGGGCGCCCTCGCCCGTCAGGGTGGGGGGACGTCTGCAGCACTTCGAGCATGTCTGGAGGCGCCACGTCTCATACCGGTGGATTCAGGAGGTGGTGTCCTCCGGCTACAAGATAGAATTTGCTGTACGGCCCCCCACCAGATTCGATCCCACAGGATCCTGCATCAGCTCAGGTCTTGTTGCTGGCCGTGCAGGGCCTCCTGGACCTAGGGGTCATTTGCAAGATCCCTTTAGGAGACAGGGGCATGGGGTTCTATTCCAACCTTTTCACAGTACCCAAGAAGGATGGGTCAGTCAGGCCCATTCTGGATTTAAAAATCCTCAACAAATTTGTCAAAAACAAACACTTTCACATTGAAACTCTGCGCTCGGCCATTGGCTCTCTGCGCCCAGGGGACTTTGACGTCCGTAGATATAAAGGAAGCTTACCTTCACGTCCCGGTGTTCCCAGGACAGCAAAGATTTCTCAGATATACTCTGAAAGATCAGCTTTACCAATTTGTGGCCTTGCCATTCGGCCTCACTTCGGCTCCCATGGTGTTTACCAAGGTGCTGGCAGGGGTGATGTCCCTGTTAAGGCTAAGGGCCATACGTGTGCTGCCCTACCTGGACAATATTCTCATCACCTCTCGGTCTCTGCGGCAGGCAGAGTTGGACACTCGGCTGGTAGTGTCCACCCTGGAGTCCTTCGGCTGGGTGATCAATTACCCCAAGTCCTCTCTGTCCCCCTCCTCGGTGACTCCGTTCCTGGGAATGATTTTGGATACGGTTCAGTCAAGGATATTCCTTCCTCAACAGAAGGTGGAAGCTCTGACAGCGCAGGCGAGGTTCCTGCTCTCGAGCCCACAGCTCTCCATCCGGCAGGGAATGCAGTTGGTGGGCCTGATGGTGGCGAGCTTCGAGGCGGTGCCCTTTGCCCAGTTCTATTTGAGGCCTCTGCAGCTTCACCTTCTGTCAGTGTGGGACAAGAACCCAGCGTCCTTGGACGGGGTCTGTGTGCTTCCCCCCCTCGGTCAGGCAGTCCCTTGCGTGGTGGCTGGACCACAGGAACTTAATAGGGGGCAGGTCTTTTCTGGCCTCCTCCTGGGAGACGGTCACAACGGATGTCAGGTTGGGGGGGATTCTGGAAGTCACTGCGCTTCCAGGGGAGGTGGGGCCCTCAGGAGGCCCATTTACCCATCAACATTCTGGAATTACGGGCAGTCAGGTTGGTACTGGAGCGATTGACCCAACACCTGAGGGGTCTGTCGGTCCAGGTACGCTCAGACAACAGAATGGCGGTTGCCTACATCAACCATCAGGGAAGGACCCGGAGCAAGGGTGCTCTCCAAGAGGTGTCTCAGATTCTGACATGGGCGGAGGCCAATGACCAATGCATTTTTGCTGTCTACATTCCGGGGGCGGAGAACCTGCTGGCGGACGCCCTGAGCAGGGGGATGTCCCGTCAGGGGGAGTGGTCCCTCTGCAACAAGGTATTCCAGTCCCTGTGTCACCGTTGGGGCCTACCGGATGTGGATCTGTTTGCTTCCCATCACAATCACAAGCTCCCGGCCATCGTATCCCTGTCTCAGAATCCTCTGGTCTTGGCCACGGATGCCCTGTCCATGTCTTGGAGGGAGTTTCGACTCCTATATGTGTTTCCACCATTCCCCCTTCTGGGCAGGGTTCTGCGCAAGATTGCTCTGGAAGGGGTACCTGTGATTCTAGTGGACCCCAGGTGGCCAAGAAGAGTGTGGTTCGCAGACGTGGTTCGAATGGCAGTAGATCAGTACGATCTGCCAAGGGTGCCAGATCTGCTAGCTCAAGGGTGAGCAAACTTTGGATCCCTGTTAAATTGTCTACAGCGTCCTGCAGGAAATGGAGGGGAGGTATATAGGACAGGCTACAGATGAGCCGCATTATTAGTTCCATGGCCTGGGCTGTCCCTTTTTAATAAATAAATGTTACATAATTAAGAAATGGAAAGTGGGGCTTAATAAAAAGATGTTAGGGGTGATGTACAAAAACAAAAATAAAAAGTTTTCCCTGGCAGCTCTACACAGGCAAGTATATTACAAGAGCTAAATCTCACAAAAGGTAAATGTGACAGAAACTATGTTGTAGTTAAACATTTACCAAGTCTACAATGTTGAGAAATATTTTTTATTGGCAAGTGTTCTTGCTAACAGATTAAAAAAAACAATTTGCTTACATAAAGGGGAAAAGACTTGCTCAGGGGAAATCTCCTGCCTTGGCTTCACTTGATACAACAATTAATTCAGAAATGTTAGTTTATAGCACTATTGAGAAAGCAAAAGCCGAACACCAAGCGCAGTGTGGCTGTGCATAATATATATCAAAGCAGACTGCAGAGCAATAGACAGAGCAAACCACTCTTACAGCAAAAAAATAAATAAAAAAAAACATATATATATATATATATATATATATATATATATATATATATATATAATGGAATGTGCTCCCCTTCTCTGGCCATCGCTACTGCAGCACTCTCACATTCCCCACTCTGCCAATTACCAATATTGTTCTTTGGGTGGGCATCCACACTATGCATACCACTGCGCACTCAAGCTCAGCGCCCATTGGCTGTTAGTGGTCACATGACTAGCATGGGAGCACAGACTCTTTATTTCACCTGACTTTAGGTATTATGTTCCATTTTAACCTGATCCCAAATCAAAATGCTGGTCCATAGGTTGGCTCTAGTCATTCTTGACTAAATATAAGTGCAGTAGGTGCAAAGTCTTATTTGGCCAATTTCTCGGCAGTCAATTAAAGACAACAGTATCTAGTATGATTACCTACTCCTGGGGTATCCCAAATCCGCATGTCCTGACGTGTGAACCCCCACCCCGAGTCCGCTGAAAAAAACTCACCTTCTCCCTGATCCAACGGCACATGCAAACGCCATCAGCAGGGCACATGCCCACGGCAGGCATTTGGGAATTCAAGTCTAAAGGGCCCTTGATGTTAGATCTCTAAGACATAGTTTGGATTTACCACGACCCTACTAGAGACGCAAGTGACTAGTGGCGAAGGGGCAGAAGAAGTTGTGTCATTGAATTGTACTTGTCTAACACCGGTAGAAATGCTGTGAGACGTGACCATAGGCTGAAATTTTTTTTTTTTATTTGCAACCTTAATGAGATTGGTGTCACACATGAAATATTTGGCTTGCCAGCAGTACAGAATATTTTATATTTAATAAATAATGTATTTTATACTAGAAGCCAGCATATTTATGAAGAATGACTGCATCTTGGAGGATATATATGTATCTATATAAATAATTAAATCTTGAATTGAAAACCTATATTAATAATACAGTAACAGTGAGGGAATCCTTGCAGAATGTTTACTGTATAAGTATTCTTAGTATACAGTACGTCCTGCTCCAAATCTAATACTTACAGTTGGCATGTACTCCGCCAGATGGCGCTGGACTGCAGAGACATCAAAAATTGGCTCCTCCTGGTCCCTCAAATACCCGGGGACCTCCCACAAATCCCCAGAATTTCTCTGCAGTCTGGCTGCGAAGGACGAGAAATGGCTCTCTACTCGCAGGTGAGCGGGGCTATTAGCCCGCGGCCCTGTAGGACTATTCTAAGTATACAGTACGTCCTGCTCCAGATATAATACTTACATTTGGGTAATCCTCCGCCAGAGGGCGCTGTGCACTGCAGACATGCAAAAACAGGCTCCTCCCGGCCCTTCATATACCCGGGGACCTCCCACAAATCCCCAGATTTCTCTGCAGTGCTGACTGCGAAGACATGAAGTATCACTCTCTCGCAGGTGAGCGGGGCTATTACAGCCTGCGGCCCTGTTGGATTATTCCCACCCGTCCTCCCTGTGATGTGCCTCCCAGCCTGGGCTGCGCTGGTCGGGTGAAGGTAGGCAGCACCATGCGTGCTTAACGGAGCCATGCTCCACCGCAGTCCCCCACCTATGGGTAGGAGGTTTAGGCGGATGGTGAGCCTCTAGTGGATGTCCCTCCCGCATTATTGCCCCATGCCCTGTGTAGCGGTGGACCCTGTGTAAAGGGTCGCCATCCTCCCTCGTTTCCCCCCATATTCGGGGGAAAAGAATGGGGGGGGGGGTGTGTATTTGGCGGTCTCAGGGTACTGTATTGTCACGCTTATGGCCGTAGTTTTGCCCTGGACAGGCAACTGGGTGTCAGAGCCGCGCTGCTTGCTCCTTTTATTTTGGCCACCACCGTCTTGCCTTCTCAATTTTTTATTAAAATTTACTGTGCTGGGTGGCGGTGCCGTCAGACTACGAGCATCCATTAGCAGATGCTTTTACTAGCATATCCTATGCTTGGCTTGTCAAGCCTGGACGGCTGCCTCAGAGCTTCGCGCTCTTTGGGGGAGGCGGGGACCTGGCGTGGCGCGCTCCGCGTCACGCCCAGATTGGGCCTGCCCTTCGAGGTTCGGTTGGCGCCATTTTGTTGATCTTCGCACGCGTGTCTGAGGTCCTTCTCCTCCCCAGGTCTGTAAGTGCCCTCGCGGGTGATTTCATTATTAGTATTTTTCTCTGCTGCGCATGGCCCTGACACCTCTTATTCCCTTTATGTCTTTCAGACGTCAAAGACTCCGGTGGCTTCTCCCGGCCTAACATAAATTGTAGCGGGCTTACAAAAAAAAAAAAAAAATAAATACTCCCACATTCCTAGCGGGTCTTGGGACATGCAGGGTTGCCTATTGCATAAATCCCTACTGGCATATATTGCATTGATAATCACCATATGGAGGCATCTCAGAATTATGTGACTGGGGTCCCTCCGGGACAAGACCGGCTGTGTACAGCGTGTGGACAACCCCATGCTGATGCGGACAGAGCACGGGTCTGCGGACCCTGTGCTGAACAAGTATTGGCCCTGCAGTCAGGGTTGCCAGTGGCTGTGCCTCGTTTCAATACACCTGTCTCCCCGTGCTTAAATCTCACTCCTGATGACTCGCACTCAAGCGGGAATGACCAGCAAGTCGTTCCGCGCAGACTGCCTATGGCTGATCAGGTGATTTCGAGGTTGGCAGAGAGCTTGGGCCCTGGCAAGAATCGGTCCGTGACGACTCCGGTTTCGCCCATTCCTTCAGAAACTGAGGAGTTCACTACTCAGCAGGGTTTTGCTCTTTCTGATGAAGGTGAGCTGTTCTCTGACGAGGGGCCGAGGAGTCATGATGATACGGGCCCTGGTTCCTGGGGCCTGTGTGACACCGATGAATTACTGATAAAGATCTTCGAGGTCTTGTCTATCTCTCTCCCCGGTGAGGCTTCCAGGCCTAGAAGGGAGAGTTTCCATAAAGCCACGCCGCGCTTGGAATTTCTGGAGCAGGATCACTTCCAGGCTCTTGTACTCAGAGAATGGGAATGCCCTAGTAAACTTCCAGGGGTTCCAGAGGACTGGGATTGGAAATTCCCTTTTCCCCCTGATGTGGTTAACTGTTGGTCATCACCTCCCGTGGTGGATGCACCGATCATTGGGGTTCTTAACCCCCCCTTTATTGCTGCCCCTACTTATCATACCCTTCGGGATGCTGAGGACCGGCGCATTGATAGGCTGGCTTCCCACGCCTTTTCTTGTGCAGGGACGGCTCTGCGCCCAGTCTGTGCCGCGGCCATCGCTGCAGTGGCCGCTAGGACCCTCATCAAAAAGATGATTGATCATCAACCTGAGTATCTCCCCTGGGAGGTCTTTAATGCACTCTCAAGTTGTGATGTATTTGTAAGGTTTATCCTTTTAGCGCTGGATGACACCATTAGGATGTGCGCAAGAACTTCCACCCTTGTGGTAGCTATACGCCGCTTGGTCTGGCTGCGACAGTGGGGTGTTGACGATGCTACAAAAAAGACTCTTACTGGGCTTCCCTTTAGAGGGCGACACCTATTCGTGGCCCGTCTGGACCTGTTTGGAAAAAAGGGCAAAACACCCCTTCGCAGAAGGCGGTCTCGGCCTTCTCGGGGTAGGGGCACCCCTCCCCCCCCCCCTACGTTAGTGTCAAACCCGAACCAGGGGTGTCCTTCCAGCTTTTTGGTGTAGATTCCTGCCCCAGGAGTGGCAGACAACGCCCTGGCCCCTCCGGCAGGACTAAGTCCAAATCTTTCACCAAAACCCCCCAAGCATGATGGGGCGCCCTCGCCCGTCTGGGCGAGGGGATGGCCGCAGCAACTTGCTCCTATCAGGAGGCGTCATGCCTCGTTCTGGTGGATTCAGGAGGAAGTTTCCTCTGGATGCAAGATTGTGTTTGCTGGGCGGTCCCTTCCCGTGACTGTCAGGGTGCTTCTGGCCCCTGTCTCTCTTCAGGTATTGGTGCAGGCCATGCGTGGCCTGCGAGGTCTGGGGTCACTTGCAGGTTGCCATTAACAGGCAGGGGCCTCTACACCAACCATTCCACATTCCCCCAAAAGGATGAGGCACCCTGCCCATTCTGGCCTTCCATAGGTGCGGCAATTTACATTCACAGGTGTTTTCTGCATGGTTTCTCTGAGTTGGGCCGCCAGTGCCCTGGGTCCAGGGACTTCTTGCCGTCTGTGGAGATCTAAGATGCTTATTTCATTGCCACTGTGTCTTCTGGACACCGAGGATCTTACGGGTTAGTGTTGGAGGTCCAACACCGCTGATTGTGGCCTTGTTATCTGGCCCCTCTTCTGCCCCCAGAGTGATCGCCAAGGCGACGACGGGGGTGATGTCTCTGATGAGACCAAGGGGGCGTCCGCGCGAGAAACTGCCTGGTCGTCCTTCTTTGCTTCCCAATCTCTACGTCAGGCCAAGTTTGTTACTCGCTGGTGGTGTCCTTTGGGAGTCTTTGGATGGGTGCTCAATCACCTCAATTCCTCTTTGTCCCCTTATTTGGTATCTCCATTCTTAGGGTTGAACTTGGATTCGGTTCAGGCGGGAACCTGCTTCCTTGACTATAAAGTGGACTATCTGGTTACAGGGGCTTGGTCCCTCTTTGCTGTTCCTGTCTCTTCACCAGGCTGGATTGCAGCTGGTGGGCCTGTTGGTGGCTGCTCAAAGGTTGTTCCTTATGTTCAGTGCCCTTGGGCTCTTCTGCAACTTATATCGTAAATGCTGGACTGGGTTCCAACTTCCCTGGAGCTGGGTCTGTGTATCTTTCCACCTTTGGTACGGTGGTTCCCCTTGAGATGGTTGTACTTTAGGACTTTAGGAACCAGTCAGGGGGGCACCCCCTTCCTTGGCGTCTTCCTGTAGATGGATACCAAATCTATCAGGTTGACGGGGGGGGGGGTTTCTTCTAAAATCCCCTGTGATTCCGGGGGAGGTTGGACCTTTAGGGGGTCCATTCACTTATCTATTTTTGAAGCAGTAGGCTTTCAGGTTTGCTCTGGACTCGCGGGATCTGTCTATTTGGGGGCTCCTTGGTCTGTCTGATGACAGTGACCTGTATTTACTATCTGTGTGGACTCTAGGAAGGTATCTGTCCCTATCTGGGTGGAGGACAGCGTTCCCTGCATATCAGCGATATTCGCACCGGTGGATGTCCTTCTGCGACAGGATGTGCTAATTCTTGTGTCATGTGATCTATCTAGGGTGGATCTTTTTGGGCCCCATCACTTTCATGGGTTCTAGGCCCTTGTTTCCCTGTCTCAGATTGTTCTGACCTTGGTCATGAGACTTAGTATCTTTATGGCTGGACATTCTATTCTGTATGTCTTATCTTCATTCACCCTGCTAGGCGGGGTTCTGCGCAAGTTTGCTCTGAAAAGGGGGAACCAGTGATACTGGTGGCCCCTGGGTGGCCTAGTGGAGTGTGGTTTGCAGATGTGGTACTGAGGACAGCGGACCTGTACGTTCTGTCAGGAGTGCTGATCTGCTCACTCAGGCCCCCTTTTTTATTTCACCCCAATCTACAGGCTCTGGTCTGGATGGCCTGACGGTTGATTCATCCACCTTGATGGAGACGGGCTTATCTTCTGGGTGACTGTGACTTCTGGAAGCCTAGGAGTTGGCTTCTTCTTCTTCCGTCTATTGTGGGGTATGGCATACCCATTTTGATTGGTGTGAGTCTTGGTCTCTCCCCTGTTGGGCGCTCTTTGGCTCTCCTACTCGGTACTCTGGAGGTTCAGGTTCTGCACTGGCCGCCTTCCTGTAGAAGTCTTGGTTTTTTGCCTTGGTTAAGCATTCTTTCGGGGATTGCTCAGGTGCATCCCCCACGTAGTTTAGGGTCCCTGTTGGGATTTGAATTTTATTCTGTTTGCCTTGCGGGGTGTTTCCCTTGGACCTATTCCGGATGCTGTCTGACTGTTCTTATCCACAAAGTTGTCCTTCTGGGGGCTGTTGCTTCAGTCAGACGTGTGCCTGAGCGGGCGGCTCTGTTTAGCTAGCCCTCGTTCTTGATATATACACCAAGATGAGGTGGTGTTCCGCTTTACGCCGGACCTTCTGCCTAAGGTGGTGTCTTAGGCTCATGTAGTCAAGACTTTTGTCTTCTTCTGTGCTTTATTCCTAGTAACGCTGAGGCAAGGGGATCTACTTTCCCTCAACAGGTGCTGGAATTTTTTTCCTGGATTGTCTCTTGTCCATTAAGGGGACTGATGCCCCTTGGGGTTTGTGGGCACCTACATCTGTATGTGTCTGATCTCGTCTGTTTCCAGGGGTTAAGCGGCCTTTGGCCTAGCCTTTGCTTGGATGAATGTCCCTTCTGGCCCTAGGGAAGTTTCGGCTTCTTCCTGGGCTACTGTTAGCGTTTGTTCTTGTCAGGCTGTTACTCAGGCCTATTCCTTTAAGGGGAAGAATTTTCTTCTCTCTTTATTCCTGATTCTACTGGTGCCTTGGTTTCTTTGGGCCTTTCGGCACCAGGGTTTGTTGTACAAGTTTGCTCGACCGCTACTTGTTTTTTTTGTTCATACCTTTTCAAGGGTTTTTCTGATGTTGACGTTAGAGCCTTTGCTCATGTCGCTCTTGGTAGCAAGGTTTGCAGGTGACAGTGCTTTTCCTGTCTGCTGTGCCTTTTTTGTTGGGGATCCCACCCTACTTTATGGACACTGCTATTGGATGTCCCAAGTGTAAGTATTATATCTGGAGCAGGGCGTACTGTATACTTAGAATAATACAATTCTGTGAAATACTCACCTGTAGAATTGGTATTATACGTATACAGTACGTCCTGCTCCACCCCACCCTGTTTTTTTGCTTTGTTTTGGATCCCCTGTATGGTGATTGTTGTTATTGCCAGTTTTCGGTGGTTGGATTCTCCCGGCTTCTTGTTCACTGCTTTTCAATGCTGGGGATTTGTGGGAGGTCCCCGGGTATATGAAGGGCCGGGAGGAGCCTGTTTTTGCATGTCTGCAGTGCACAGCGCCCTCTGGCGGAGGATTACCCAAGTGTAAGTATTATATCTGGAGCAGGACGTACTGTATACGTATAATACCAATTCTACAGGTGAGTATTTCACAGAATTGTATTATTCCCACCCGTTCCACTAGTAATATGCCTCCCGGCCTTGGCTGCGCTGGTCGGGTGAAGGTAGGCAGCACCGCCGTTAGGTGCTTAGGAGCGCTGCTCCACCACAATCCCCCACCAAAGGGTAGGTGGTTCAGGCTTATGGTGAGCCTCTATAGGATGCCCCTCCCACACTAGTGCCCCCTTGCCCCTGCCCATCGGTGGGCCCTGTTTAAGTGTCCGCTGCCCTCCCTCATCCTCCTTGTAGTCTTCGGGGGAAAGGGGGGGGGTGTAAATATGTATGCTATGCATTTTGTGTTTTACACCTTTTTTTCCATTCTGTTAGTCTTGTGTCAACCGCCGCGCTGGCTTTTCTTTACTGTCTTTTTAAAATTGCCGCCGCGCGCTGATTTGGTTCCGCGCTTGGCGGCGGCATTACCTCAGGCACTGGTGCGCCATCATTGGCTGCTTGCATGTTCTTGGCTTCGCGCTCTTCGGGGGGGTGGGGCCCGTCTATGGCGCGCTCCGCGTCATCGCTGATACCGGCCCGCCCCTCGAGGTATACTGACGCCATCTTTATCCTGCCTGTTAGCCCATGTGCGACAGACCCCTACCTACCGCGGTCCGTAAGTGCCCTCGCGGGCGACTTTATATCTTTCACTTTTGTTACTGTGTGCTTACAGGTCTTGTCTGTTTAGGTCTTTCAGGCGGGGCGAACCCTTTTGGCTTCTCCCGGCCCTGTATTAGTATATACTTGTAGGCTTTGTAAAAATACTTCCCTAGCGGGTTATTGGGGTATCTGGGGTTGCTATTTAGCGTTATTCCCTATCGGCTTATAGAGCCGCTATAATCACCATATGGAGGCATCCCAGGATAATGTGACCGGGGTCCCTTCGGGACAAGATCGGCTGTATGTAGCGTGTGGGCAGCCTCATGCTGACGCTGACAAAGCGTAGGTCTGTGTACCCTGTGCTGAGCAGGTGCTTGCATTGCAATCTGGCCTGCCAGTGGCTGCACCTCGTTTCACTTCACCTACTCCCCCAAGCTTAAACCTCACTCCTGCTGAGTTGCATACTAGTGGGGATTCTCAGCCTGATGTGTCTTCTAGACTGGCTACTGTTGAGCAGTTGATTGCTAAGTCCTTAGCGTGTAAGGCCCCTGCTAAGAAGCGGCACTTGACGCCTAATGTCACTGTTTTCTCTATGGGCACTGAGGAGTTTTGGAATCTTTGTGGCTATACCCCGTCTGATGAAGGGGAGTTCTTTTCTGATTCAGGCTCATCTGATGAGAGACCAAGGGGTCATGACGATTCTGGATCTGACCCCTGGACCCCGGATGACGCTGACAGATTATTGACCCAGATTTTTGAGGTTCTGTCCATCTCTCTCCCTGTTGCGGCTCTCAGGCAAAGAGGGGAGCTTTTCCATACAGCAAAATCACGTTTGGAATTTCCAGAGCAGGCACATTTCCATAACCTTGTGCTCAAGGAATGGGAGCGCCCCAGTAAACTTCCCGGGGTTCCAAAGAGTTGGGATAGGAAGTATCCCTTTCCTGCTGAGGTGGTTAAATGTTGGTCACCCCCCCCCCCCCCCCCCCGAGGTGGATGCCCCGATCCTAGGGCTATCTAACACCTCTGTCATGCATTCCCCTGACTCTACCCTGTCATGCTGAGGACCGGTGCATTGACCAGCTGGCATCCCACGCCATTTGCATGTGCAGGGACGGCGCTGAGCCCGGTCTGTGCCTCTGCCATTACTGCTGTGGCCACTAGAACTCTTATCAGAAATATGCTTGATAGTGCCCCTGATGATTTGCCTTGTGAGGTGTTTAATGCACTCTCCAGTTGTGATGTTTTTGTAAATTTTGTCCTCTCAGCATTGGATGACACCATCAGAATGTGTGCCAGAACTTCTGCCCATGGTGGCTATACGCCGCTCAGTTTGGCTGCACCGGTGGGCTGCTGACAACGCTGCCAAGAAGGCCCTCACTGGGTTTCCCTTTAAAGAACTGCGCCTGTTTGGGGACCGCCTGGACCTTTTTGCTAAGGGAGGCAGGTTACCCCAGCGCAGGCGGGCCCCAGGAAACCCCTTTCGGGGTCAGGGTTCCTTCTCCTCCCCTTACCGTGGTGCAAGACAGGGAAGGGGGGTTCCTTTCCTGGGGCCCGGGGAGATTTCTGGGGTAGAGGCAGAGGATGTGGACGTCCTGGCTCCTCCTGGGGTCCCAAAGCAAAATCCTCTCCCAAGCCCCCTCAGGCATGATGGGGCGCCCTCACCCATCCGGGTTGGGTGATGGCTGCAGCACTTCGCTCACGTCTGGAGGCTTCATGTCTCAGACCGCAGGATTCAGGAGGTAGTGTCCTCCGGTTACAAGTTAGTTTGCTGCCGATCCCCCTCCAAGATTCATCAGATCCCGGATTCCTCAGGACCCTGTGTCAGCTCAGGAGCTAGTGCAAGCAGTGCAAGGCCTCCTGGAGCTGGGGGTCATCTGCCAGGTCCCCTTAAGAGAAAAAGGCAAGGGTTTTTATTCCAACCTATTTACAGTACCCAAAAAAGATGATTCAGTCAGGCCCATCCTGGACTTGAAGATCCTCAGCAAGTTTGTCAGGGGCAGGCGCTTTCGCATGGAAACTCTGCGCTCTGCCATCAGTTCCCTGCGCCTAGGGGATTTCATGACTTCTGTGGACATCAAATGCTTATCTTCATATTCCTGTGTTCCCAGGTCATCAAAGGTTCCTCAGGTTCACTCTGATGGATCAACACTACCAGTTTGTGGCCTTGCCCTTCGGCCTCACTTCACCTCCCAAGGGTGTTCACCAAGTTGCTGGCTGGCGTGATGTCTCTGCTCAGATGTCAGGATGTCCGCGTGCTTCCCTATCTGGACGACATTCTCATCACTTCCCAGTCTCTACTTCAGGCAGAGTTGGATACTCAGCTGGTGGTGTCTACTCTGGAGTCATTTGGATGGGTGATCAACCACCCCAAGTCCTCACTGTTCCCTTCCTTGGTAATTCCATTCCTAGGAATAAATCTGGATACAGTTCAGGCAAGGATCTTCCTTCATCAACAGAAGGTGGACAGTCTGATTGCACAGGCTCGGTCCCTCCTAGCTTGTCCCCATCCCTCCATCAGGCAGGGGATGCAGCTGGTGGGTCTGATGGTGGCATGCTTCGAAGCGATCCCTTATGCTCAGTTCCACTTGAGGCCCCTGCAACTTCACCTATTGTCAGTATGGGACAAGGACCTGGACAGGGTCTGTGTGCTCTCCCCCCTGGTCAGGAGGTCCCTCTTGTGGTGGATGGACTCAAGGAACCTGTTGGGGGGCAGATCCTTTCTTGCCCCTTCCTGGTAGACGGTCACCACGGATGCCAGTCTGTCAGGTTGGGGGGGTTTCTGGAAGTCTCTGCGGTTCCAGGGGAGGTGGGGCCCTCAGGAGGCCCACACACCTATCAATGTCTTGGAACTGCGGGCGATCAGGCTAGTTCTGGCTCGCTTGACTACTCATCTTCAGGGCCTGCCTGTTCAGGTGCGCTCGGACAACCAGACGGCAGTTGCCTACATCAATCATCAGGGAGGGACCCGGAGCAAGGGGGCCCTCCAGGAAGTGTCTCTGATCCTGACTTGGGCGGAGGCCAATGTCCCCTGCATATCAGCTGTGTACATCCCGGGGTTGGAAAATCACCTGGCGGGCTCTCTGAGCAGGGGGACCTCTCACCAGGGAGAATGGTCCCTATGCAGCAGGGTGTTTCAATCTCTGTGTCTCCGTTGGGGCCAACCAGATGTGGATCTGTTTGCGTCCCGCCACAATCACAAGCTCCCAGCCTTTGTCTCTCTGCCCCAGGATCCTCTGACCCTGACCTCGGATGCGCCAGCAATGTCATGGCAGGACTTTCAGTTCCTGTATGTCTTCCCTCCAATCCCCCTGCTGGGCAGGGTTCTGCGCAAGATTGCTCTGGAAAGGGTGCCAGCAGTTCTGGTGGCCCCCAGGTGGCCAAGAAGAGTGTGGTTCGCAGACGTGGTACTGCTGGCGGTAGATCAGTACGTTCTGCCCTTGGTGCCAGATCTGCTCACTACGCTATCCCAATTTACAAACTCTGTCTTTGACGTCTTGGCTGCTGAAACCTCCATCTTGATGGAGAAGGGGCTGTCTTCCTCGGTTGTGGATAATTTGATTAAAGCTAGGAAGAAGTCTTCCTCTTCCATTTATTACAGGGTTTGGCATGCCTACATTGACTGGTGTGAGTCTAAGTCTCTTCCCTGTCGTGTGTTCTCTATTCCCAGGATTCTGGAGTTCCTGCAGCATGGGTTGGAGATGGGGCTCCAACTCAGTACTCTGAAGGATCAGGTTTCTGCCCTGGCTATTTTCTTCCAGAAGTCCTTTGCTCAGCACCCTCTGATCAGGACTTTTTTCCAGGGGGTCACTCATGATGTGCGCCCCCCACGTAAGCCTATGGTGCCTGTTTGGTTCTGTCAGCCTTACAGGGTGCTCCCTTTGAACCTGTGCAGGATGCTGCCTTGGCCATTCTTACGCTCAAGGTTGGATTTCTGGTGGCTATCACTTCTGTCAGGCGTGTGTCTGAGTTGGCGGCGCTTTCTCCCATAATAAGGCTAAAAAATCACATGGGAAAAGTGTGTGTGTCTGTGTGTTTTAGCACTGTTCAACAGCACAAGTATCGCAGGAAGCTCAGCTTGTGGCAAGTCTTTGCTTTTAAAAATACCATTTTGTGAATACTCACCAGTAAAATGGATATTATTGGTGTGTCACACACACCCCGCTTCCTGTAGTAATAACGTTCGGGTAAACCATCTCCAGATGTCATTGCAGAGAGAGAGAGAGATCTTGAAACTGGCCCCTCCCAGTCTATATATACCTGGGACCTCCCACTTAATCCCCAGTGTAATTGAAAAGCAGTAAGACAAGGTACCAGAAAAATTAACCCTCAACAAACTTATAGCTTCACCAAATAGAGAAAACCAGGATACTAAAAAGGGCGGGTGAAGCGGGGTGTGTGTGACACACCAATAATATCCATTTTACTGGTGAGTATTCACAAAATGGTATTATTCTTTGTGTGTCACACACACCCCGCTTCCTGTAGTAATAACGTTCGGGACATCCAAAAGCAGTGTCCCTAAAGGGTGGGTATCCAGCAGGAAGATGAAGCATAACTCAAACCACTGCAGTTTGCAGAACCTTGCGGCCAAACACAGCATCCGCTGAGGCTCGCACATCAACCTTGTAAAACTTTGTAAAAGTATGAACCGAAGACCAAGTAGCTGCCTTACAAACTTGTTCAACAGAAGCCTGGTGCTGAAAAGCCCAGGACGCACCAATAGCACGAGTATAATGAGCAGTGATACGGAAGGGAGGAACTTTTCCCTTAGCCGTATAGGCGCCAATAATGGCTTGACGAATCCATTTACTAATGGAAGATTTAGCCGGGTCCAAACCCTTCCTAGGCCCACAAGGTAAAATGAAAAAGGCATCAGTCTTACGGAAAGAAGACGTAGCACGCAAATAAAAATGAACGCAGCGAACAACATCCAAACAGTGCAAAACCTTCTCCTTGTCATTCTTGGGTTTAGGACACAAGGAGGGAAGAACAATGTCATGATTCAGATGGAATGCAGAAACAACCTTAGGAAGAAACTCCGATTTGAACCGAAATACCACCTTATCTTGATGTTTCTCAAGGTAGGGCGCCTGAATGGACAAGGCCGCCAACTCAGACACGCCGAACCGAAGTGATAGCCACAAGAAAGACTACCTTCTGAGTCAAAGTGGAAAGAGCAATATCCGACAAAGGCTCAAAAGGAGGAGCCTGAAGAGCAGACAAAACCAAATTCAGATCCCAAACAGGTAGCAACGCCTTCCTAGGAGGCTGCAGATGCGTAACCCCCTGGAAAAAAGTCTTGACCAACGGATGAAGCGCAAAAGCCTTCTGAAAAAAAATAGACAAGGCAGAAACCTGCCCCTTTAAGGTACTAAGCTGGAGACCAGCATCCAGTCCAGATTGAAGAAAATCCAGAATTCTGGAAACAGAAAAGACTCTGCAGGGCAAAGATCTAGCCTCACACCAATCAATGCAAGAACGCCAGGTTCTATAATAGATAGCAGAGGAAGACCTCTTTCGAGCACAGATAAGAGTCTTAATAACTGAATCAGAAAGACCCTCCTCCTTTAAGATGGAGGTTTCAGCAGCCAAGCCGTCAAAGCCAGCGTTGGTAAATTGGGGTAATGCAGCCGACCCTGAGTGAGAAGATCCGGCCGCAGAGGAAGCTCGAACTGATCCACTGCCATCCGAACGACGTCCGCGAACCACATTCTTCTTGGCCACCTTGGAGCCACGAGAATGGCGGGGACCTTTTTCCAGAATCAACTTTCTTAACACTCTTCCTAGCAAGGGAATCGGAGGGAACAGATACAGGAACCCCAGTTTCCCCCAGCTCAGAGACATGGCATCCACCGCCAGAGCCAGAGGATCCTGAGACATTGATACAAAAGTCGGAAGTTTGTAATTGTGACGAGAGGCAAACAGGTCCACCTCCGGTGTTCCCCACCGAAGACACAGAGCCTGAAAAACCTGAGGATGGAGAGACCATTCCCCCAGACGGGAGGAGCATCTGCTTAGAAGGTCCGCTCCGTGTTTTCCACCCCCGGAATGTAAACTGCCGACAGGCAAGGAACATGAGCCTCCGCCCAGGTCAGAATCAGGGAAACCTCTCTGAGAGCTCCCAGACTGCGAGTCCCTCCCTGATGATTGATGTAGGCAACCGCCGTCCTGTTGTCCGAACGCACCTGAACCGGAAGGCCCCGGACATGGTGAGTCAGAAGAGAAAGAACCAGACGGATAGCTCTCAGCTCCAGAACATTGATGGGCAAGTGAGCCTCTCGAGGACCCCACTGCCCCTGGAACTGAAGATCCTTCCAGAATCCCCCCCAACCCGAAAGGCTGGTGTCCGTGGTGACAGTCTCCCATAGAGGAGTCAGAAAGGACTTGCCCTTCAAGAGATTGTTCGAAACCAACCACCACCGAAGAGACTGCCGGACCTGGGAGGACAACTGGAAGGGTTGGTCCAATGAAAGTGGACAACGGTCCCAAGACGCCAACAGATGCATCTGAAGCGTCCGAGTGTGAATCTGAGCAAAGGGAACTGCCTCGAAGGAGGCTACCATCAACCCCACCAGCCTCATCCCCAGACGGATGGACGGTCGAGGATTGGAGAGAAGAAGCCGAACCGAATCCTGAATCAAAAGTATCTTCGACTGAGGTAGAAAAACACTGTGCTGACAAGAGTCTATTGTCATCCCCAAGAAGGACGCCACCCTGGCCATTGACGGAGCCACACTGACCGCCGAATAGCAACCAAAACAGCAGATGTCCTGCCACACATGGCCATAGCATCATCCTGGGCTGGGTTTATGCCTGTTTGGTGACAAGTTGGATTCAGTCACCAAGGGAGGCAAGGGAGAACAAAAGAAGCAAAAGACTCACACAATTGAAGAGAGGTAAACTCCTCACATTCCGGATCAAGATCTGCGTACAAATTTTTGATCAAGGCTTTAAGAGCCAATAGGACAATGGAAGAAGCGCATACCGGACGCAAGGTCGAACCGGCACTGATGAAACCATGACGAGCCAGTTGATCGATTCTACGATCCTCAACATCCTTAATTGTAGTAGTGTCTGGTGAATGCAGCACTGAAGAATTAGAGAGCCCCAAAACCGGTGCATCAACGTCTGGGGGTACCGTCCAAAGTTTGACCAATTCCTCCAAAAAGGGATACCTCCTGTTCCCATTCCTTAAGTACAACCCTTTCAAAATGTAGCTGACCAGGGAATGCTAAACGCGGCTTAGGCATCTCAAATAGCTCACCCTTAGGCGGAGGGACCGCCGCAGGTGGATCCAGAGACAAAATTTCAAAAACCTTGGAAAGGATAGAAGGATTATCACAAGACACCCCAGTAGTCAAATCTGCCGAAGTATCAGTCAACAGGGGAGCATCAATATCATCCAAATCTTCCAAAATTTCCCCTTCTTCAGGCAAAGGACAATCTGACCAGTCTAACACCTCCGCTGCCTCCAAGGCAGGAGTCAGAGAAGGAGAATCAGTGTGTTTCCTTTTAGCCTTAGCCTTATGAGCTACCTGTGCAGACAACAACTTCTCGAGAGTGGCCACTCGAGCGCACAACTCAGATTGCGAATCCCCAGCTGTGACAACGTCACTCTGGGTCCGGAATAAAGGTGGAGGGGCAGGGGACGACTGAAGTTGCGAAGAGCCAGGAGCCGGAGTACCAGACTGGTGCGCAATATTCTGCTGTGCGCAAGGAACGCACAAAATGACATCATCCCCTGGAAGTGGAACCCCACATCCCCCACACTGCCTAGATTGCCCCGAAGAGCCATTTCCGGTATCATTGGAAGCCTCCATTCGGTGAAACTTTTTTGGAATTCACAGAGCCCAGGGATTTATGCTATGAGCTACCCGGGATGCCCCTTATTCATTAATTAAAGTCCCGGGAGTGGGAGGATTTTTTGTAACCCAAAATAAGACTAGCCAGGCATATCAGACTGGGAGACCCATGCAGCAGGGGTATCCCAAATCTGGAAAGACAGAAAAAACAATGTAAAAATTCATGAATAAACCGCACATGCACACAGAGAGAAAAAACAATATTATCCAATAAAAATACTAAATATATATATATATATATATATATATATATATATATATATATATCTTAAAATAAATATGGTCACATACATTTTAAGCATGCTGATGCCTAACTAAAGGATCAAGCATGAGATATAATGCATAATGGAAAGAAAGCCACCGTGGCTTGTTATAACTAACAAAAAACCTCCAATCTATACTTATATGGACCACAGCATGAAGTCCCCTAATGGAATAAGCACTCATTGAATGTAATACAGAAGAGAAGGAGCTATAGTAAAAAGACCTTTTTAAGTGGCCGCAGTTGAAAGAAGCAGCGGGACCAGGGCACAGAAATCACCTCACAGGCCGGTGCGAGCGATCCCACAGCTGAAAGCGCGGGAGCAAGCGCGGCCCCGCCCCTAAAGCACGGATTACCTCGGAGAGGTAAAAAATGGCGACAGTGGCATTCAGTAATGCCAAAACCGGACCCGGTTTGCTGACCCCGCCAGAAGGAAACGACGCACACAAACACACTCATAATAAAAGACACACACAGACACGTGCGCTCCGACGCCCACATAAATAAGTACAATTAAAAAGGAAATTACCTCAGGATATGCTAGAAAAGACCCCTCACCTCCCCCCTAAAGGACTTCCCCACCAAAAAAGGGGAGGCCATGAGAAGGAGAGAAGAGATATGGGGACAACGGGACGGGGCATCCCAAAATCCGGGTCACCAACCGGATAACCACTCTGCCCCAATAATGGGGACTAGTGGAGGAGATAAGCTCCTAGGCACCACTAGGTGCCGGCTACCATTACCCAGTCAGCAGCCGAAGCTGGGAGGCTTCCGATAGTTACAAAATACTAGTAAAAAAAGAACTGGGCAGAAATAAACCAGGGGGGGTGCCGGGGTGTAACCCCGGCTAGCTGCAAGCAGGAGACCTCTTTCTTCTGTCTTGACGCATCTTGCAGAGAGAGCACACTGGGGATTAAGTGGGAGGTCCCAGGTATATATAGACTGGGAGGGGCCAGTTTCAAGATCTCTCGCTCTCTGCAATGACATCTGGAGATGGTTTACCCGAACGTTATTACTACAGGAAGCGGGGTGTGTGTGACACACAAAGAATATAGATGGTGTAATCTTCAAATTCGGCCATTGTTGATTTTCAGCTGGTTATTCACTCAATGGTATTTTTCAGTAGCTAGCTCCAGCTCTGTCTAGAGAGACAACACTTTGATTGCACAGGCTGGAGTGAATAACACTCCCCTGTGCTGAGCTGCCTCACCTACGCTTGTGTGCAAGCCTAACTGCTGCTAAAGCCATTACTTGTGGCTGGAGCAGCTGGCCTGTTGCCCAGCCTTCTTTGGAGCCTTGACTCTGGATATGCTGGGTTTTGACTACTGAAGAAAATCTGTCTTATAGATACACAGATATATGTATTGGTTTTGAGTGATGTGTATGTTTGGCTTATGTCCTCCTGCCCTTATGTTCAGGTTTTGTGCTCCACTTTAAGGTGGACCTGGATTCATGTTACCTGGCTCTATGTGTTAAAGACCAACAACATAGAAACATAGAAGGTTGACAGCAGAAGGAGACCTTATGCTCCATCTAGCCTGCCCTTAAATAGTCCTAAGGGATTTAAAAAAAAAAAATCCTCCAACTTGACTTGAAGGGGCATCCCGGGTAGCTTTAACAGCGTAATTCCCTCTGGTCATTGCGACTACCTTAAAGATCACCATATGGAGGCTTCCCAGGATACCGGGCTTAGGCTCCCCTCGGGGCAGTCCTGGCAGTGTGTGGATTGTGGGGTATCCCTTGTGGGGGATAATGTACTTGGTTGCATACCTTGTGCTCAGCAGGCCATAACGCAGCAGTTGGGGGCCCAGGCCTCTGGGTCTGTGGCCCTGGCCTTTTCTCCTACCCCACCCCGCCTTATCCTTACCCCAGATGATGGTGTCACAGTTGGGGAGTAGCAATCTGATATGTGTGCCAGATGGCTAATATTCAGAAAGTTATTTCTAGCTCTGTGGCCAGAAAGGCCTCGGCTAAAAAAAATAAATAAAAAAAAAAAAATTTTGAAAAAAAAAAAACCTCCTACTTGGGACTTGAAGGGGCATCCCGTGTAGCAATTGCGTAAAACCCAGATATACTTGGCGACTATAATCAATTATAGGTATAATACTAAGCATCATATGGAGGCATTTCAGGTTAATGGGCTTGCAATTGTCTTGGCACAGACTCGGCAATGTTTTGGATGTGGGGCATCCCTTGTTTGGGATAACGCAGTTCTTGCGTCACTTGTGCACAATTAACCATTATGCAGCAAACTGGGGCCCAGGCTTAAGGGTCTGCGGCTACTGCCTCTTCTCCTACTCCGCCGTGTCTTGTCCGTACCCCCAGTGATATTGTCATGGGTGGTGAGTCGCATTCTGATTTATGTGCCAGATTGGCTCATTCTGAAGGATTTATGTCTACCTCTGTGGCTAAGAAGGCCTCAGCTAAAAGAAAGCATTTGACTCATGCCGTCTTGGCAAGTGAGTTGGACAATTGCGAATTGCTTGATTGGTCTAACCCTTCTCAGTTAGAAGAAGGGGAATTATATGAGGATTCAGATGTTTCTGATGAACAGCAATTTGTTGGTACTGAAATTGAGCAGGGTGAAGAGAGTGTTGTGGTTACCCCAAAAGCTCTTGCCCAGTTATTTGAGGTTTTTGTTATTACTCCTCCTGAAGTAGTCCCTCTCAAGAGAGGGGAATTCTTTGGAGCCTCTAAACCTCGTTTGGTATTTCCAAATCAAAAGCATATTGATGATATTATTTTTAAAGAATGGGAGAAGCCTGCGCAGCTTTATGGCATTCCCTTGGGCTGGGACAAAAAATATCCCTTTCCAGCTGATATGGTTAAACGTTGGTCATCACCTCCTGAGGTGGATGCCCCTGTACTTCCTGACTCCACTACACTCAAGGATGGAGAGGACAAACGTATTGATCAAATGGCGTGCCACGCTTTTTCCTGTGTAGGCTCGGCCTTGCGGCCTGTTGGCGCTTCGGCGCTTATGTCGGTGGCTATTAGGTCTGTTGTGAGAGACCTAATGAATAACTCAGGGCTTGATCCGGCCTCTGATGAGTACGCCGCTCTTAAGCGTTGTGAGATGTTTGCATCTTTTGTACTTTCTGCTTTAGATGATACTCTGCTCATGTGCAGCAGAACCTCTGCCTTTATGTGTGGACAGCGGATGTTGTAGCCAAGAAATCGCTTACAGCGCTTCCGTTTGTGGGATTGCGCCTATTTGGAGGAAAATTGGGTTCTGGAAGTAGTCTCTTCCAGTTACAAACTGGAATTCGAGTCCCGGCCTCCTCCCAGATTTTTCATGTCCCGGATGCCGTCAGATCCGGCAATTGCGCAGGGACTGCGGGCAGCAGTAGCGAATCTGTTAAACATGACTGTCATCTGCCTAGTGCCTCCAGCGGAAAGGGGTTTGGGGTTTTACTCCAACCTATTCACGGTACCCAAGAAGGACGGCTCTGTTCGGCCTATCCTAGACCTAAGGAGACTCAATCAATTTATCCGTTTCAGAAGATTCCGCATGGAGTCTCTGCGATCAACGATCGATGCTCCCGTCAGGGGGACTTCATGACATCCATAGACATCAAGGATGCTTATTTGCACATTCCTATTTTCCGGGTCACCAGAGATTTCTCAGGTTCTCGATAGAAGACCAGCATTATTAATTTGTGGCCCTGCCATTCGGCCTTACCTCGGCCCCAAGAGTCTTTACCAAGATGCTGGCAGGAGTGATGGCTATATTTAGGGTCCAGGGCATCCGCATTATGCCTTTTCTGGATGATCTTCTTATCGTGGCTTCCTCCCTCTAACAATCAGAGTTGGACACCAGGATGGTGGTCTCTACGCTACAGAGGTTCGGATGGGTAATAAGTTACCCGAAATCCTCTCTCTGTCCGTCCAGGGAAATTCCCTTCCTGGGCCTGATTCTGGAATGGTTCTTATTCAGAACTTGATTCGTCTATTCTTGTCCAACCCTCGTCAGTCTATCTGTCTAGGGATGAGACTAGTGGGATTGATGGTAGCTGCATTCGAGGCAGTCCCGTTTGTCCAGTTTCACATAAGGACGCTTCAGCTCTTCCTCTTGGCAAAGTGGGACAGGTGCCCACTATCATTGAATCAGACTTGTCTATTGTCTCCCCACGTTTTGCAGTCCCTTCAGTGGTGGTTAATATCGCACAACCTCCAGAAGGGCAAGTCATTTCTGACTCCGCGTTGGGAACTGGTTACCATGGATACCAGCCTGGTAGGCTGGGGGGGCTTCTGGAAGAAGCATCAGTTCCAAGGATTGTGGGGGCCTCAGGAGGCTCATTCTCCAATCTATGTATTAGAGCTTCGGGCCATACGTCTTGTTCTACTTCGACTGACCCATTTCTTACAGGGTCTGCCAGTTCAGATTCGGTCAGACAACCGAACAGCTGTTGCATACATCAATCACCAGGGAGGGACTCGCAGTTGGGGTGCCCTCCGGGAAGTGTCTCTGATCCTTCAGTGGGCAGAGATCAATGTTCCCTGCATATCAGCAGTTTACATTCCGGGGATAGAGAATGTGGAGGCAGACTCCCTGAGCAGGGGATGTTCTCGCCAGGGAGAATGGTCTCTCAATCCAAGGGTCTTTCAGTTCCTCTGTCACAAGTGGGGGACTCCACAGTTGGACCTGTTTGCTTCTCGCCACAATCACAAGCTGCCAGCTTTTGTGTCTCTATCCCAGGATCCTCTGGCAGTGGCAGCGGATGCCATGTCTCTGGCCTGGAAGGATCTGGGGTTCCTATATCTGTTTCCCCCATTCTCCATGATCAGCAAGGTGGTGCGCAAGTTAGCACTGGAGGAGGCGCTAGCAATTCTGGTGGCGCCAAGGTGGCCAAGACGTCTGTTGTACGCAGACGTCGTAAGGCTGGCAGTGGATCGGTTCCATCTGCCTCTTCTTCCAGATCTCATCACTCAGGGTCAACTTTGTTACCCCAATTTACAAACGCTGGCTTTGATGGCATGGCTGCTGAAGTCTCCATCTTGAAAGAAGGTCTTTCTGATGTGGTTATTCAGACTCTTATTAGAGCTAGGAAGAAGTCTTCCTCTGTCATTTATTACAGGACTTGGAGGTCCTATATTGATTGGTGTGAATCCAGGGCTTTGCCCTGTAGAGTATTTTCTATTCCTAGAATTCTGGAATATCTGCAACGAGGTCTGGATATGGGATTCCAGATTAGTACTTTGAAAGGGCAAGTCTCTGAAAGAAAATAGCCAAGGCAAAGGTCGTTTGCTCTTCATCCTTTGGTTAAGACTTTTTTCCAAGGAGTCGCGCATGTGCGGCCTCCCAGAAAGCCTATACTTCCTGTTTGGGACCGTAACCTAGTGCTTTCAACTATGCAGGCCGCTCCCTTTGAGCCTTTTGCAGGATATATTCTCAGTGTGTCACACACACCGCTTCCCCTTTAATTCTTACGATCGGGTTACTCCACCAGCAGGTGGCGACGTTGCAGAGAGAAGTCTTGAAAACGAGCTCCTTCCGGCCTATATATACCTGGGACTTCCCACTTAACACCCAGTATTTTCTCTCTGCATGAGGCGACAAGACAGAAGAAAGAAGTCTCCTGCTTGCAGGTAGCCTGGGTCAAAACCCCGGCACCCCCTTTTGGTCTATTTCTGCCCAGTCTATTGTGTTGTTTTATGCCTAGTTAACGGAAGCCTCGCAACCTAGGCTGCTGGCTGGGCAAAGGTAGATGGCACTTTAGGTGCCTAGGAGCTTATCTCCTCCGCTCTACCCCACGCGTGGGGCAATGCGGCTATCCGGCATGGTGATCCGGATTTGGGATTCCCCTGTCCCGAGGTTCCCCTTGGCCACCTTCTCCCGCTCGGTCCCTTCTCCCTTCGCTTTGGGGGGGGGGGGTGCTTGTTTGCTTGGGGTGCTTTTCACTTGTTATATAGTGTATATGTATGTGTGAGGACAGAGCTTGGACGCAGGGTCAGCGCCGCGATGGTGGCGCGTGGCCTGAGCTGCTGGCTCTTTCACTTTACTTTTACTTTTTGAATTTCCCCCCATGTTTGCATGCGGCGCCGCCATTGGGCGAGCCGCGTCACTGGAGGGGCGGGGCCGCGCTCTCTGCGGCCTCGCTCGGTGACTCACTGGCAGGGGGCGTGGCCGGGGCGCGCTGTGTCCGGGCCCGCCTCACTTCCTCTGTCTCATTATGAGACAGGTGTGCTGGAGCTGGCTGGGGGAAGAGGTGCGCGTCCAGGAGTGCGGCTGTAGCAGTATCGGGTAACGGTCCCCACCTCGCGCACATGGGGCCGTTTTTGTGCTGTCTGTGTTTAATGGCCTGGCATTTTTTAGCGTATTCCTGGAGGCACTTATCTCTTTGAGATATATGTATGTATATGTATGTATGAGATGTCATGATTAAGGACCTATTGTCCGAAACGCGTTGGCGTTAGGGCCCATCTTGTACATTTTTACTATTCTGTTACCTGTTGGATTATTGATTTTAATGGAAGAAAATTAAAGCAGAAGATTTTACAACATTTACATTTATATTTGTATATATTTTTGTTTTATATTGATGCGCTCTCTGGTTTTTGTTGGCCCTAAGCAGCATGTGTCATGTATACATTTTATTCATGATGTATATACTGTTTATATATGTTTTACCATTTTTATTTTATGTGTGAGTGTGGTGCATACTGGTTAAATTCCCTGGGGGACTGACTGTGGTCTCTTTTCCCCCACAGATTCTGGGATCCCCTCACTGCAGTGGCTCTCCCGGTCTGTTATACCTGGCTAGTCTTAGTCTCTAAATTGGGATTTTCCTAGGCTTAAAAAATCCTCCCACTTCCGGGACTTTAAGTACAAAGGGGCATCCCGGGTTGCTTAATGCGTAAAACCCATGGTTGTTGCGAATACCATAATTTCACCATATGGAGGCTTCCGACGTTACCGGAAATGGCTCTTCGGGGCTATCCAGGCTGTGTGTCATATTATGCGTTCCATGTGCAAGGCAGAATATTGCGCGCCAGTCCGTCGCTCCGGCTTCTGGCTCCTCGCAACTTCCGTCATCTCCTACTCCCCCTCCCTTATTCCGGACCCCGTGTGACATTGTCAAGAATGGGGATTCGCATTCCGAGGTGCATGCGCGGTTGGCCAACCTCGAGAAGATAATTTCCGCTACGGCAAATCGGAAGCACCTTTCTCCGGCAGTGCCTGCTTCGGAGGGTGAGGTACCTGAAATTTTGGATTGGTCCGATTGTCCCCCTGATGAGGAGGGGGGAACTTCTTGAGGAGTCGGATGAGCCTGCAGACCAGCTATTGGTTGACACTGCTGGCGATCAGGCTGTGTGGGTGTCCCTTGACACTCCTTCCATTTTGGCTCAAATGTTTAAGGTTTTGGCTTTGGATCTGCCCACGGTGGTCCCCCCGCCAAAGGGTGAGTTGTTTGATGTGCCCCAGCCGCGTTTGGTGTTTCCCAGCCAACAACACTTTGAGAGGGTTGTCCTTAAGGAATGGGAACAACCCGCGCGCCTGGCTGGGACTCCTCCTAATTGGGATAAGCGTTATCCCTTTCCGGAGGACTTGGTGAAGCTTTGGTCAGTTCCCCCTGACGTCGATACCCCTGTGTTAGGGCTGTCTAGCTCGGCTGTGTTGCACTCCTCTGACACCACTACCATTAAAGATGGTGAGGATCGTCGGATTGATCAATTGGCTCGCCATGGTTTTTTCAGTGCCGGATGGACACTGCGGACGGTTTGTGCTTCGGTGCTTCTTCTGTTGGCAGTTAGGTCCATTATTAGGGATCTGTACGTAGGTCTTGATCCCGCTTGTGATGTGTTTAGTATTCTAAGTATGTCACACACCCCACTTCAGATACTTATTATTATTACACTTGGGTAACTCACCGCTAGGTGGCGCACTTGCAGAGATCTCCAAAAGCTTCAGCAAGCCCCTCCCGGTCTATATATACCTGGTACCTCTCACCAATTCCCCAGTGTTGGTCTCTGCAAGATGGCGACAAGACAGAAGAGAGAAGTCTCCTGCTTGCAGGTAGCCGGGGTCTCACCCCGGCCCCCCCCCAATGGTCTATTTCTGCCCGGCTCTGTTTTGTGTTTATCCCCTTATTCTATGGCAGCCTCCCAGCTCAGGCTGGAGGCCGGGCACAGGTAGATGGCACTCTAGGTGCCTAGGAGATTAGCTCCTCCGCTCGACCCTATATTATGGGGCATAGCGGTGCTCCGGTTGGTGATCCGGACATGGGATGCCCCAGCCCTTATATCCCCAGTAGTTTGCCCTTAGTGCCCTGTCTTTTATTCATGTCTGTGTGTGTGAGTGGCAGGGATGAGTGGTCTGGCGTTTGCTGTTTTTTGGTGCTTGGTGCTCGGGGGGCTCTTTGAGCCCCGTGTTTTTCACTTAGGGGGCCGTGCGGGCGGCGGGCTCGCCGGCCCGTTTTGTAGGTAGGGGCGTGCGCCATGTCTGGGCGCCTGTCGTGGCCCAGGGTCCCCTGCTCGCTCTGTGGGCGGGGACGGCAGGCGCGCTGCGCCACCGGTCCGTAGGCCGCGGTCGCGCTCGCCGGTCTTTTATGGCGGGCGGATCGGGGCGGCACGTGCGCTGCTAAGTCCGCCTTGGAGGTTTCCGTGGGCGCCATTCATGTGGCGCCCGCTGCTCGCTCATGCCTCAGAGGTGGGCGGGACCGCGGCTCCCGCGGCCTGCGCCGTGACAAGCGGAGCGAGAGGGGGCGGGGCTTTTGCGGCTCCCGCGTTTCTGTTGGGCCCGCCCCGAGTCTCGCTCCTTCTCTCCCTGGCTGGCCGCCATTTCGTGACGTCTGTTAGTGCGGCAGGATCCAGGTAGGTTTTTTGTGGTTTCCTTCTGTGTTTGCCTATAGGGGATAGTGGGGCAGGGATCGCTGGCTATTGGGCCTTATTGCGGGCTCTGTTCTCCCTCCCCCTCCATTTCCCCCCCCCCCCCCCCCCCCCCCTCCGTCCGGGGGTGTTGGGTGGTTTATGTGGCCAGGTTTTGTGTATGCCTGTGTTGGTGATAGAAGCAGGTGGGGTATTTTTGCAGCCATTATTTTATGCTTATATGCTCTTGGCCCCTGGCCTCCCTGGTTTTCTGCTAAGTCTGGCCCTCCCTGGCTTCCCAGTATTTTGGCTATGTTTTGTGTTTGCTGCCATGTTGTGCTGGTTTTTGACTGTTGTCTTTGTCTTTGTCTTTCAGATTCCGGGATTCCATCCTGTGGGGCTCTCCCGGTCTCATATACCTGGCTAGTTTGGGTTCGGCCTTATAGTCCCTTTGGGTGGCTGGCAAAAAAAAAAAAAAAAAAAAAAAAAAAAAAAAAAAAAAAAAAAAAAGGAATTTTTCCCTGATCTGGGCAGTATAGATTGTATATATTTATATATACTTAGATTGTATCATTGGGGGCATCCCGGGTTGCTTACTGCATAAATCCCTGGGTTCCGCGAATACCATAAATTCACCATATGGAGGCTGCCAAGGATACCGGAACTGATCCTTCGGGACAATCCAGGCTGTGCGGGGGTTGTGGGACTCCGCTCCCGGGGGATGATGTCATTATATGTATACCATGTGCAAAGCGGAACATTGAGCGTCAATCCAGCACTCCGGTGCCTGGGACTTCTTCGTCCGCGCCATCTCCTTCTCCGCCTCGCCTGTTCCGGACCCCGGGTGACGTTGTCACGGGTGGGGATTCGCAATCTGAGGTGTGCGCCCGTCTGGCCAGCCTCGAGAAGCGGTTTTCAGATATGTCCGCTCTGAAGGTTACCGCGAAGCGTAAACACCTATCTCCGCTTCAGCCGGACTCTGATGAGGAGGTTGTTGAGGATTTGGATTGGGTGGATCGCCCCCTTGAGGAGGGGGAGCTTGAGGAAGAATCGGATGTCTCCGTGGGTCAGCAGGTGTTGGGTACTGAGGGGGACCATATTGATGGTCCCGTTCCTGACACGCCTTCTATTTTAGCCCAGATGTTTGAGGTTCTGGATTTGGACCCTCCTGAGGCGGCTCCTCGGCCTAGGGGTCAGCTCTTTGGGGGGGTCAAGCAGCGTTTGGAGTTTCCCAGTCAACAGCATTTTGAGGATGTTGTCCTTAAGCAATGGGAGCAGCCTACACGGCTTGTTGGTGTTCCGCCCAGCTGGGATAGGAAATATCCTTTTCCGGCGGACTTGCTAAAGCGATGGTCGGTCCCTCCCGAGGTGGATGCCCCGGTTTTGGGACTGTCTAATACGGCGACTGTTCATCTTCCTGACACTACTTATCTTAAGGATGGCGAAGATCGCCGGATTGATCAGTTGGCCCGCCATGGTTTTGTTTGTGCGGGCTCGGTCTTGAGGCCTGTTTGTGCTTCGGCTCTTTTGACTTTGGCAGTGAGGTCTTTGGTCAGGGATTTGTGTGTGGACCTTGATCCCTCTGGTGATGAGTTTCTTGCGCTCAAGCGTTGTGACTCTTTTTTGTCATTTGTTCTGGCCGCCCAGGATGATGCCATGTTGATGTGTGGCAGAGCTTCTGCTCTATTGGTGGCTATTCGTCGCTCTGTGTGGTTGCGACAGTGGACAGCTGACCTTAATTCTAAAAGATCTCTCACGGCCCTTCCTTTCTTGGGGTCGAGGCTTTTTGGTGAAAAGCTGGATTCTGTTGCCAAGGGAGGCAGGTTGCCTCAGCGCAAGAGGTTTCGCCGTTCCTTTCGGGGGGCGGTCTCCCTCAATCCGTCCTTTAGGGGAGCCAAAGCCGGCAGAGGTGCGGGCGTCTCGGTTTCCAGGGGCACGGGTTGGAACAGGGGTAGAGGCCGTGGCCGCCCCGTTCACGCTTGGGGTGCCAAGCCTAAGTCAGTTGCCAAGCCCGCTCAGCAATGAGGGGGCGCCCTCACCCGCACGGGTGGGGGGACGGTTACGATGCTTCTCCCGGGTGTGGGACCTGGAGGTATCGGACAGGTGGATCCGGGAGGTAGTGTCGACCGGTTACAAGCTGGAGTTCGAGTCCCGCCCTCCTCCAAGGTTTCTCAGGTCTCGGGTGCCTCTAGATCCTGTGGCCGCGCAGGGGCTCCTGGCGGCAGTAAGGAATCTTCTGATGTTGGCAGTCATCTGCCCGGTTCCTCCTTCGGAGGTGGGAAGAGGTTATTACTCCAATCTCTTCACTGTCCCCAAGAAGGACGGGTCCTTCCGTCCGATCTTGGATTTGAAGTGTCTCAACAGGTTTATTCGTCCCCGGAAGTTTCGCATGGAGACCTTGCGGTCGGCGATCGGCTCGCTTCGGCAGGGGGACTTCATGACGTCCATAGACATCAAGGACGCGTATCTTCACATTCCTATCTTTCCGCCACATCAGCGGTTTCTTCGCTTTGTGGTGGAGGATCGTCATTTTCAGTTTGTGGCTCTCCCATTCGGCCTCACCTCGGCCCCGAGAGTGTTCACGAAGGTGCTGGCAGGGGTGATGGCCCTGCTCAGAGCTCAGGGGATTCGTATTGTTCCTTACCTGGACGACCTTCTCATCATGGCTCCTTCCTTCAGCCAAGCGGAAGGGGATACCAGCACGGTGGTGTCCATGCTGGAGAGGTTCGGCTGGGTGATCAATTACCCCAAGTCCTCTCTGGTTCCGGCCAGGGTGGTGACTTTTCTGGGGATGTCCTTGGACTCTTGTCAGCACAAAGTGTTTCTTCCTCAGGACAAGGTTCTTCTGATTCAGGAATTGGCTCAGCGTCTTCTTTCCATTCCTCGCCCGTCCATTCGGCTAGGGATGAGACTGGTGGGGTTGATGGTGGCCTCGTTCGAGGCGGTTCCCTTCGCACAGTTTCACACGAGGACGCTGCAGCTTCATCTTTTGGCGTCTTGGGACAGGCGCCCGCGGTCGTTGGATCGGTCCTTCCAGATTTCCCCTCGGGTTCGGCGGTCTCTTCGGTGGTGGTTGTTTCCGGACAATCTTCTGAAGGGCAGGTCGTTTCTGACTCCGCGGTGGGAGACTGTCACCACGGATGCCAGCTTGTCAGGATGGGGAGGTTTCTGGAAGGATCTTCAGTTTCAGGGGCTGTGGGACCCTCAGGAGGCTCACTTGCCCATCAATGTTCTGGAATTGCGAGCCATCAGGTTGGTTCTGTCTCGCTTGACGCATCGGTTACAGGGCCTGCCTGTTCAGGTTCGATCGGACAATCAGACGGCTGTTGCTTACATCAATCACCAAGGAGGGACTCGCAGTCTGGGTGCCCTCAGGGAAGTGTCTCTGATTCTGGTCTGGGCAGAGACGTATGTTCCTTGCATTTCGGCGGTGTACATTCCAGGAGTGGAGAACACGGAGGCGGACTTCTTGAGCCGGTGCTCGTCCCGCCGGGGGGAATGGTCTCTCCATCCCCATGTGTTTCGGTCCTTGTGTCTTCGGTGGGGAACGCCGGAGGTGGATCTGTTTGCCTCTCGTCACAATCACAAGCTTCCGACATTCGTGTCACTGTCTCGGGACCCTCTGGCACTGGCGACGGATGCCATGTCATTGAGCTGGAAGGATCTGGGGTTCCTGTATCTGTTCCCTCCGATTCCCATGCTAGGCAGGGTGCTGCGAAAGCTAGTTCAGGAAGGAGTTCCCGCCATTCTCGTGGCTCCAAGGTGGCCAAGGCGGGTGTGGTTCGCAGACATCGTTCGTCTGGCAGTGGATCAGTTCGATCTGCCTCTTCGGCCGGATCTGCTCACTCAGGGACAACTGTGTTACCCCAGTTTACCAACGCTGGCTTTAACGGCTTGGCTGCTGAAACCTCCATCTTGAAGGAGGAGGGTCTTTCCGACTCGGTCATTCGGACTCTTGTTAGTGCTAGGAAGAGGTCTTCCTCTTCCATCTATTATAGGGTCTGGAGATCTTATATTGATTGGTGTGAGACTAGATCTTTGCCATGCCGGGTTTTTTCTATTTCTCGGATTTTGGATTTTCTTCAATCTGGGTTGGATTCTGGTCTTCAGCTGAGTACCTTGAAGGGGCAGGTGTCTGCCTTGTCAATTTTTTTCCAGAAGTCTTTTGCTAGCCATTCCTTGGTCAAGACTTTTTTCCAGGGGGTTTCGCATCTGAGGCCTCCTAGGAAGCCATTGCTCCCTGTTTGGGATTTGAATTTGGTGCTTTCTGCGTTACAGGCTCCTCCTTTTGAGCCTTTGCAGGGTATTGCCTTATCCACTCTGACTCAGAAGGTTGTCTTTTTGGTGGCCATCACTTCGGTTCGGCGTGTTTCGGAGTTGGCAGCCTTGTCGATTCAGGCTCCTTATTTTGAGAAACATCAGGACAAAGTGGTCTTTCGTTTCAAGTCAGATTTTCTTCCTAAGGTGGTGTCTGCTTTTCATCTTAATCAGGACATTGTTCTTCCTTCCTTGTGCCCTAGGCCTAGGAATGATAAGGAGAGTGCGTTGCACTGCTTGGATGTGGTGCGATGTGTTAGGTACTATTTGCGTGTCACGTCTTCTTTTCGTAGGACTGATGCTTTGTTTGTGGTGCCTTGTGGTCCTAGGAAGGGTTTGGCTCCGGCCAAGTCTTCCATTAGTAAGTGGATTCGTCAGGCGATTATTGCTGCCTATTTTGCCAAGGGGAAGGACCCCCCTTTTCGTGTTACTGCACATTCTACTCGTGCGATCGGTGCGTCCTGGGCTTTTCAGCACCAGGCTTCAGTTGAACAAGTTTGTAAGGCTGCTACCTGGTCTTCAGTTCACACCTTTTCCAAGTTTTACAAGGTTGATGTTCGGGCCTCGGCGGATGCTGGGTTTGGCCGTAAGGTTCTGCAGGCTGCAGTGGTTTGAGTTTTATCTGCGTTATTGCCTGGTTCGGATACCCACCCTCTTTTGGACACTGCTGTTGGATGTCCCAAGTGTAATAATAATAAGTATCTGAAGTGGGGTGTGTGACATACTTAGAATAATACCATTTTGTGATTACTCACCTGTAAAATGGGTATTATAAGTATGTCACACACCCCACTTCACCCGCCCTTTTTTGGTATCCTGGTTCTTTATATGGTGAAGTTTTGTTATTTACGGTTGAGGGTTAAATTTGTTTAGTTCTGGTACCTTGTCTTACTGCTTTTTGAACACTGGGGAATTGGTGAGAGGTACCAGGTATATATAGACCGGGAGGGGCTTGCTGAAGCTTTTGGAGATCTCTGCAAGTGCGCCACCTAGCGGTGAGTTACCCAAGTGTAATAATAATAAGTATCTGAAGTGGGGTGTGTGACATACTTATAATACCCATTTTACAGGTGAGTAATCACAAAATGGTATTTTTCTCAAGCAGTGTGATTCGTTTATTTCCTTTGTCTTGACTGCCCAGGACGATGCTCTTGCGACGCGTAGCAGGACAGCGGCACTGCTGGTTGCTATTCGTCGGTCAGTGTGGCTGCGCCATTGGACGGCGGACCTTAACTCTAAGAGGGCGCTTACAGCGCTACCTTTCTTAGGTTTGCGCCTGTTTGGCGATAAGTTGGATGCAGTTACCAAGGATGGTAAGTTGCCTCAACGCAAGAGGCCTCGTCGCTCCCTTCGGGGTGCGAGTTCCTTTAGTCCCTCCTTTCGGGGAGCCAGAGCGGGCAGAGGGGCTTCCTTTCCCGTTACCGGGGGTGTAGGTTGGACCCGGGGAAGGGGCCGTGGCCGTCCCGGTCAGTCCTGGGGTGCCAAGCCCAAGCCTACTGGTAAGCCCGCTCAGCAATAAGGGGCTGCCCTCACCCGTGCGGGTGGGGGGACGATTGCGACACTTCTCCCTGGTTTGGGACCAGGAGATTCCGGACAGATAGATCCGGGAAGTGGTGTCGTCCGGTTACAAGCTGGAGTTCAAGTCTCGCCCTCCTTCACGGTTTTTCCGGTCTCGGGTGCTCACCGATCCTTTGGCCGCGCAGGGGCTCCTGGCGTCGGTAAGGAATCTTCTGGAAATGGCGATCATCCGGCCGGTGCCGCGCTTAGAGGTGGGCCTCTGTTTTTACTCCAGTCTTTTCACAGTCCCCAAGAAGGACGGGTCGTCTCGCCCCGTCCTGGATCTAAAGTTTCTCAACCTTCCCAAGTCCTCCCTCGCTCCGGCCAGGGTGGCGTCCTTTCTGGGAATGCGGTTGGATTCCGGTCAACACGGGGTGTTTCTCCCTCAGTCCAAAATTTGTCTGATTCAGTTGAGTTGGCTCGGGTCCTTCTTTCCAATCCTCGGCCGTCCATCCGTCCGGGGATGAGGCTGGTAGGGTTGATGGTTGCCTTGTTCGAGGCAGTTCCTTTCGCTCATTTTCACACGAGGACGCTTCAGTTTCACCTGTTGGCGTCCTGGGACTGGTGACCACGGCCGTTGGTTCTTCAGTTTCGGGGGCAGTGGGGACCTCGAGAGGTCCACTTGCCCATCAATGTTCTGGAACTAAGAGCCATCCGTCTGGTTCTTGCTCTTTTGTCTCAACATGTTCTGGGCCTTCTGGTTCAGGCTCAGACAATCAAACAGTGGTTGCTTACATCAATCATCACGGAGGGACTCGCAGTCTGAGTGCCCTCAGAGAGGTGTCCCTGATCCTGACCTGGGCGGAGGCACATGTTCCTTGTCTCTCGGCAGCCTGCATTCCGCTCCGGTGGGGGACACTGGAGGTGGACCTGTTTGCCTCTCGTCACAATTGCAGGTTCCCGAACTTCGTGTCGCTCTCCCAGGATCCTCTGGCTCTGGCGGTGGACGCCATGTCCCTAAGCTGGGGGGATCTGGGGTTTCTGTACCTGTTTCCTCCGATACCCATGCTAGGCTGGGTAGTACGGAAGCTGGCTCTGGAAAGGGTGTCTGCCATTCTCGTGGCCAGGGCGAGTATGGTGCGCAGACATCGTTCGGCTGGCAGTGGATCAGTTCATTCTGCCTCTTCGGCCCGCTATGCTCACTCAGGGTCGGCTGTCTTACCCCAATTTACCAACGCTGGGTTTGATGGTTTGGCTGCTGAGATCTCCATCTTGAAGGAGGAGGGTCTTTCTGACTCGGTTGTTAAGACTCTGATCGGTGCCCGGAAGAGGTCTTCTTCTATCATCTACTATAGGACTTGGAAAGCCTATATCGCTTGGTGTGAGGTTAGATCTTTGCCTTGTAGGGTCTTTTCGGTCTCCAGGATTCTGGAGTTTTTGCAATCAGGGCTGGACTCCGGTCTTCAGCTGAGTACTTTGAAAGGGCAGGTTTCTGCCTTATCTATCTTTTTTCCGAAGCGTTTTGCGCTTCATCCTTTAGTTAAAACCTTTTTCCAGGGGGTTATGCATGTGCGGCCTCCCAGGAAACCATTACTCCCTGTTTGGGACTTGAATTTGGTTCTTTCTGCTCTTCAGGCTCCCCCCTTTGAGCCTTTGCAAGATATTGCTTTGTCTACCTTGACTCAGAAGATTGTCTTCTTGGTAGCTATCACTTCGGTTCGGCGTGTCTCAGAGTTGGCGGCCTTGTTTATTCAGGCGCCCTACTTTGAGAGGCATCAGGACAAGGTGGTCTTTCGGTTCAAACCGGACTTTCTTCCTAAGGTTGTTTCTGCTTTTCATGTGAATCAGGATATTGTTCTTCCCTCCTTGTGTCCTAAGAATGACAAGGAGAGGGTTTTGAATTGTTTGGATGTAGTACGCTGTGTTAAGTACTATTTGATTATTACTTCTCCTTTTCGTAAAACTGATGCCTTTTTTGTTGTGCCCTGTGGGCCTAGGAAGGGTTTGGCGCCGGCCAAATCTTCCATTAGAAAATGTATACGTCAGGCCGTTATTGCGGCCTATTCTGCTAAGGGCAAAGTTCCCCCTTTTCGTATCACTGCTCATTCTACTCGCGCCGTTGGAGCATCTTGGGCTTTTCAGCACCAAGCTTCTGTTAAACAAGTTTGTAAGGCTGCTACTTGGTCTTCTGTTCATACTTTTTACAGTTTTACAAGGTTGATGTGCGGGCCTCGGGGGATGCTGTGTTTGGCCGCAAAGTTCTGCAGACTGCAGTCATTTAAGTTATGCTTCATTTTGCCTTCGGATACCCATCCCTTGTGGACACTGCTTTTGGATGTCCCGATCGTAAGAATTAATGGGGAAGCGGGGTGTGTGACACACTGAGAATAATACCATTTTGTGAGTACTCACCTGAAAAATGGATATTGTCAGTGTGTCACACACCCCACTTCACCCGCCCTTTTTGGTATCCTGGATCCTTTATATGGTGAAGCTTTTCTTTATTTTGAGGTTACCATTGGATTTCCTGGTACCTTGTATTTCTGCTTTTGAAATCACTGGGTGTTAAGTGGGAGGTCCCAGGTATATATAGGCCGGAAGGGGCTCGTTTTCAAGACTTCTCTCTGCAACGTCGCCACCTGCTGGTGGAGTAACCCGATCGTAAGAATTAAAGGGGAAGCGGAGTGTGTGACACACTGACAATATCCATTTTTCAGGTGAGTACTCACAAAATGGTATTTCCTCTTCCTATTCTTACTCAGAAGGTTGCCTTTTTGGTTGCTATTACTTCTGTCCGCCGAGTTTCTGAACTGGCGGCTTTGTCTATTCTAGCCCCTTATTTTGAGCGGCATCAAGATAAGGTTGTTTTCCGTTTTAAACCAGATTTCCTTCCTAAGGTGGTATCTGCTTTCCACCTAATTCAGGATATAGTTCTTCCTAAACCTAGTAACGACAAGGAATGGGTCTTACATTCTTTGGATGTAGTTCGTTGTGTTAAGTTGTATTTAGTTACTACTTTGGCCTTCCGCAAGACGGATGCCTTTTTTGTTGTGCCTTCTGGGCCCAAGAAGGGTTTTGCCCCTGCCAAATCTTCCCTTAGTAAGTGGATACGTCAGGCCATCGTTGGGGCCTATATGGCTAAGGGGAAGGTTCCCCCTTTTCGTGTCATCGCTCATTCTACTCGTGCTATTGGAGCTTCCTGGGCTTTTCAGCACCAGGCTTCTGTTGAACAGGTTTGCAAGGCTGCGACTTGGTCTTCTGTGCATACTTTTTCTAAGTTTTACAAGGTTTATGTGCAGGCCTCAGCGGATGCTGCTTTTGGCCGCAAAATTCTGCAAGCTGCAGTTATTTGTTATTTAGTTGTGCATTATTCCTTGGGGATCCCCATCCATTATAGACACTGCTATTGGATGTCCCAAGTGTCATGAATATTTGGAAGTGGGGTGTGTGACATACTAGGAATAATACCATTTTGTGAGTACTCACCTGTAAATGGTTATTACGAGTATGTCACACACCCCACTTCCCCCGCCCTTTTTTGTTCTAAGGGATCCTTTATATGGTGATTATTATTTTCAAACTATTTTTCAATTATCGAATATAATTTGCTCTTCCTGGTTCTTCACTGGGATATATCAATAGGATATAATTGCTCTCAGCATGATATTGCGAGGAGGGTTCATACAGCTAGTTTCGAACAATGGTATCCTGTCAGAAACCAATGTGGCATACCTGAGGAAAATTAAAATCACTATAACCAGAATACCAAGTAGCATTAAAGGTAGAAAACATCCAAATGGTAATGTGTACCTGGAGTGGGGGGGGGGCAAAATAGAGTTGTTTTGAGTGGTTTTGGTCCCCTTTAAAGTGGACCAACACCCAGGATTTTGACTATCCTGGGTCTTGGTCCACTTCGGTGGGGCACCCCCGATCGGGGTGCCCCGCTGTGTGAAACCCCCCCTAACCCCCCGAAAAACTCACCTCTCCCCGCTCCCAGCGCCGACGTACAAGGGAAGATCTGGAACGTTTAAGCGGCGGCCGCCGCCGCCGCCTCCCTCGCGTCACTTTTGACGCGCGCGCGCCCGCGCCGGCCATTCGCAGACGGCCGGCGCGGAGGCGCGCACGCCTACAGGGGCGCGAGGGAGGCGGCGGCGGCCGGCCGCCGCCGAAGATAAGGTAGGTGAGTTGGGGTGTTTGGGGGGGGGTTTCACCCCGCGGGACATCCCGATCTCGGATGTCCCGCGGGGTGGGGGGTGATCGGCCCGGGAATCTTATAGATTCCCGGGCCGATCACCCGTGGGTGTTGGTCCACTTTAAATCCAACGCACTGAGCTTTCTATATTCTAAGCATACAGTACGTCCTGCTCCATCTATAATACTTACACGTGGGTAATCCTCCGCCAGATGGCGCTGTTCACTGCAGACATGCAAAAACAGGCTCCTCCCGGCCCTTCATATACCCAGGGACCTCCCACAAATCCCCAGATTTCTCTACAGTGCTGACTGCGAAGACATGAAGTATCACTCTCTCGCAGGTGAGCGGGGCTATTACAGCCTGTGGCCCTGTGGGACTATTTCCACCCCTCCTCTGTGTGATATGCCTCCCAGCCTGGGCTGCGCTGGTCGGGTGAAGGTAGGTAGAACCATGTGTGCTTACGGAGCAACGCTCCACCGCAATCCCCCAACATAGGGTAGGCGGTCAAGGCTGATGGTGAGCCTTCAGTGGATGCCCCTCCCGCATCATTGCCCCACGCCCCATGTAGCGGTGGACCCTATGTAACGGGTCGCCTTCCTCCCTCGTTCCCCCCTTAGTCAGGGGGAAAAGAAAGGGGGGGGGGTTGTGTGTATGGCGGCCTAAGTGTATCCTTACACGCTTATGGCTTGGCTGTGCTTTACTGGGAAGGGTGATCATAGCCGCGTCTTTCTTCTTCCGTCACCTTATTATCCTTTGTGGCTCTTCCTAGGTGGCGCTCGCTTGAGCGTCTGTCTAATACAGTACCGCCTTGTCACGGCAGACCGGGGTTCGTTCCCCGACGGGGAGCCACAGGAGAGCCGAGTACAGACCTCGGCCGTGCCTGTACAGGCTCAGAGCACCATTTATAATAGACATTACTCTTTACTGTCTCTCATTGGCTAGATGCCTTACGAGCTTCGTGCTCGCTGGGGAGGGGCGTGGTTCCGGCTTGGCGCGCTACGCGTCGCGGTCGGCTCAGGCTCGCCCTCCGAGGTTCGCTTGGCGCCATTTCCTTCTCCCGCGCACGTGGTGAAGATCGTCCTCTCCTCTCTGTCTGTAAGTGCCCTCACGGGCGACTCTTCTTTACTTCTATCTCCCATTGCGCATGGCTCTGACATCCTTGTCCCCCCTTATGTCTTTCAGACCGCGGATTTCGGTGGCTTCTCCCGGCCCAGTGTAGCTCCCGGTCGTGACCATAAAAAATTACTCCCACTTCCCCACGGTTTATTGGGGCATCCAGGGTAGCTTACAGCGTCAATCCCTACGGGCATATTGTGCCGATTAAATCACTATATGGAGGCATCTCTGGATATTGTGAACGGGGTTCCTTCGGGACAAGCCCGGCTGTGTGTAGCTTGTGGGGTCTTACCTAGCAGCGGTGACAATGCACGGGTCTGTGTTCCTTGTGCACAACAGGCGCTATCGGTGCTTCCCGTCTCCTCTGAGGCTGGCCCTGGACTCCGCCTCACTTCACCTACTCCCCCAAGCCTGAGTCTAACCCCCAATACCAGCGGGGATTCTCATCCTGATTGGCCAGGAGGCTGGCTAGTGTTGAAAACTTGCTTGCTAATTCCTTAGCGCGTAAAGCCACCGCCAAGAGGCGGCATTTGAACCCTGAATCGGCCCTCTTCCCTATAGAACCTGATGATTTGTTGCATTCATATGCCCATATCCTCTCGGGCGAAGGGGAACTGTTCTCTGACTCAGGGTCATATTACGATGAGTCTAGGTGTCAGGAAGAGTCTGGCTCCGAGCATTGGTCCTCGGATGATATTGATAGACTGCTGGTTCAGATCTTTGAGGTTCTGTCCCTCTCTCCCCCTGCTGCGGCTCCCCGGCAAAGGGGTGATCTTTTTCATACTGCTAAAGCTCGCTTGGAATTTCCCGAGCAGACCCATTTCAATAGCCTCGTGCTTAAAGAATGGGAACATCCCAGCAGACTTCATGGGGTCCCTAAGAGTGTGGATAGGAAATATCCCTTTCCTGCTGACTTGGTTAAGTGCTGGGCATCGCGCCTGAGGTCGATGCTCCTATTCTAGGGTTGTCCAACACCTCTATTATGCACTCTCCCGACACTACTACGCTACGGGACTCTGAGGACCGGCGTGTTGACCAACTGGCATGTCATGCCTTTGCATTTGGGGGAGCGACTCTGCGCCCGGTTTGCGCCTTAGCCATTACGGCAGTAGCGCTCAGGGCCGTGGTTAGGAGTGCTTTCGATGGCACAGATGAGTTGCCTCCTGATGCTGTCAACGCTCTGTCCAGCTGTGATGCGTTTGTGAACTTTATCCTGTCTGCATCGGACGATGCTATTAAGCTGTGTGCCAGGTCATCTGCCCTGGTGGTTGCTATACGCCGCACGGTCTGGTTACGCCAGTGGGCCGCCAAGAAAGCCCTCACGGGGCTTCCATTTAAAGGCCTGCACTTGTTTGGGGATCGATTAGACCTCTTTGCCAAGGGAGGCAAGTTACCCCAGCACAGGCGGCAGACTCGGCCTTTTCGTGGCCAAGGCTCCCTATCAACCCCCTACTGTGGGGCCAAACAGGGTAGAGGGGCGTCCTTCGCTGGGGCCTGCGCAGATTCCTGGCACAGAAACAGAGGACGCCGTCCCGGTTCCTCCTGGGGAACCAAGCCCAAAGCCCCTCCCAAGGCCCCCCAGGCATGAGGGGGCGTCCTCACCCGTCAGGGTGGGGGGACGTCTACAGCATTTCGAGCACGTCTGGCGGCGCCACGTCTCATACCGGTGGATTCAGGAGGTAGTGTCCTCCGGCTACAAGATAGAATTTGCTGTACGGCCCCCCACCAGGTTCATTGGGTCTTGAATCCCTCAAGACCCTGCCTCAGCTCAGGTTTTGTTGCTGGCCGTACAGGGTCTCATGGATCTAGGGGTCATTTGCAAGGTCCCCCCTGGAGACAGGGGCACGGGGTTCTACTCCAACCTTTTCACAGTACCCAAGAAGTATGGGTCAGTCAGGCCCATTCTGGATTTAAAAATCCTCAACAAATTTGTCAAGAACAGGCACTTTTGCATGGAAACTCTGCGCTCGGCCATTGGCTCACTGCGCCCAGGGGACTTCATGACGTCAGTAGACATCAAGGATGCTTAACTGCACGTCCCGGTGTTTCCGAGACACCAAAGGTTTCTCAGATTTGCACTAAAAGATCAGCATTACCAATTTGTGGCCCTGCCATTCGGCCTAACGTCGGCTCCCAGGGTGTTCACCAAGGTGCTGGCAGGGGTGATGTCCCTGATAAGGCTAAGGGGCATACGCGTGCTGCCCTACCTGGACGATATTCTCATCACCTCTCGGCCTCTGCGGCAGGCCGAGTTGGACACTCGGCTGGTAGTGTCCACCTTGGAGTCCTTCGGCTGGGTGATCAATTACCCCAAGTCATGCCTGTCCCCGTCCTCGGTGACTCCGTTCCTGGGAATGATTCTTGATACGGTTCAGTCAAGGATATTCCTTCCTCAACAGAAGGTGGAAGCTCTGACAGCGCAGGCGAGGTTCCTGCTTTCGAGCCCACAGTTCTCCGTCCGGCAGGGAATGCAGTTGGTGGGCCTGATGGTGGCGAGCTTCGAGGCGGTGCCCTTTGCCCAGTTCCATTTGAGACCTCTGCAGCTTCACCTTCTGTCAGTATGGGACAAGAACCCAGCGTCCTTGGACGGGTTCTGTGTGCTTCCCCCCTCGGTCAGACAGTCCCTTGTGTGTTGGCTGGACCACAGGAACTTGACAGGGGGCAGGTCTTTTCTGACCCCCTCCTGGGAGACGGTCACAACGGATGCCAGTCTGTCAGGTTGGGGGGGATTCTGGAAGTCCCTGTGCTTCCAGGGGACATGGGGTCCTCAGGAGGCCCATTTACCCATCAACATTCTGGAATTACGGGCAGTCAGGTTGGTACTGGAGCGTTTGACCCAACACCTGAGGGGTCTGTCGGTCCAGGTACGCTCAGACAACAGAACGGCGGTTGCCTACATCAATCATCAGGGAGAGACCCGGAGCAAGGGTGCTCTCCAAGAGGTGTCTCAGATTCTGACATGGGTGGAGGCCAATGTTCAATGCATTTCGTCTGTTTACATTCCGGGGGCGGAGAACCTGCTGGCGGACGCCCTGAGCAGGGGGATGTCCCGTCAGGGGGAGTGGTCCCTCTGCAACACGGTATTCCAGTCCCTGTGTCAACGTTGGGGCCTACCGGATGTGGATCTGTTTGCTTCCCGTCACAATCACAAGCTCCCGGCCTTCGTCTCACTGTCTCAGGATCCTCTTGCCATGGCCACGGATGCCCTGTCCATGTCTTGGAGGGAGTTTCGACTCCTGTATGTGTTTCCACCGTTCCCCCTTCTGGGCAGGGTTCTACGCAAGATTGCTCTGGAAGGGGTACCTGTGATTCTAGTGGCCCCCAGGTGGCCAAGAAGAGTGTGGTTCGCAGACGTGGTTCAAATGGCAGTAGATCAGTACGATCTGCCAAGGGTGCCAGATCTGCTAACTCAAGGGTCCTTACACCATCCCAATTTACAATCTCTGGCTTTGATGGCCTGGCTGCTGAAACCTCCATCTTGATGGAGAAGGGTTTGTCTGCCTCTGTGGTGGCTACTATGGTGCAGGCCAGGTAGAAGACTTCTTCTGCTATCTATTATAGAGTATGGCGTTCCTACATTGACTTGTGCGAGTCCAGGTCTCTTTCCTGCCAGGAATTCTCCATCCCTAGGGTTCTGGAGTTTTTACAGCATGGTCTGGACTTAGGTCTCAAACTTAGTTCTCTGAAGGGTCAGGTTTCTGCCCTGTTTATCTTCTTTCAGAAGACCTTTGCTCAACATCACCTGATTAAGACCTTCTTTCAGGGGGTCACTCACGTGTGTCCCCCTCGAAAACCTATGGTCCCTGTCTGGGATTTGAACTTGGTCTTGTCTGCCTTGCAGGGTGCTCCCTTTGAGCCTATTCAAGATGCTGCTCTGGTTGTTCTCACTCTCAAGGATGTCTTCTTGGTGGCTATTACTTCGGTTAGGCGTGTGTCAGAGCTGGCCGCTCTATCTATTCAGCCTCCATACTATGAGCATTCCGCTTCAAACCGGATTTTTTGCCTAAAGTTGTTTCGGCCTTTCATTTGAACCAGGATATTGTTCTTCCTTCTCTGTGTCCCAATCCTCGCAATGACAAGGAGCGGGTTCTGCATTCCTTGGACGTAGTCAGGTGCTTGAAGTATTACCTGGTTGTCACTAAGGCCTTCAGGAAGACTGATGCTCTTTTTGTTGTGCCTTTGGGGCCTAGGAAAGGTTTGGCTCCCGCCAAGTCTACCATCAGTAAGTGGATTCATCAGGCTGTGATTCAGGCCTATTCTACTAAGGGGAGGATTCCCCCTTTCCGTCTTATGGCTCATTCCACTCGTGCTATTGGTGACTCTTGGGCCTTTCAGCAACAGGCCTCTGTTGAACAAGTTTGCAAGGCCGCTACTTGGTCTTCTGTTCACACCTTTTCAAAGTTTTACAAGGTTGATGTTCAGGCCTCAGCTGATGCTGCTTTTGGCCGTAAGGTTTTGCAGACGGTTGTAGTCTGAGCTACGTGCCGTTGCCTTTGTTGTTGGGGATCCCACCCTACTTTATGGACACTATTGGATGTCCCACGTGTAAGTATTATAGATGGAGCAGGACGTACTGTATGCTTAGAATAATACAATTCTGTGAAATACTCACCTGTAGAATTTATATTATATGCATACAGTACGTCCTGCTCCACCCCACCCTGGTTTCACCTTGTTCTGGATCCCCTGTACGGTGATTATCATTGTTATTGTTACCAGTTTGGTGGTTGGTTTCTCCCGGCTTCTTTTTCTCACTGCTTTTCAATGCTGGGGATATGTGGGAGGTCCCCGGGTATATGAAGGGCCAGGAGGAGCCTGTTTTTGCATGTCTGCAGTGAACAGCGCCATCTGGCGGAGGATTACCCACGTGTAAGTATTATAGATGGAGCAGGACGTACTGTATGCGTATAATATCAATTCTACAGGTGAGTATTTCACAGAATTGTATTTTATATTCTGTTTAGGAATCTGTCACTAATCTTTGCTACTCTGTGTCCTCTGCTTCTCAATACCTTGGTTGGGAGAGTAAGGTTACACATTTTGTGGTGGCCAGGCGTTTGGAGCACCCTCTACCCACTGGGGTATAGTGACATAACAAAGGTTTGCCAAAGTCTCTGTAGTCAACACTGTTCTTTCTCCCGTGTGGTTCTTGTACGCCTGCTATAAGGAATGGTAACCCCTATACAAGCATTCAAGTTTGGACTTCTCTTGATTTTTTAGAGAGTTGAAGAGGAGACTCTAGTGAAAAACAGCAGTGCCTGTAAGGATTACCTCATAGAAGCCATGAAGTACCACTTGCTTCCAGGAGACCAGCGGACATTGATTAAAAGTGCTCGCACAAGGCAGAGGACGCCGGTCAGTCTTCCCAAGGTAGGATTTCACCGTTGTCACAAACATTAAAACCATACGGTGCTTCCAAAGTGCAAGCTGTTACTAAATATACATGAAGTGCTACAAACATGCAAAATCCAGAGTATCGCAGGATCGTGATGATTAATATAAATATAAAGGCATGGGACTTAAAGTCTTCATAGAACTGCTAATAAATCAGTACCTTTAAATTGAGTCAAAACCCTTGCGGCTGGGCCCTGGAATCTAAATGGCCCTTTCTGAATGACTGGGCACAGGAGGGCGTGCGTGCCCGAACAGCGTGTCAGGCATGTGGCCAGCAGACTTGCACCTTATCATGGCCGCCTTTTTGCTCTAAAGTGCAGCACGTGACTTCAGCGGTGGAAAAACCTGAGTTTTTTTGAAAACCGGGGGCCACTGCCGAGCCAACAGCAGCGCCCGGCTGCTCGATAGATAAGCCAGAATTGGGTTTCCATCTGCTTTAACCCTTTAAAGTGGACCAACACCCAGGATTTTCACTATCCTGGGTTTTGGTCCACTTCCGCGGGGCACCCCGATCACCGACTCACCTCACTCTGCTCCTACGCGGGCGCTCGTCCAATCAGAGCGCTCAGAGCCGCTGTGGTATGTACGGACAAGCGACGGACAACCACAACGCGCTGGAGGCCGCGTGTCGCGCTTCCTTCTAACAGGGAGCGCGCCCGCGCCGGCCATTCACAAACGGCCGGCGCGGTGCGCCCTTATAGATTCCCGGGCCGATACCCCCTGGGTGTTGGTCCACTTTAAGTTTGCTTTACTTTACCGTTAACCGTTTTACCGTGTTTGCTTTACCTACCGTTAAGTTCCAAGCATGTAGGGCCTACAATAAGAGGGTGGGGTATAATACGCTTCCACTTGCCTGTCACTGGACTAAATGTATTCTAAGTGTGCCATACACTCCACTTCGTTCTTCATGACATCTGAGTAATCTCCAGTAGAGGGCGAACTTCTGCAGAGATAAATATGCAAAAAAAAAGGCCCTCCCGGTCCACATATACCTGGTACCTCCCACCAATTCCCCAGTTTCTTCTCTGCAGAGAAGGCAACAAGACAGAAGATGAGGACTTCTTTGCTTACAGCTAAGCCGGGCTCGCGCCCAACCTTCTATTATCCCTATTACTGCCAGGACCCTTCTAAATTACCCTGTATTGAGCCTCCCAGCTTAGGCTGCGGGGGGGGGGGGGGGCCTGGCCGATATTTCGTTTTACCCAGCCCTTGGCACTGTGTGAGTGTTTCACGTGTGTGTGTGTGTGTGTGTGTGTGTGTGTGTGTGTGTGTGCGCTTGATGCTTACTGGCCAACATGGTCTGACTACAGCCTGGGGGAGCTTCTCCCCCTCAGGCTGCGTTCGGGAAGGGGGCGGGGCCGGGCTCTCGGCGCGGCCGAGGTAGCCCCGCCCCCTTATTTGGTGCGATTACAGTGCTCGTTGTCTAGGGGTCCGCGTTGCTGGGAGGGAGGCGTGACCTCGGCAAACGCGCGTTCTGCGCTGGCCCACCCTCCCCCTGCTCTCCCTTCCCAGGCACGAGGCTGCGTGAGGGCCATCTTCCCTGGCAGGCCACTTTGCACATCGGGGTGGTAAGGGCCTGATGGCCATCTCCTTAGCTTGTGTGTGTGTGTGGGGGCCCTTATTTAGCGGGGGCCCCTACTGGTCTCTAACGTGTGTGTGTGTTTATGCCTTATTTGCACTGTTTGGCTGTATTGTGGTATATATATATAATATATATATTGTGGGATATTGGGGGGCGAACGGTAGTGACACACACAACAGTTCTCTCTTGGCAAAGCAGGTTTATTTCAGAAAATGAAGGTATTAAAATGAAATAATACTTCTCCATTCATAGTTTGCAGTGTCAATACAGAAAATCAAAACAAATGGTTACATCCCCAAATAAAGCTAAATCCAGGGCTGGGGATTCCAGCAAGCTGTGGGTCAAAGGAAAGTCCACTCCAGATTGCAGGGCAAAGCAGCCCGCCGCTTCTCACCCCCAACAGTCCAAGAGTGGGGCGCAGAAGCCAAGTCCTCTGGCTTAATAGTCCAGTATTGTTATTCATACAACATGCAGTTCAGCCTGAGCTTCCTCACGCTGGTCAAAAGACCACTGACTGGCTCAGTGGGAGCCTTTTATTCAGGCTCCTTCCTGAAATCAATCTGACCAGGTGTGCAAGGCCTGAGCTCAGAAGAAACCTAGGAGTGGGGAATGTGATCAGGGTTCTGAAATCCTGGCATGGATCGTGCTCTATACAGCACTGTAGGGGAAAAATACACCCCATCCAGGACTTCTCCACACACTTTACCACAATATATATATACCTATATATATTTCCATTGTGTGGTTGTAAGATCAAATGCTATGGCATTTTTTACACTGCTCTGCTCTTATGTGGCTTATTTTGTGTTACACGTTGCCCTGTATATGTGCATATTAAGGGGTCTCTAGTTATAAAAATTGTCCACCCAAAAATCCTCCCATCGGGACTTTAAAGGGGCATCCCGGGTTGCTCATGCATAATTCCCTGCGGTCTTGCGACCACAAAAATTCACCATATGGAGGCTCTGCAGGATACCGGAGCCGGGATCCCTTCGGGACAATCCGGGCCATGTGTGGGGTGCGGGGTATCCCTTACGGGGGAGAATGTGCTGATCTGTATACCATGCGCACAAAAGGCCATAACGCGGCAGTCTGGTACCCAGCCTTCTGGGTCGGCTCCTCCTGCTTCATCGCCTTCCCCTCCCCACCTGATCCGTACCCCAAGTGACATTGGTACCAGTGGGGAGTCGCTTTCTCATGTTTGGGCTCGGTTGGCCAGCATAGAGAAAATGATTGCTAGCACGGTGGGCAAGAAGGCCCAGGCTAAAAAGAGACAGTTGTCATCGGCCCAGCCTTTGTGGAATATTGACGACGAGTCCGCTGATTTGTCCGATTATTCCCCGTTAGAGGAGGGGGAATTGTATCAGGATTCCGAGGCTGACTATGGTCAGCCTGGGAATTCCAATGTCGGGCAGGCGCTGGGGGATGCCGTTGATACGACCACTGTTTTGTCACATTTATTGGAGGTGTTGGATATTGATCCACCTGAGGCGCCCCCTCTTAAGAAGGGGGAATTTTTTGGGGCCCACAAGCCCCGTCTGGAATTCCCTACCCAGGGTCCTTTTGATGCGCTGATACTTAGAGAATGGGAGAGGCCCAGCCGGCTTCCTGGTGTGCCTCAGGGATGGGATAAGAAGTATCCTTTTCCGGTGGAGGCGGTCAAGCGCTGGTCTTCTCCTCCCGAGGTCGACGCACCTGTCTGTTTAGGTATGACCAACTCTTCTGTGCTGAACACCCCTGACGCCACCTCCCTTAAGGATGGCGAGGATAAGCGCCTTGATCAGATGGCGTGCCACGCATTTGCCAATGTGGGCTCGGCCCTGCGGCCTGTTAGTGCATCTGCCGTGGTGTCGCTTGCTACCAGGAATCTTATCAGGGACTGGCGAATAACTCTCAGCTTAATCCAGCTGGCGCTGAGTTCGCTATACTTAAGAAGTGCGAATTGTTCATGGATTTTGTCATGGCTGCAATGGAAGACTCCACTGTCATGTGTAGTAGGACGTCAGCCTTACTGGTGGCCATGCGCAGACTGGTCTGGCTCCGTCAGTGGACAGCGGATGTTGGAGCCAAGAAGTCGCTCACAGCTCTCCCCTTCTTGGGTGCGCGGCTGTTTGGAGATAAATTGGATGCTGTTGCTAAAGGAGGTAAGTTATCTCAATGGAGGAAACAGCGCCGTCCCTTTCGGGGGGCGGGCTCGTTCACTCCTTCCTTTCGAGTGGCCAGAGCGTCTAGGGGTCTGGCCTTCTCAGGTGTCAGGGGCTCGTCCTGGAACAGAGGCAGAGGTCGGGCACATCCCGCGGCTGCCTGGGGTTCCAAGCCCAAGCCCGCCGTTAAACCGGCTCAGCAATGAAGGGGCGCCCTCACCCGCAAGGATGGGGGGACGGCTGCGGCTCTTCTTCCAGGTCTGGGCCCGGGAGGTCACAGACAATTGGATCTTGGAAGTGGTCTCCTCCGGGTACAAACTGGAGTTCGAGTACTGGCCGCCCCCAAGATTCTTAAGGTCTCGGGTGCCCTCGGACCCTCAGGCTGCACAGGGGCTCCTGTTAGCAGTAAAAAACCTTCTGGACATGGGGGTTATATGCCCGGTGCCTCCGTTGGAAAGAGGCAGGGGTTACTACTCCAACCTTTTCACGGTTCCCAAAAAGGAGGGTTCGGTGAGACCCATTCTAGATCTCAAGGTTCTCAACAGGTTTATCAGAGCCAAGAAGTTCCGCATGGAGACTCTGCGCTCGGCTATCAATTCCCTTCGCCAAGGGGATTTTATGACATCCATAGACATCAAGGATGCGTATCTGCATGTTCTGAATTTTCAGGCACATCAGATTCCTCCTGTTTGCGGTGGTGGATCAACATTATCAATTTGTAGCTCTTCCCTTCTGTCTGACCTCGGCACCGAGGGTCTTCACCAAGGTTTTGGCGGGCGTAATGGCTCTGCTCAGATCTCAGGGCATTCGCATTGTGCCTTATCTGGACGATCTGTTGATTTCAGCTTCTTCCCTTCAGCAGGCGGAACTGGACACCCACCAGGTGGTGTCGACCCTGGAGAGGTTCGGGTGGGTGATCAACCGCACCAGGTTTTCTCTCTCCCCGTCTCGAGTGATTTCATTTCTGGGCATGAATCTGGATACCAGTCGGGCCAGAGTGTTTCTGCCCCAGACCAAGGTGCAGGGGATTCAGGGCCTGATCCATCTTCTTCTGGCAAGTCCTTGTCCCTCTATCCTACAGGGGATGAAACTGGTGGGTCTGATGGTGTCCTCCTTCGAGACGGTGCCGTTTGCACAATTTCACATGAGATCTCTTCAACTTCTCCTATTGACGTATTGGGACAGGAGCCCACAGTCATTGGATCAACCTTTCAAGATGTCTCCCAGGGTTCGGCAGTCCTTTTGGTGGTGGCTGGACTCGAGCAGTCTGGTGAAGGGCAGATCCTTAAAGGTCCCTTGTTGGGAGACGGTTACCATGGATGCCAGCCTGTCGGGCTGGGGAGGTTATTGGAAGAGTCATCAGTTCAGCGGGGTGTGGGGTCCCCAGGAGGCTCACACCCCCATCAATGTATTGGAGCTCAGAGCCATTCGACTGGTTCTGGCTCGGCTGACCACACAGTTACGGGGTCTTCCGGTTCAGGTGCGTTCGGACAACCGAACGGCAGTGGCTTACATAAATCACCAAGGAGGGACTCGCAGCAGGAGTGCCCTCAGGGAAGTCTCTCTGATCCTGCACTGGGCGGAGAGCAATGTTCCTTGCCTTTCGGCAGTCTACATTCCGGGAGTGGAGAATACGGAGGCGGATTCCCTGAGCAGGGGATCCTCTCGCCATGGAGAGTGGTCTCTCAACCCCGAGGTTTTTCTGGATCTTTGCCGCAAGTGGGGGACTCCGGAGGTGGATCTCTTTGCCTCGAGGCACAATCACAGACTTCCGGCCTTTGTGTCTCTTTCTCAGGATCCCCTGGCTTTGGCAGTGGATGCCTTGTCACTGGCTTGGAAGGACCTGGGTTTTCTGTACCTGTTTCCACCTGTCTCCATGCTGGGCAAGGTAGTTCGCAAACTGGTTCTAGAAGGGGCACCAGCGATTCTGGTGGCTCCAAGGTGGCCAAGAAGGGTTTGGTACGCAGACTTTGTAAGGATGGCCATAGACCAGGAGCGGCTTCCCTTGCTGTCGGACCTGCTATCAGGGTCATCTTCTTTACCCCAATTTACAAACGCTGGCTTTGACGGCTTGGCTGCTGAAACCTTCATCTTGAAAGAGGAGGGTTTGTCTGAGGCTGTTGTTCAGACCCTGATTAGGGCTAGAAAGCGGTCCTCTTCGGGCATTTACTATAGGACTTAGAGGTCCTATATTGATTGGTGTGAGGCTAGGGCCTTGACTTGCAGGGTTTTTTCTATACCCAGGATTTTGGAGTTTCTTCAGCATAATCTGGATCTTGGGTTCCAGCTTAGTACTTTGAAAGGACAGGTTTCTGCTCTGTCGGTTTTCTTCCAGAGGTCTTTTGCTTTACACCTGCTGGTTAAGACCTTTTTCCAAGGGGTCGCATGTGCGGCCCCCTCGGAAGGCTGTAGTTCCTGTTTGGGATTTGAATTTGGTTCTTTCGACTCTGCAGGGTCCTCCTTTTGAGCCGCTACAGGATATTGCTCTTTCGGTTCTCACTCAGAAGGTTGCCTTCTTGGTGGCTATTACCTCTGTTCGGCGGGTCTCTGAGTTGGCGGCCCTGTCGATTCAGGCCCCTTACTTTGAGAGACACCAGGATAAGGTGGTTTTTCGTTTTAAACCGGATTTTCTTCCTAAGGTGGTTTCTGCTTTCCACCTCAATCAAGACATTGTTCTCCCTTCCTTGTGTCCTAAGCCTAACAATGACAAGTAGAGGGTTCTGCACAATTGGGATGTTGTTCGCTGTGTGAAGTACTATTTGGTGACTACTTCTTACTTCCGCAAGACGGACGCCTTTTTCGTGGTGCCCTGCGGGCCCAGGAAAGGTTTGGCGCCTGCTAAGTCTACGGTTAGCAAATGGATTCGTCAGGCCATTGTTGGGGCCTATTATGCTAAGGGGAGGACTCCCCCTTTTAGGGTCACTGCGCACTCTACTCGTGCTGTTGGTGCATCCTGGGCTTTTCAGCACCAGGCTTCTGTTGAACAAGTTTGTAAGGCTGCTACTTGGTCTTCCGTTCATACCTTTTCCAAGTTTTACAAGGTTGATGTGCGGGCTTCAGCGGATGCTGCTTTTGGCCGCAAGGTTCTGCAAGCTGCAGTGGTTTGAGTTGCTACATTCTTTACTGTTTCTGGTTCCCACCCATGACGGACACTGCTATTGGATGTCCCAGATGTCATGAAGAACGAAGTGGAGTGTATGGCACACTTAGAATAATACCGTTTTGTGAGTACTCACCTTTAAATTGTGCCATACACTCCACTTCGCCCCACCCTTATTTTTTTCATGTATGCTGGGGCTTTTATATGGTGAACCATTGGTTTTGATTGTTACGGTTATATTTGGTTCTTCCTGGTCCCTTTACTGCTTTTATACACTGGGGAATTGGTGGGAGGTCCCAGGTATACAGTATATGGACCGGGAGGGGCTTTCTTTTTTGCATATTCATCTCTGCAGAAGTTTGCCCTCTACTGGAGATTACCCAGATGTCATGAAGAATGAAGTGGAGTGTATGGCACACTCATAATACCCGTTTTAAAGGTGAGTACTCACAAAACTGTATTTTTCCTGCTCCAATGAGAAATGTTAGATCTACTCTTAAAAGACATTTCTGAGCCATAGAGCTGGTCCAACTCGCTCTGTTGCCCCTTATTAGCCTGCAGTGTAATGAAGATAAACAGTTTCCTTGCATGCCCTTTGAACTCCCAAGAATATCCACAAAAAAAAGTTTGTCCCTCCCCCCACAACAGTTTCCTTTGAATGAATTTTGAAAGGCGATCTGTAGGGTAAAATAAAAAATAACAACATTGTCTTACATTTCCCCAAGCTAGGAGGGCTGGTGGGAGCCAAATCAACAAGTTGCATAGCATTGTAGGAGTTCCCTACAATGTACATCATATAGACTGATTCTACATCATTAAACAACTAAAATCGTTAGTCTAAAACTAGATATATATGCACTGATAGGCAGTAAAAAAGTCTATATCAAACAGTCCAGTCCACAGTCCAGTTACTGTGCTATTAAAAAAAAAAGTCTTCCAGATATTTTTTCCAAACCCAAAGACGGGACTTGGATGTAGAATAATCTCCCTGTTTTCACATTCTAAAATGCAAAGGAACAACCACACTCTATTTTGGGGCCAGCCTCTTTCTGAGGAGCCTGCTTTTGGTCATTACAAAGAAAGTCCAACACACCTAACAAAGGCAAAAAATATAACTCAGCACTGCAACCCAGTTGACAACTACAATTAAATGTGAATGTCCCGGACTGTTGAAGCCTTGTATGTCCTGTCACTAACACTATGACTGCCCCTCGATACCTATAGCGCTCATCTTCTGTTCTGTGCCACTCTTTAGTTCCCAGCAGTTCTTCATCCTGCCTCTAATTCACTGCAGCATCACCTTAGCTAGTTAGCAGAGGGCTGAATGTGTACTTCCATGCTTGAAATGGGTATTATTAAATAAATGCCATTGAAAGTAATGGGATTCAAACCCCCCAGTAAATCCAATGCCATAAATGGGTGAAGATGCAGGATTGGAAGGATCTTGCAAGAGATGGGAATATGGACGACCAGGAACTGGCTGAAGATTAGAACGCAATAGAACTATTGTGAGAGAGCGAGATCCACAGGGAGGTCATGGTGTTACTGACATTCAGCGATCATGTTTCACGTCGGTGGCAGCACGGATTTCCTGGCTTTACATACGCAATTACATTATTTCAGTGTGATTTGTATAAAATCATGCATACCAGACCCAGACCAATGGGCGGGGTGCAGTCCTCTGATGTGTTTCGCTATTGGTCCTTTATCATTATCTTTATCATTATTAATCATTATAACCAATAGCGTCTGAAACGTGTCAGAGGACTGCACCCCCCCATTGGTCTGGGTCTAGTATGCATAATTTTACGCTTTTGCTGACATTTATTGAATGGAAATGGTTTTCATTTTCTACAATAAAGACTTAAATTTTTAAAGGAGTGTGGACCCTCCACCTTTTTCACGTTAAGCTGTTGTGGGGTTAAGGGACTACCCCGGGCCGTGCACCCTGCTCATCTTTCTACCAGTGTACGCTAACCTTTCTCCTATTTTGATTTGTAAGGTATATTTGATTTTGTAAACTGAATCCAAAGAATAAATAGAGAGGTTGGTCCCAAAGGGCTATTCCTTTGCATATTAGGTGTGGGAGAACAATCTGCATCAGGGGTTTCTAAGCGTTTTATATTATTTCTATTTTCTAAGTTTCTCAAGTACCACCAGGATGGTCTGTCCAAGGCTGTCAGTCACTTAAACGGTGTTACAAAAGCACAAAACAACATCTTAAAGTGCATAAACTGCATTTCAGCAACTTTTTTACTTTGAAAGGTTGCATAGGGACAGCACAGCAAGAAGAGATGTGTTGCCATGGATCCTCTTTCTTCTAGCTAGAACAGTGAGTGACACTGTCATCGCCCAGGTACTGCAGCAGCTGTTGATTAGGTGATGACCGCTTCACTCAGTCACAGTAACACTGTGGAAATACAGCTAGGGCTTCCAGAAAAAGAAACTAGTTCAAATGCGGATCAGGTGAGTATATTTTTCATTTCATTGTTTTTAATGGGGGTTTAAAAAAACATTTTGAAAAAAAAACTGTCCTTGTGGATCTTCCCTCTTATATATTTATAACTTTGGACCTTACCCTCAGACAATAATTTTGCCTGTAGCCGTAAAAGGTAACCTAGTAATTTGCTTTCAACATTTTTAGATTGGCAAGCGTCTGTCCAAACGATTCAGAACTTGTAGTTAGAGCGGACCAAACCCCACATTTTCAACTAGCGTCCCCTGAATTGCTTCTTCCAAGCAGAGCACATTTTGCCAATTTTTTACTGCTCCTGCTTCACTCTAATGCCAGATAATGGCCCTTGTTTTAGCTATTAAGCCCCAGCTCCTCCATTCATTGCAATGATGTCATTGCCACACCTATGCAATGACTGATCATCTGCCATCTTACAGAGAGGAATTTGGCTTTGGCCAAATTTGTTTCACAAGTTCAGTGGGATTTGGTCCGCTTCAAAATAAATACACCCAGTCAACCTATTTCTTCTAACTAAAGCAAAAAAGAGGAATAACGTGAAACTGCTTAAAGTGGCAAGGTGCAGAACCCCCCCCCCCCACCATTACAGGCAGTGTGGCACACTCCCCCTTCCCATTTCTCATTATAAGCAATGTGGCACCCCCTCCCTCCCCCAGTCCCCATAGCAGTGTGGCACCCCCTCCCCTCCCAATCCCCATAGGCACTGTGGTTCCCCCTCCCAGTCCCTATAGGCAGTGTGACATTCCCCTCATCTCATTCCCTATATAGGCAGTGTGACATTCCCCTCATCCCATTCCCCATATGGGCAGTGTGGCATCCTCCTCCCATTCCCCTATATGGGCAATGTGGTATTCCCCCCCATCCCATTTCTCATATAGACAGTGTGGCATTCCCCTGTATCCCATTCCCCATATAGGCAGTGTGGAATCCCCCATCCCATTCCCTATAGGCAGTGTGGAATCCCCCCATCCCATTCCCTATAGGCAGTGTGGAATCCCCCCATCCCATTCCCTATAGGCAGTGTGGAATCCCCCCATCCCTTTGCCTATAGGCAGTGTGGAATCCCTTCCATCCCATTTCCTATAGGCAGTGTGGCATTCCTCCCTCCCATTTCCAATAGGCAGTGGGGCATCCCCCTTCCCATTTCCCATAGGTAGTGTGGCATCCCTCCCTTCCCACTCCCCATAGACAGTGTGGCATTCCCTCCTCCCATTCCCCTTAGGCAGTGTGGCATTCCCTCCTCCCATTCACCTTAGGCAGTGCGGCATTCCCTTCTCCCATTCCCCATATAGGCAGTGTGGCATTCCCTCCTCCCATTCCCTAGGCAGTGTGGCATTCTCTCCTTCCATTCCCCATAGACAGTGTGGCATTCCCTCCTCCCATTCCCCATAGACAGTGTGGCATTCCCTCCTCCCATTCCCCTTAGGCAGTGTGGCATTCCCCAAAGGCAGAAAAAAAATAACCCTAAAAAAAAAGGAACTCCGATAACCTGCGCCGCCGAGCTGCTGGGCGAGAGGCCAGAATATGGAGGAACGGCAGGTGGTCGGGGTTGATAGATCCCTATCTGCTGTCGCCATAGTCCGACAGCCAGCATGGGGCAAGCAAAGAGCTGGCTAATGTAACCCTTTGCCTTGAATGTCCCTTTAAAGAATTTGCATAGGCACGTCCAGAGTTTCCCTGCAGCCTCTCCATGCAGAGTAGGCATCTTCATACTTACCAATGGTGGCGAATTAGAGATTCTATCCTACAACGCAGCGACTTCGCATCTCCCCTCCTTCGGTAAGAAGGAAGATGGTGGTGCTGCCCAGAGAGGCTGCGGAGTTGCAGACAACAGGAGAGTATAGAATTTTGTTATGTTTATGTCTGGACAGGGACTTTTTATGAAGGTTTATTCCCCATATTGCACATTTCATTAAGGTTTGATGTATGTGTGCTATCCAGAAGTGTAATATTGCAGTGTAAGCTGCTACATTTTTATATTATAAATAACTTAACTTTAGCTCTAAAATCCTGCATGGGCTCAGTTGTGGTACTAAATGTAAAACCCATAGACGTCAAGAAGAAAGTTAGCATCTGCAATGAATAGACCCCCGGTTTCCTATCATAGGAACAGCCTATGTAGACATACTTCAAACGACCATTTTATTGCATTGTTTTGGCATTTAGAACCAGTTAGTTGTTTGTGTGATGATGTTAAATCGGTGTAGATGGTCTTTAAAAGCTTGTTTACACCACACCTGCTTTTAATAGTACAGGCAGTAGTATAGTGATATTACAAAGGCTTTGCTATACAGTCGCAAATGTTATGAATAGCCGATGCCACTATTCTGATAAAATACTGCCATCTAGTGTTGAATAAATTGCATTGTTATTTCTACATGGGTGTTCGCACGTTCAAGACCTATTTTAAATATTCCCTTGTGACCTTTTGTACTTTTTCTCCTGACACCTAATTTTTAGCATTAATACACAGCTTTCTTTTGTGCCTATACAGTTGAGTAACCGTTAAAGTGGACCAACACCCAGGATTTTGACTATCCTGGGTATTGGTCCACTTCCCCGGGGCACCCCGATCGGGGGTGCCCCGTTGTGTGAAACCCCCCAGAAAGCCCCCAAAACTCACCTCTCCCCGCTCCCACGTGGCTACGCCGTCCAATCGGCGCAGACGGACAAGCTGATTGACAGCGACGGACAAGCAGCTTGCCCATCGGTGCCTCCCGCGCGTCACTCTTGACGTGTGCGCGCCCGCGCCGGCCATCCAGAGACGGTCGGCGCGGGCGCGCACGTCTAGGGGAGCGCGAGTGAGGCAGCGGCTGGAGAGGGTTTTGGGGGGTTTACACCCCGCGGGACATCCCGATCTCGGATGTCCCGCGGTGTGTGAGGTGATCGGCCTGGGAATCTTATAGATTCCCGGGCCGATCACCTCAGGGTGTTGGTCCACTTTAATAACCAGTAACCACCTTGTGAATAGAGTGAGGTCCTGATAGATTGTCTCGGGTATCAGGAGTCATGCTAATTAACAAACTGAGCATTGGGTCCTAGTTTGGGGGTCAGGGTAGTATTTGGTTGTCCTGGTCTCTTGGCTCTTCCAGCCAATAGCAGACATTTCTAACCACGTCACACTGTCCTGCTGGAAGATTCCCCTGCTCCAGGGAAGACAATCCGCATGTATGGGGGTATGTGATCTGCAATTATGGATTCATAATAAGATAATCTGAGAGTTCCTGCGTTTGTTGAGTTGTTGGGCTCATGAGAGCTCTTCTCATGAGGGAAGACGCCATAGAAACATAATGAGGAACTGCAGGGAAGCTTCGAACAGGGTACATGGGAGGGAGCTGTGAAGATGTCACAGAATGCCATGCAACCTTATATCTATACAGTCTAGGTGAATATTCCAAGTATGTCACACACCCCGCTTCCACTATTCATGACGTATGGGTTATGGTCCAGTAGAGGAACTTCTGCAGAGATGAAAGCAAAAAAGAAGCCCCTCCCGGTCCATAAATACCTGGGACCTCCCACACATTCCGGTTCCTTCTCTGCAGGACGGCGAGCAAGTCAGAAGATTTCTGCTTCTCTTCCTTGCCGGTAAGCCAGGCTTACGCCCGGCCATTTTTTGCCCTATTCTAAGCATACAGCACGTCCTGCTCCATCTATAATACTTACACATGGGTAATCCTCAGCCAGAGGGCGCTGTTCACTGCAGACCTGCAAAAACAGGCTCCTCCCGGCCCTTCATATACCCAGGGACCTCCCACAAATCCCCAGATTTCTCTGCAGTGCTGAACTGCGAAGACATGAAGTATCACACTCTCGCAGGCGAGCGGGGCTTTACAGCCCGAGGTCCTGCGGGACTATTTCCACCTGTCCTCCTTGAGAAGAATATGCTTCCCAGCCTGGGCTGTGTGGGTCGGGTGAAGGTAGGCAGCACCTTGTGTGCTGAACGGAGCCACGCTCCACCGCAATCCCCCACCATAGGGTAGGCGGTTAGGCCGATGGTGAGCCTCTAGTGGATGCCCCTCCCGCATTGTTGCCCGTGCCCCTCACAGATTTAGTCCACTGGACGCTGGTCCGCTTCTCCCTCGCTTCCTCCCGTAACTCGGGGGGGAAAAGAAAGGGGGGGGGGGGTATGTGTGGCAGTCCTAGTGCAATATTTCACGTTAAGGCCTTTGATTCTTATTATACTGGGGTGTCAGTGTCGCGCTCCTTGCTATACAGCTGCGAGCCGTTTGTCCTTTCATTAACAACTGCCCAGACGGCAGCATCATTTCCAGCGTGACAGCATCTTTATGCATGCGCCTTCTATCCAATACTGTCCTCCTTATTTCTGTTGGTTAGAGCTTTGCGCTCTTTGGGGGAGGCGGGGACTCGGCATGACGCGCTCCGCATCACAGCCTGGTCTGGCCCGCCCCTCGAGGTTCGCTTGGCGCCATTTTGACAATCTTCGCGCGCGTGGTGCAGTCCGCCTCCTCCCTTCGTCATGTAAGTGCCCTCCGGGGCGGCATTGTTCTATGGTTTATTCGGTTGCGCATGGCACTGACACCACCCCTCTTGTCCCATTATGTCTTTCAGACGCCAGGACTGGCTTCTCCCAGCCTAACATATATTACAGCGGGTCCACATAACAAATTCTCCCACTTCCTAGCGGGTCTTGGGGCATCCAGGGTTGCCTATTGCGTAAATCCCTGCGGGCATACTGCTCAAGATAATCACCATATGGAGGCATCTCAGAATTATTTACCTGGGGTCCCTCTGGGACATGACCGGCTGTGTGCAGTGTGTGGTCAGGCTGAGGCTGACAGAGCACGGGTCTGCGGACCGTGTGCTAAACAGGCAGGTCGGCCAGTGGCTGCACCTCCCTTCAATACACCCGTCTCACCGGACCTAAACCTCACTCCTGATGAGTCCCACTCGAGCGGGGATGACCTGCAAGCCGTGCTGCCTACGGCGGAGCAGGTGCTGTCTGGATTGGCGGAGCGTATGGGCCCTGGAAAGAAGCGGTCCCTGATGCCTCCTGGCTCTCCGGTTCCTAACGATACCGATGACTCTGCTGATATGCAGGACCTTGATCCTTCTGAGGAAGGTGAGCTATTCTCAGATTCGGGCTCCTCGGATGAGATGCGGGAGCTGTGATGATTCTGGGCCCGGTTCTTGGGGCCTGTGTGACACAGATGAAATTCTTATTAAGATCTTTGAGGTTTTGTCAATCTCCCCTCCTGGAGAGACTCCCAAGCCTAAGAAGGAGAGTTTCCACACAGCGCCGCCGCGCTTGGAGTTCCTGGAACAGGATAATTTCCAGAATCTTATATCCCAAGAATGGGAATCGCCTTGTAAACTTAAAGGGGTCCCAGGGGTCTGGGATTGGAAGTACCCTTTCCCTCCTGATGTGGTTAATTTTTGGTCGGCACCTCTTGTGGTGGATGCACAGGTTATAGGGGTTACTAACCCCCCCTTCATGACGGCTTCTTATTGCCGTACCCTTCGGGATGCTGAGGACCGGCTCATTGACAGACTGGCTTCCCACGCCTTCTCGTGTGCAGGGACGGCTCTGCGCCCGGTCTGTGCCGCGGCCATCACTGCGGTGGCCGCCAGGACTCTTGTCAGAAAAGTACTAGATCACCGTCCTGAGGACCTCCCCTGGGGGGTATTTAATGCGCTATCAGACTGTGATGCGTTTGTGAAGTTTATCCTCTCAGCGCTGGATGACACCATTAAGATGTGTGCTAGAACCTCTGCCCTTGTGGTAGCTATTCGCTGCATGGTCTGGCTGCGACAGTGGGGTGCTGACGATGCTACGAAAAAGGCTCTCACTTGCCTTCCCTTCAGAGGACGGCGACTATTTGGGGCCCGTTTGGACCTTTTTGGTAAAAAGGGTAAGGCACCCTTGCGCAGAAGGCCGCTCTGGCCTCCCCGGGGCAGGGTCACCCCTCCACCTCCCTACGTTAGTGTCAAACGCGAACCTGAGGTGTGCTTCCAACTGTTCGGTGTGGATTTCCACCATGGGGTGGGCAGGCAACGCCCTGGGCCCTCTGGCAGGACTTAAGTCCAAATCTGCCAAGACCTCCCAAGCATGAAGGGACGCCCTCGCCCTTTCGGGCGAGGGTACTGCTGCAGCAGCTGTCTCCCATCTAGGAATGTACCTTCTCCTTCTGGTGGTTCCAGGAGGTAGTTCCCCTGTACACAGGATAGCTTTTGCTGGGCGGTCCCTCTCAGTGGTTGTCAGGGTGCTTCTAGCCCCAGTTTTTCCCTCAGGAATTGGTGCAGGCCGTACTGGGCCTACAGAGTTTGGGCTTACTTACAGGTTGCCCTTAACAGTATGGGGCTATGGCCTCTATATTAACCTTCCTCCTTCCTTCAACAGTATGAGGCAGTCTGGGCCACGCTGGCCTATGGTAGGCCTGGCAATTCTACTCTCACAGGTAGTCCCTATATGACATCTCTGTCTTGGGACACAGGCGCCCTGTGCAAGGGGGGCTTCCGACCTCCTGTGGAGTTCTAGAGCTTCTTGGTTCCCCCTGTGTCTGCTGGACACTAAGACCGTTACTAGGCGGTGTGGCAGGACCAACCCTGCGGCTTGAGGCATTGTTGGTGGCCTCTCTTTCGCTCCCAGGCTACTCCCCATGGCGAGAATGGGGGTGATGTCTCGGACATGCCTGGGGGGGGGCGTCCGAATTAGGACCTACCGGGTCGTCTTTCCTACTCCCCAGTCTCTACGTCAGGCCGAGTGGATTGGTCTGCCGGCGGTGTCCCCTGGGAGTTACTGGATGGGTGCTCAGTCCCCTCAATCCCTCTTGGTCCCTTATCTGCTATCTCCACTCCTTGGATTCGGTTCAGGCTTGAGCCTTCTTCCTTGGCAACAAGTGGACTCCTGGTTACGGGGGCTCAGCCCCCCTTTGCTGACTTCTTACTTTCACCAGGCAGGATTGCAGCTGGTGGGCCCGTTGGTGGCGTATCAGATGATGTCCCTTATATACCGAGCCCTTGGGCTCTTCGGCACAGTAGGTTATTGATCCTACATGGGGTTCCAGCACCTCTGGGGATTGATCTGTGCTCATTCCCCCTTGGTAAGGTGGTTCCTCTTGAGCTGATCATATTCAAGGACCCTGTCAAGGGGCACCCCCTTCTTTGCTTATATCTTCCTGTGAATGGTCACCTTGGGTACCAAGTCTCGCAGGTAGGCGGGGGGAGGGACTTTCTTCGAAAGCCCCTCATGGTTCCTAGGTAGGGTTCCTTAGAGGGGCCATCTTACCTACTGGTTGTTACAACAGTGAGCCTTACGTTGACTCTATACGGCTGGACTTCTCCTCTTTTAGGACCTGTCTATTTGGGGACTCTTGGTCTGTTGAAAGACAATGGTCTGCTTTATTATTGGCCTGGAGCTTGAAGCAGGATGATCCCTCTGGAGGGTTCCTGATCCTGTTCTGGGTGGGGGTCTACGCCCCCTGCTCCTCAGCGGTATTCGCTCCAATAGATGCCTTTCAGTGGCAGGTTATGCTATCCTGGTGGCGCTCTGAGAGCCAACTAGGGTGGCTCTGTTGGGTCTCGCTTATACACAGGGGCTCCGCCCTTGTTTTTTACTGTCCCAGAATATTCTGACTCTGGTCATGGGGGCTTAGTAAAATCATGCATAGACTTTCTATTTCATATGCCTTCTCTTCGTTCACCCTACTACGTGGGGTTCTGCGCACGGTTGTGCTGATAGAGAGACCCGTGAGATTGATGGCCTGGGTGGCCTTGTGAACTGTGATTCGCAGATGCTTCTGCTGAGGTCGGCTGACCTGTACGCTCTCTCAGGAGTGCGGTTCTGCCCTTGTCAGGCCCCTTCTTTTGTTGTCTCAATCTACAGACTCTTGTCTGGGGCTTGACAGCTGATTCATTCACCCCTTGGAGACGGGCTTATCTTCTGGGTGACTTGGTATATGGGGGACTAGGAGCAAGCTTCCTCTTCCTCCGTCTATAGTGGATCAGGGTATTCCCATACTGATTGGCATGAGTTTTGGTCTCTTACCTGTTGGACGTTCTTGGTTCCCAGCGTTCTAGAGTCTTTACAGCATAGGTTGGGGTTGGCTCCCCATCTAGGTACTCTGAAGGTCCAGGTCCTGTCCTGGCTGTCTTCCTGTAGGAGTCTGGTTCGGTCTTCCTTGTGAGGAATTCTCTTGGGGTTTTGCTCATGGGCATCTCCCAAGTAGTTCTGTGGTTCCTGTTGGGATCCATTTTCATTCTGTTTGCCCTGCGGATTTCTCCCTTGGGACTTATGCTGGATACTGTCTGAGCTGCTTTGTAGTCCCAGTCGCTTCTCTGGGGGCTCCTGCCTCAGTCAGACGTGTGCCTGAGAACGTGGATCTGATTACTTAGCCTTGGCTCGATGTATTTATATATATGTATATATATATCTATATGCACACCATGCCGTGGGGGTATTCCGTCTTACGCCGGACCTCTTTGGGCAAGTGGTGGTTTATTATCATTGTTTAAGTCCGTTTAGTCTAACTACGGACCTTATCCTTAATAATGCTAATGTAAAGGGTCTACATTCCCTCAACAGGTGTTGCGATTTTTCTTGGTGGTTTCTTGTCCCTTAGTGGGGCTGATGCCCTTGGGGTCTGCGGGCGCCTCCTTATGTATGCGCCTGATCGCTTGCTTCCAGGGCCACTGCGCCCTTTGGATTGATCTTACCTGGATGCCTTCTGGTCCTGAGTAAAGCCTTCGGCTTCTTGCTAATGAAGGGGTCAGTATTCCCATCTTTTGACGGGTGACCAGTTCTCTTTCTCCTTAGGGAGAGTTATAAGTTTTCCACGAGGCTTCTGTTGCCTGTGGGCTGGTTGGGCCGTTACACTGGCGGGTTTGATGGTGGCCTCCTTCGAGGCAGTCCCCTTTGCTCAATTCCACATGAGGTTGCTACAACTCCATCTATTGCTGAAATGGGACAGATGTCCACAGTCCTTGGATCAGTCATTTCTGATGTCTCCCAGGGTTCGGCAGTCCCTTCAGAGGTGGCTGGAATCAAGCAATCTGATGAGGGGCAGATCGTTCCTGGCCCCTCGTTGGGAGACGGTTACCACGGATCCAAGCCTGTCGGGCTGGGGAGGTTTCTGGAAAGATCATCAGTTCCAGGGGTTGTGGGGTCCTCAGGAGGCTCACAACCCCATCAATGTCTTGGAGCTCAGAGCTATCCGCTTGGTTCTGTCGCGTCTGACACTTCACCTACAGGGTTTACCTGTTCAGGTTCGATCAAACAATCGTACTGCGGTAGCTTACATCAATCACCAAGGAGGGACTCGCAGCAGGAGTGCCCTCAGGGAAGTGTCTCTGATTCTGACATGGGCAGAGAGCAATGTTCCTTGCAGTATACATTTCGGGAGTGGAGAACACGGAGGCGGACTCCTTGAGCAGGGGATTCTCTCGCCGAAGGGAATGGTCTCTCAACCACAAGGTGTTTCGGGCCTTTGTATCTCTGTCTCAGGATCCTCTGGCCCTGGCAGTGGATGTCTTGTCCCTTGCCTGGAGGGATCTGGGGTTTCTGTACCTGTTTCCCCCCTTCTCCATGGTGGGCAAGGTAGTGCGCAAGCTGGCGCTAGAGGGGGCACCAGCAGTTCTGGTGGCCCCAAGGTGGCCAAGACAGGTTTAGTTTGCAGACGTCGTAAGATTGGCGGTAGATCAGTACAGGCTGCCCCTGTCTCCAGATCTGATCTCTCAGGGTCAACTACGTTACCCCAATTTACAAACTCTTGCATTGACGGCGTGGCTGCTGAAACCTTCATCCTGAGGGAGGAAGGTTTGTCTGAGGCGGTTATTCAAACCTTGATTAGAGCTAGGAAGAGGTCTTCCTCTACCATTTACTATAGGACTTGGTGGTCCTATATTGACTGGTGTGAGGCTAGGGCCTTACCTTGCAGGGTGTTTTCGATTCCTAGGATTTTGGAGTTTCTTCAACACGGTCTGGATCTGGGGTTCCAGCTCAGTACTTTGAAGGGTCAGGTTTCTGCCCTGGCTGTCTTTTTTCAAAGGTCTTTTGCTTTGCATCATCTGGTCAAGACTTTTTTCCAAGGGGTCACTCATGTTCGGCCCCCTAGAAAGCCTTTGGTTCCCGTTTGGGACCTAAATTTGGTTCTGTCGGCCCTCCAGGGGCCTCCCTTTGAACCGATGCAGGATGTGGCTCTTTCTGTCCTCACTTAAAAGGTTGCCTTTTTGGTGGCTATTACCTCTGTTCGGCGTGTCTCTGAGATGGCGGCTCTGTCTATTCAGGCCCCTTACTTTGAAAGACACCAGGATAAGGTGGTTTTTCGTTTTAAACCAGATTTCCTTCCTAAGGTTGTCTCTGCTTTCCATCTTAATCAGGATGTAGTTCTCCCTTCCTTGTGTCCTAAGCCTAGCAATGACAAGAAAAGGGTTTTGCACTCTTTGGACGTGGTTCGTTGTGTGAAGTACTATTTGGTTGCTACTTCTCCTTTTCGTAAGACGGACGCCTTGTTCGTGGTGCCTTCTGGGCCCAGAAAAGGTTTGGCGCCCGCCAAGTCTGCCATTAGTAAATGGATACGTCAGGCCATTGTTGGGGCCTATTCCGCTAAGGGAAGGGTTCCTCCTTTTAAGATCACTGCTCATTCTACTCGTGCTGTTGGGGCTTCCTGGGCCTTTCAGCACCAGGCTTCTGTTGAACAAGTTTGTAAGGCTGCTACTTGGTCTTCCGTTCATACTTTTTCAAAGTTTTATAAGGTTGATGTGCAGGCCTCAGCGGATGCTGTTTTTGGCCGCAAGGTTCTGCAAACTGCAGTGGTTTAAATTGGTGCATTTTTTGCTGTGTTTGGATCCCCACCCATGACGGACACTGCTATTGGATGTCCCATATGTCATGAATTGTGGAAGCGTGGTGTGTGACATACTTGGAATAATACCATTTTGTGATTACTCACCTTTAAAATGGCTATTATAAGTATGTCACACACCCCGCTTCATCTCGCCCTTTTTTGTATTCTGGATCCTTTATATGGTGAACCTTTTTATGGTTAAGAATGTTTTATTAGCTCTTCCTGGTCCCTTTACTGCTGTCATATACTGGGGAATGTGTGGGAGCTCCCAGGTATTTATGGACCGGGAGGGGCTTCTTTTTTGCTTTCTTCTCTGCGGAAGTTCGCCCTCTACTGGACCATAACCCATATGTCATGAATAGTGGAAGCGGGGTTTGTGACATACTTATAATACCCATTTTAAAGGTGAGTAATCACAAAATGGTATTATTGCTATTGGAGTTGTGACTACATGGGATTTGCAGGTTGTTTCAGGTTAGTCTCTGTTCAAGTAGAGTAGGAGGATAAATCCTCTGGAGTGTTGTGTAATGGTTATGTGGGAATGTGATGAATTGTAATCAAGTGGGAGTAAGGACTCATGCACACGAAGATTGTTCCTGGTATATACTTACCAGCCCACATAGTACTTCTCATCACAATACAGCTTTATTTGTAAGGATTGCAAGATTGACGAACAAGTAAAATCTACAACCTTCAAACCATTTTAACACAGTATAGATAAGTCATTGCTATGTCATGTGTTCTATTTAAACTATCCCAGTATTTCAGAAGAGCAATTCATGTTTATTTCAGGATAAGCCTTGATACTCCTGCCTAGACTCTGTAGGTACATGAGTGTGTAGGGGGAGCACAAAGTATATTTGATGCTAAAATCTCATCAAACCCACAAAAAGTTGGCCCTGCTTCTGAAGAAACCTCACTTTGCTGTGCCCTGGTAGATCAAAGACAGTCATGTTTTATATATATATTGCACAACGAAGCTCTTATACCCGGACCATTTTTTTTTCTTGCAGTTAATGGTGGTGGTTGGAGGTCAGGCACCCAAGGCGATTCGCAGTGTGGAGTGCTACGATTTTAAGGAGGAACAATGGCACCAACTAGCAGAACTGCCATCGAGGCGATGCAGATCAGGTTTGTTCACATATATACCTCAAAAGCTTTCAACCCCCCCCCCTCCAAAAAAAAAAAGGTATGCTCGCCTGCTTCCAGTCACAAGGCAGGTCTTCCATTGTTGGAAGCATAGGGTGTCCCACGGGGGCATTATAAGTTGCAATATATGCTATCTTAGAAAGACAAACAATGAGTCCGTGGGCTGATGGTGCAAAAACTGGACTGATTCAGCCTTCAGGACTCTGAGGTATCTTGTCTTTGGGTGGAATTTTTGGAATTTAAGTTACCTTTTTATTCGGTTTACCCTAAACTTTAACCAAATGTTAAATGCCCATGACAGTTAGGGCAGGCATGCTGTCTGTTAAAGCAGACTAAAACCTTCTATTACCCCCCTTCATTCCCATCTGACTACCCTGGGGATGTTGCTGGTTCGGTGGCTGCTTTGCCTCAAAAAGAAAATGCTTTTTTGCCTCCGTAGACATGTCCCCCTGGCACATTGGCGATCACCCATTGGCTAATATTAAATGTGACGGCTAATTGTACAAGCCCACTGGCCGCATCCCTGTTTTCCCTCTAGTCTTCAGCACCTGACCGTCCATGGAATCTTTTATACCAAAGGGCACAGCCTGCGTGGGTTCTGATGCCCTTTAAAGGACCTTTTCAGTCAAAACATAAAAAATAGAGAGAAGCAGCAGACCTCTGGCCTCTCAGCAGTGTTGTAGCTGGCTGGGGTCAGGGCAGGAGGGGAAACCTGACCTCACTCCTCCGCCATCCCTTTCTGCCTCCCATCACACGTCGAGCTATCCGAGCTCTGGGATTCCTGACGTGTAGCCTCCCCCTCGCCTTAGTCCCCCCCCTCTCCTGTTTAGCCTACCCCTCTCCCCTGTGTGCAGCCTGCCCCTCTCCTTCACTCCATTGTTGTCATTGCATAATGGCAGCGTCCAAAGCTGCTATCGCTGTCCCCGCTCAGTGATGTCCTTATCACTGTGACATGCACTGAGGAGGGAGGGGTGGGGACAGCAGACAGCAGCGCCGGATGCTGCCACAGTCTGTAACAAGCGTCTCTCCACTACATCCTTTTGGCTTGTGCCAGGAGTGTGAGAAGCTGTGCCCCCCTTTCTTCACTGCTCCCAGGAGGCGGGGTTAGGGGATACTTCATGCAGCTCTGCTGCCTGCTCTGCTGCTGAGGGGGTCACTGTCAGCTGCCCAGCCCCCCTGAATACCTAAGCCACCTACTTATCCTACCCACCCATCAAGCCACCTAATTACTCTACCTACCAAGCCACCTACTTACCCAGTGCTTGCATACACTTTGGGAATCTTACAGACCCCACCCATTATGCTGATTAGTATGCTGATTATTATGCAGCATCACAGATTCAAGGGTCACATCCACTTGCTACAGACGAGAAATTATAAGGGGAAACCCCGACATCTCGGCCATATTCTGTGCCAAATGTAGCACGACGCAATGGTGTAACAATTGTCTTGCCTGAAATATGTATATTTCTACTTTTCTTTTGCTGGAGATAGATACAAGATAAGCAGTAGTAAGTCCATAGACCTTTCAAATGGCCAAAAATGCATCATTCACGTGATGTTAAACTGGACCGAGCCCCACCTTTTGATGCAAAATTAGCCAATCTCTGCGCCGATAATCCTCTCCCTGGTGGTAGTAGTAGAAAAATAAGTCACTATTACCGCTTACCCTGATATATATGGTGAACCCATTCAAATCCTGGGCACTGGGTTATGACCCAATCTGGCCCTGCCACATTGTTATGAAACACATACTTCATTGTTGATCCGTCAGAACCTCTCATCTCTGCTTCTACAATAAGTAAATGATTATAATTAGCTATACTTTCACCTGATTTGACATAATGGTCACCATGTGGATTAATGACTAATAAAGGACATTTATTTAGGTGTGGTGTATATGAATGGACACGTGTTTGCCGTTGGAGGATTTAATGGCTCGCTTAGAGTTCGCACAGTAGACTCTTATGACCCAGTAAAGGACCAGTGGATAAGTGTGGCCAACATGCAAGACAGAAGAAGTACGTTAGGGGCTGCAGTCCTGAATGGGCTTCTCTATGCCGTAGGAGGATTTGATGGCAGTACAGGTAAATGTCTATGATTGAAGTGTCATTGATTATCTTTTTTAGGTTTTACCCAGAAATGGTCATTAAAGACTAGGACCAGAAGGCCTCCAGCCATGGTCGGGGCCAAAGGCAGTGCCCTTTCTTGATTGGAGCTTGAGGTACCCCAGATATGACACAGTTGTCACATGACAGGTGGGGCTGTCATATTACAGTAGCTTTATCAATTTTTGAATGAAAATGAAAGAAAATGTAGATTTTTATGGAAAAATAAGACCTCCCCTGAAAAAAATCCCTAGCACTTATTTTGGACCAAAAACTAATATAAGAAGAAGTCTGATTTTCAGGGAATCAAAGCAGTGTTTCACAGGCAGCCTGTTTTTCTAAACGTCATCTCATTAGTCCATAAAACTTTTAAAGAAATCTGTCTGTCTGTTTCAAAGTATGTGTCTTGTTCAGTGGTGGACGGTTTTCAGGCTTCCTTACCTTGGCAACATTTTTGAGCACTGAACACCTTGTACTTCTGGACACTGCAGGGCGATTGCAGTCCTGGAATAGGACAACCCTGGAGGAATGGCTTTGTGCTTTGATTCTGCTCAAATCTTCTTAATTTTTTTTCTGAAAGTGGAATTCCACCTAAAATCAACTCACCGTCTTGTTTTTGGGTGGAATTCCACTTTCATACACATACTTTTTTTTTGTATTTTCTGTAACAAAATGTTTGAAGTTTCAGAAGGATCGTTCTCCAAAGTCATAGTCATTTGACTGCTGCATTCTGAAAGTCTTGTAACAATTTTTGCCCAATTTTAACTGCCTAAGAATTATTAACAATTCGATATTGGGTCTTGATCTCTTTAGGTCACACCCTCCCTCATTACACAAATACACATTGCCTGATATACTTCAATCCAATACTTTTTATTCCAAGTATGTCTCACACCCTGCTTCGGAAATATTAAAGTGGACCAACACCCAGGGGTGATCGGCCCAGAAATCTATAAGATTCCCGGGCCGATCACCTCCCACCCCGCGGGACATCCGAGATCGGGATGTCCTGCGGGGTGAAACCCCCCAGAAACCCCAAAAACATCTTACCTGATCCGCCGCCGCCGCCTCCCGCGCGCCCCTCCAGACGTGCCCGCGCCGGCCCTCTGTGAAACAGAGGGCCGGCGGGGGCGCGCGCGCGCCGAGAGTGACGCGCGGGAGGCGGCGGAAGCGGCTTGGATGTTCCTGTCCCCCGCCTGGACGTTGGCGGGGATTGGCTGCGGCGTTCACGTGGGAGCGTTGAGAGGTGAGTTTTTTGGGGTTTCTGGGGGGTTTCACACAGCGGGGCACCCCCGATCGGGGTGCCCCGCCGAAGTGGACCAAAACCCAGGATAGTCAAAATCCTGGGTGTTGGTCCACTTTAATTACACGTGGGTTATGGTCCAGTAGAGGGCAAACTTCTGCAGAGATGACTAGAAAAAGAAGCCCCTCCCGGTCCATAAATACCTGGGACCTCCCACACATTCCCCAGTATAGTCTCTGCAGGAGGCAATGACAGTCAAGATGATGGCTCTCTCTCTCCTTTTCAGGTAAGCCGGGTAACACCCAGCCCTTCTCTTTCCTATTTCCACCCGGACCTCTTTTTATATTGTCATTAAGCCTCCCAGCTATGGCTACAGGGTCCGGGTGAGGGTAGGTTACACCTTAGAGGTGTTTGATTAGGAGCCATGCTCCACCGCAAATCCCCCACCAAGGGGTAGGCGGTCCCAGGTTACGGTGATCCTGACATGGGATGCCCTGTCCGTTCTTAGCCCTCGCTACATGACCCAAATGTATCTATCGGCTCTCCCCCTTACTCCCTGTTCCCGGTTAGTAGGGGGGGGGGGGGGGTTCCTACCCTTCATTGTATAATGTTAATGCTTTGGTATTTTTCAGTATGAGTGTTTTTACTTTGTATGGTGTTTGCTTCGCACTGGCCCCTGCCAGCGCGTGTTCTTTAAGTGTTCCTTCAGGTGATTCTCGGCGGCTCCGCAGCCATTTTGGCTGGGGAGCCTGGTCTTCCTTGTCTTCCTCGTCAGGAGAGGGGGGCGGGGTCAGGCTCTCTGCGCGCCCTTAGCGGCCCGCCCCTCTCTTTTCTCCTCGGCGGCTCCCAGCCCCATCGGCTGGGGAGCGCTTTTTCGTCATTTTGCACGTTCGGGAGGGGGCGGGGCGCGCTCCGCGGTGGCCCGCCCCTGTCCTCTCTCTCTCTCTTCCTTCTGACTGAGGTGGATGGCGCCATTTTCTCTCGGCTTGTGAGTGCCCTTTGCGGGCTCCTTTTTGTTATAATTGCATTGCTTGCATATAGGGCTGCTGGGCGCTCCGGAGCCCTTTGGCAGCGGCTGTATTATTTAATATGTAATTGGTATAGTTATTTTTTATATGTGTATATCAGACTCATCTGATGAGGGACCATGACGATTCTGGCTCTGACCCCTGGGCCCCGGATGACAGTGCCCCAGTAAACTTCCCGGGGTCCCAAGGGATTGGGATAGGAAGTATCCTTTTTCACCTGAGGTGGTTAAATGTTGGTAATTCCCCCCCCCCCCCCCCCCCCCCCGGGTGGATGTCCCGATAATAGGGCTATCTAACACCCCTGTCATACATCCCCCGGCGCATTGACCTGCTGGCCTCCCACGCCTTTGCATGTTCGGGGACGGCGCTGTGCCGGGTCTGTGCCTCTGCCATTAGTGCTGTGGCCACTAGAACCCTTATCAGAAATATGCTTGATAGTGCCTCTGATGATCTCCCTTGTGAGGTGTTTAATGCACTCTCCAGTTGTGATGTGTTTCTAAATTTTGTTCTAGTAGCATTGGATGACACCATCAGAATGTGTGCAAGAACTTCTGCCCTCGTGGTGGCTATACGTCGCTTGGTCTGGCTGCGACAGTGTGGTGCTGACAATGCTGCGAAGAAGGCCCTTACTGGGCTCTCATTTAAGGGGCTACGTCTGTTTGGGGCCCGTCTAGACCCATTTGGTAGGAGAGGTAAGTTACCCCAGCGCAGACGGCTGTCTCTGCCCCCCTTCCACCCCCCACCATGGTGTTAAACAGGAACCAGGGGTGTCCTTCGCGGGGGCTCGCGCAGCTCCCTGTCCCAGGAGCAGAAGACAACACCTCCTCTGGGGGGGCTATGCCCAAATCCTCTCCCAAGTCCCCTCAAGCATGATGGGGCGCCCTCACCCGCCTGGGTGAGGGGACGGCTGCGGCACCTTGCTTAAGTCTGGAGGCATCACGCCTCAGACCGGTGGATTTAGGAGGTAGTGTCCTCCGGCTACAAGATGGTGTTTGCTGTGCGCCCTCCCCTAAGATTATCTGGCCTGCTTCTGCTCAGGTGCTGGCGCAGGCCGTGCAAGGTCTGCTGGGTCTGGGGGTCATTTGCAGATTTCCCTTAACAGACAGAGGCAAGGGACCCTACACCAACCTTTTCACATTTCCCCAAAAAGATGGGTCAGTCTGGCAGTCTGGATGTACAGATCTTCAGCAAATTGTCAAGTACAGGCGCTTTCCTCATGGAAACTCTGCGCTCGGCCATCTGCTTCTTGCGACCCGGGGGCTTCGTGCCATTTGTGGATATCAAAGATGCTTACTTTCACATCCTTGTGTTTTCAGGACACCAAGATTCCTTAGATCCACGTTGGAAGATCAACACTGCCAATTTGTGGCCTTGCCATCTGGCCTCTCTTCAGCTCCCAGAGTGCTCACCAAGGTGCTGGCGGGGGTGATGTCTCTGTTGAGGCCAAGGGGCGTCCGCGTGCTGCACTACCTGGACATCCTCATCACTTCCCAGTCTCTACATCTGGCAAAGTTGGATACTCAGCTGGTGGTGTTCATTCTGGAGTCATCTGGATGGGTGATCAGCCACCCCAAGTCCTCACTGTCCCCTTCCTTGGTAACTTCATTCCTAGGAATGAATCTGGACACAGTTCAGGCAAGGATATTCATTCCTCAGCAGAAGGTGGACAATCTGCTTGCACAAGTTCAATTCCTCCTAGCCGTCCCCGTCCCTTCACCAGGCAGGGGATGCAGCTGGTGGGCCTGATGGTGGCGTGCTTCGAAGCGGCCCCTTGTGCTCAGTCCCTCTTGGGGCTTCTGCAACTTCTCCTATTGTCTGTATGGGACAAGGACCCAGCATCCCTGGACAGGGTCTGGGTGTCTTCCCCCCTGGTGAGGAGGTCCCTCTTGTAGTGGATGGACTCAAGGAACCTATTGGGGGGCGGAACCTTCTTGCTCCTTCCTGGGAGACGGTCACCACGGATGCCAGTCTATCAGGTTGGGGGGGTTCTTCTGGAGGTCCCTGCGGTTCCAGGGGAGGTGGGCCCTCTGGAGGCCTATTCACATATCAATGTCTTGAAGCTGTGAGAGATCAGGTTAGTTCTGGTTCGTTTGACTACTCTTTTTCAGGGCCTGCCTGCTCAGGGGCGCATGGTCACTCTGATGGCAGTTGCCTACATCAATCATCAGGGAGGGACCCGGAGGGTTCTGCGCAGAATTGCTCTGGAAGGGGTGCCAGTGGTTCTGGTGGCCTCAGGTGGCCAAGAAGAGTGTGGTTCGCAGATGTGGTGCAGCTGGCAGTAGATCAGTGCTTTCTGCCTGGAGTGCTAGATCTGCTCACTTAGGACCCCTTACGCCATCCCAATTACAATCTCTGGCCTTGGCGGCCTGACTGCTGAAACCTCCATCTTGATGGAGAAAGGCTTGTCTACCTCGATGGTTGAGTCCATGGTGAAGGCTAGGAAGACGACTTCCTCTTCCATCTGTTATAAGGTATGGCGTACCTGCATTGACTGGTTGAGTCTTGGTCTCTTCCCTGTTGGGTGTTCTCAGTTCCCAGGGTTCTGGAGTTTTACTGCATGGGTTGGAGTCAGTCTCTAACTCAGTACTTTGAGAAGTTTCTACCCTGTCTGTCTTCTTTCAGAAGTCTTTTGTTCAGCATTCATTGATTAAGACTGCTTTTAGGGGGTTGCTCATGTGCGTTCCCCACGACAACCTATGGTCCCTGTGTTTGGGATTTGGAATTGGTCTTGCCTGCCTTGCAGGGTGCTCCCTTTGAACCTGTGCAGGATGCTGCCTTGGCCATTCTTACGCTCAAGGTTGTGTTTCTGGTAGCTATCACTTCTGTCAGGCGTGTGTCTGAGTTGGCGGTGCTGTCCATTCAGCCCCCCCTACTTTGAGCGGCACCAGGACAAGGTGGTGTTTCGTTTCAAACCTGATTTTCTGCCTAAAGGTAGTGTCTGCCTTTCATTTGAATCAGGATATTGTTCTTCCTTCTTTGTGCCCTAACCCTAGCAATGCTGAGGAGAGAGTTTTGCACTCTTTGGATGTGGTTAGGTGTCTGAAGTACTATCTGGTGGCTACTGCACCTTTCAGGAACACTGATGCTCTTTTTGTGGTCCCTTCTGGTCCTAGGAAGGGTTTGGCTCCTGCCAAGTCTACTATCAGCAAGTGGATTCGTCAGGCTGTGATTCACGCCTACTCTGCTAAGGGGAAGAATCCTCCCTTCCGCCTTACTGCTCATTCCACTCGTGCTATTGGTGCCTCTTGGGCTTTTCAGCACCAGGCTTCTGTTGAACAAGTTTGCAAGGCCGCTACTTGGTCTTCTGTTCATACCTTTTCAAAGTTTTACAAGGTTGATGTTAAGGCAGTGGTTTAAACTGTCTGCTGTCACCTTTTTTATTGGGGATCCCACCCTACTTTATGAACACTGCTATTGGATGTCCCAAGTGTAAGTAATCTATCTGGAGCAGGACGTACTGTATTCTAAGAATAATACAATTCTGTGAAATACTCACCTGTAGAATTGGTATTATAAGTATACAGTACGTCCTGCTCCACCCCACACAGTTTTTTTTGCATTATTCTGGATCCCCTGTATGGTGATTGTTATCATTGTTACCAGTTTTTGGTTGTTAAATTCTCCCGGCTTCTTTTTCACTGCTTTTCAATGCTGGGGATTTGTAGGAGGTCCCCGGGTATTTGAGGGGCCGGGAGGAGCCTGTTTTACATGTCTCTGCAGTGCAACGCCATCTGGCGGAAGATAACCCAAGTGTAAGTAATCTATCTGGAGCAGAATGTACTGTATAATTATAATACCAATTCTACAGGTGAGTATTTCACAGAATTGTATTTTTCTTAATGGGGTCCCCTTATTGTGTCTTTCAGGTCGGGACAACCAAAATTAGGGATTTCTCCCGGTCCTCTGGCCCTTGCTCAAATTTTAGGGGTTCCCTTAGTTACTGGCCTTATTTAAATCCTCCCACTAACGGACATTAAGGGGCATCCCGGGTAGCTTATAGCGTAATTCCCATTGGTCATTGCGACTACCTTAAAAATCACCATATGGAGGCTTCGCAGGATACCGGACTCGGGGTCCCTTTGGGGCAACCCCGGTCGTGTGTGGTATGTGGGGCATCCCTTTCGGCCGACAATGTGCAGATTTTTGTACCATGTGCACAGCAGGCGATTGCGCGACAATCCGGGTCCCGTGCGGCCGGTTCAGCCCCGCTGGCCTCATCACCTACACCCCCGCGCCTGGTTATGGCCCCAAATGACGTTGTCACCAGCGGGGAGTCGCAAGCTGATGTATGCGCTAGGCTGGCCAACATTGAGAGATTGATTGCTAGCTCTGCGGCCAGGAAGGCACCAGCTAAGAGACGGCACTTGCCGCCCGCAGCGCCGGCCTTGGATTATGCTGATATTGAGCCATTTGATTGGTCTGATTGTTCCCCGCTCGAGGAAGGGGAACTGTTCCCAGACTCTGACTCATCTGAGGATCGGCAGTACCCTGGCGCTGATGCCGGCTCAGAGCGCGGGGATACTGTTGACACCCATAGGCTCCTTACTCAAATTTTTGAGGTACTTGCCATTTCCCCTCCTGCGGAGGCCCCTCCGCAACGGGGGGAATTTTTTGGGACCGCCAAACCTCGTTTGGAGTTCCCGGATCAGAAGCACTTTAACAATCTGATCCTTAAGGAATGGGAAAAGACTAGTCGGCTCCCTGGTATCCCTCAGGGGTGGGATAGGAAGTATCCCTTTCCTGTTGAGGTGGTTAAACCGTGCATACCCCGGATTCCTCTACCTTGCAGGATGGTGAGGACCGACATCTCGATCAATTGGCTTTGCATGCCTTCGCTTGTGTGGGTTCGGCCTTGCGCCCGGTTTGTGCTTCTGCGCTCACGGCCGTGGCTATTAGAGCTCTAATTTGGGGCCTTTTGGACGGCTCCCAATTGGATCCTTGCAGTGAGGAGTTTGCAGCCTTGACTCATTGTGAGATGTTTATTGCTTTTGTCTTATCAGCCTTGGATGATACTATACGTATGTGTAGCAGGACCTCGGCATTGCAGGTTGCTATTCGCCGGTCGGTCTGGTTATGTCAGTGGGCGGTTAAGAAGGCCCTCACAGGTCTTCCCTTCGTGGGTCTGCGCCTGTTTGGTGATCGTTTAGACTCCAGAGGGGGTAAGTTACCTCAACGCAAGAAGCAGCGCCGGCCCTTTCGGGGTTCGGGCTCATTCAACCCTTCCTTTCATGGCTGTCGGTCAAGCAGGGGAACGTATTTCACTGCATTCCATGTAGATGCCTGGGGTAGGGGCAGAGGACGTGCCCGACCCGGGACTTCCTGTGGTACTCAACCCAAATCCGTTGCCAAGCCCGCTCAGCAATGAAGGGGCGCCCTCACCCTTGCGGGTGGGGGGACGGCTGCGGCTCTTTTCTCAGGTCTGGAACCTAGAGGTCACAGACGTCTGGATCCGGGAGGTAATTTCCTCCGGGTACAAGCTGGAGTTTGCATGCTGGCCTCCTCCCAGATTCCTCAGGTCCCGGGTTCCGTCGGATCCACGGGCGTCACAGGGCCTTTTTTGGGCGGTGCACAACCTTTGGGATATGGGGGTGGTTTGTCCAGTTCCCCCTACAGAGAGAGGTCTGGGTTACTATTCCAACCTCTTTACGGTCCCCAAAAAAGATGGTTCCATAAGACCCATTTTGGACTCCGGTTCATCAGAACCAAAAAATTTCGCATGGAAACTCTGCGCTCTGCTGTCGAATCGCTGCGTCCGGGGGACTTTATGACCTCAATAGATATCAAGGACGCTTACCTTCATGTGCCGGTCTTCCCGGGACACCAAGGGTTTCTCAGGTTCATGGTAGACAACCAGCACTTCCAGTTTGTGGCTCTTCCCTTCGGGCTGACTTCGGCGCCCAGGGTGTTTACCAAGGTGTTGGCGGGCGTGATGGCCCTTCTCAGAGTCCGGTGCATTCGTATCTTGCCTTACCAGGACGACCTTCTCATCACGTCATCCTCTCTCCGGAGAGGAGGCGGAGCTGGACACCAGAGCGGTGGTGACGACGCTGGAGAGGTTCGGGTGGGTAATCAATTACCCCAAGTCCTCTCTATCCCCGTCAAGGTTGGCTTCGTTCCTGGGCATGAATCTGGATACCATTCAGACCAGGGTGTTCCTACCCCAGCCGAAGGTGGATGTTCTTCCGGCTCTTATTCGTTTTCTTCTGTCCAGCCCTCGTCCGTCCATCAGGCAATGCATGAGGCTGGTAGGTTTGATGGTGGCTTGCTTCGCGGCAGTGCCGTTTGCTCAGTTTCACATGAGACCCCTTCAGCTCCATCTGCTATCGGTTTGAGACAAATGTCTTCTGTCTCTGGATCAGACTTGTGTTCTGTCCCCTCTTGTACGGCGGTCCTTCCAGTGGTGGATGGACCAGAGGAATCTCCTGGGGGGCAGGTCCTTTCTTGCGCCCTGTTGGGAGACGGTCACCACGGATGCCAGCCTGTCAGGCTGGGGAGGTTTCTGGAGGGAATATCCGTTCCAGGGGTTGTGGGGTCCTCAGGAGACCCATATCCCCATCAACATTCTGGAGCTGAGGGCGGTTCGGTTAGTGCTGTCGCACCTGACACATCTTCTTCAGGGCTTACCTGTTCAGGTTTGCTCCGACAATCGGACAGCGGTCACTTACATCAATCACCAAGGAGGGACTCGCAGCCGGAGTGCCCTCCAGGAGGTGTCTATGATTCTTGCTTGGGCCGAGAGCAATGTTCCGTGCATCTCGGCAGTCTACATTCCAGGAGTGGAGAACCTGGAAGCGGACGATCTGAGCAGAGGGACCTCTCGTCGGGGGGAATGGTCCCTCAGCAGCAAGGTGTTTCTATCCCTCTGTCGCAGGTGGGGGAGTCCGGAGGTGGATCTGTTTGCCTCTCGTCACAATCACAAACTTCCGGCATTTGTGTCTCTGTCCCAGGACCCTCTGGCTCTGGCAGTGGATGCCATGTCTCTGTCCTGGCGGGAGCTCGGTCTCCTGTATCTGTTTCCTCCCTTTCCCATGGTGGGCAAGGTGGTACGCAAGCTGGCTCAAGAGGGTGTGCCAGCAATCCTGGTGGCCCCAAGGTGGCCAAGGCAGGTGTGGTTCGTAGACGTCGTCCGGCTGGTGGTCGATCAATTCAGGCTGCCTCTGGTTCCGGATCTGATCACACAAGGTCAGCTTTGTTACCCCAATTTACAAACGCTGGCTTTGACGGCGTGGCTGCTGAAACCTTCATCTTAAAGGAAAAGGGTTTGTCTGAAGCCGTTGTCCAGACTCTTGTCAGGGCTAGGAAGAAATCTTCCACTAATATCTATTACAGGACCTGGCGGACCTACATTGATTGGTGTGAGGCTAGGGCCTTTCCTTGTCGGGTGTTTTCCATTCCTTGGATTTTGGAGTTTCTTCAGCATGGTCTGGACATAGGGTTTCAGCTTAGCACTCTTAAGGGGCATGTGTCCACTTTTCTTTCAGAGATCTTTCGCTCTTCATCCTTTGGTTATGACCTTTTTTCAGGGGGTCACTCATGTGCGCCCTCCTCGCAAACCCATGTTACCTGTTTGGGATTTAAATTTGGTGTTGTCTGCCCTTCAGGGTCCTCCTTTTGAACCAGTGCAGGATTCTGCACTATCCATTTTCACCTTAAAAGTTGCCTTTTTGGTGGCCATAACCTCTGTTCGACGTGTTTCTAAGTTGGCGGCTCTGTCTATTCAGGCCCCCTACTTTGAGAGACATCAGGACAAGGTGGTTTTCCGCTTTAAACCAGACTTCCTGCCAAATGTTGTTTCTGCTTTTCACCTCAATCAGGACATTGTGCTTCCTTCATTGTGTCCTAAACCTAGCAATGACAAGGAGAGAGGGCTTTGCACTCCCTGGATGTCGTTAGATGTGTACTATCTGGTGGCTACTTCACCTTTCCGGAAGACGGGGCGCCTTTTTTGTGGTGCCCTCCGGTCCATTGGTAAATGGATTTGTTAGGGCCTACTCTGCCAAGGGGAGGGATCCCCCTTTCCAGATCACTGCTCATTCTACTCGTGCTGTTGGGGCTTCCTGGGCCTTTCAGCACCAGGCCTCTGTTGAACAAGTTTGTAAGGCTGCTACTTGGTCTTCTGTTCATACTTTTTCCAAGTTTTATAAGGTTGATGTGCGGGCCTCAGTGGATGCTGTTTTTGGCCGCAAGGTTCTGCAAGCTGCAGTGGTTTAATTGTACACTATTGCCTGTTGGGATCCCCACCCTTTTTGGACACTGCTATTGGATGTCCCACGTGTAATTAATATTTCCGAAGCAGGGTGTGAGACATACTTGGAATAATACCATTTTGTGATTACTCACCTGTAAAATGGGTATTATAAGTATGTCTCACACCCTGCTTCGTCCCACCCGGAGTTGTATCTTGGATTCTCTATATGGTGAAACTTTTTTCTCATAGATTTTATTGGCTCTTCCTGGTCCCCTTACTGCTTTCTTATACTGGGGAATGTGTGGGAGTTCCCAGGTATTTATGGACCGGGAGGGGCTTCTTTTTCTAGTCCTCTCTGAAGAAGTTTGCCCTCTACTGGACCATAACCCACGTGTAATTAATATTTCCGAAGCAGGGTGTGAGACATACTTATAATACCCATTTTACAGGTGAGTAATCACAAAATGGTATTTTTCCAAGTTCATACAGCTGGGAGTTAGATTATATGCATACAGTGATGATATGGGGAAAATACTCAGTAGCTATATATATAATATATATTTCTCCCAACGTCCTCCCCCTGGAGAGGAAACACAAGTTGGAACAGATTAAAAAGGCTCACCTCTGCCCCAATCCTCAGTATTGTGTTTACTTTTCTCCCTAGGAGGACCCCCAAGCTATAATACGCATGTGCGTGTACCTGTGGCCAGGAGGTACCACATCCTCTGGCTGACTCAGACGGCATGCTAAGTGGTGGCTGCATCCCGGGCTGTGGTGGTCAGAAGTAGCTGCCTCTGGTGGGACCTCTGGGCAGGAATGCCCTTGGGTGAAACACTGCATCCGTTGCAGACGGTACCAGGAGGGGCGACTTCTGGGGGGGGGGGGGGGTGCATGACTCATTTCCAGCGTGGAGTTAACTTCCATGGCGAGCAGCACGCTCGTGCATGCGGATCCTAAGGGCAGTAACACCAGGCTGTGACAGTGAAGGGCCCCGCAACGGTTATCCGGCTGGTCAGACAGGCTTGATCAAGCGGGCGCTGTTTCGGGCTGCGGCGGCGTCCTCAGCTGCAAAGGATGAAGCTGTGCAACAGGCAGGAACCGGGGGAGCTGTTCCTGCCTCTATGATATACAGTGTAGAGGCCGGCCAGAAAAAAATACATGCCTCGAGAAGTTGGTATCTATTTCCACTGTATTTTATCTAGTTGCACTATGTTGGAAATGAATATGAAATGGGTGTCACCTTGTAGCTATCCTCTTAGCCTTTTTCTGCCTTCTTTTCTATTCGACTCTGAACGACAAGCCTAAAGGAAAGGAGAAAAAGAAAGAAAAGCATAAGGAGGGCAAATCTAAGGAGGCCAAGACTGTTAGGCTCTGTATTAACTGCCCCTCTATTTTGCCTGACACTTGAAACAGAGCTTGTTGCAAGATCTGTTTAGAACATGGGCTGGGGAATGAAGCTGACATTTCTCTAGTGGATATTCTGAGCAATACAGAAGCCAATATGGCATCCACCTTGGAAGTTTGCAGGTCAGTGGTTAGGACCACGGCACCTTCATCATGGTAGTGGGCCGGCTATGGCTGTAGAAAGGCACCCTAATGAGGAGGAAAGTGAGGGTCAAGTTTCTTCAGGGGATATTCGAATAACCAGGGTTTTGGACTGGCCTTTGATCAGGAAACTTCATCTAGCTTGGGAAAAAGCAAATTGTCAGAGGAGACATCTGCCCTGTTTCAGGATATTTGATACAATGCATATTATGTCTGTCGAGCAGCCTCTCGGGTACAAGACGCACTGTGTCATAAATTGACAAAAAAAAAAAAAAAAAAGAATTCCTGGTTTATTCATCTCTACTGGATGTAACTAAAAGGGAATGGATTTTTCCAGAGAAAACCTCGCTTAAAGGAAATTCCCATTAAATGAATCGGAAGCTGAACCTTGCTGGACGCTACCATGGCACAGGTCTCAAGGACACCTGATCTAAGTTTTTTAGATTCTCATTGCTCAGGAAGATTACACATTTTTGAGATTTGCGCTAATTCTAGGAGAAGAAATCCTACATTGGCTATTCACTTAAAGGGAACACTAAACAGGACAGCAGTTTTTCTAAGCAGGACCCCTATGTCTCCCTTAGAATGGTCTCTCAATCCAGAGATTTTCAATCTCTTAGTTACCAGATGGGGTCAACCGAACATAGATGTTATTCTAAGCATACAGCACGTCCTGCTCCAGATGTAGTAATAACATGTGGGTAATCCTCCGCCTCCGGCACCGTGCACTGCAGACATGTAGAAAACAAGCTCCTCCCGGCCCTACATATACCGAGGGACCTCCCACAAATCCCCAGATTTCTCTGCAGTGCTGGAACTGCGAAGACATGAAGTATCACACTCTCACAGGCGAGTGGGGCTTACAGTCCGAGGCCCTGCGGGACTATTTCCACCCGTCCTTTTGCGAAGAATATGCCTCCCAGCCTGGGCTGCGTTGGTCGGGTGAAGGTAGGCAGCACCTAGTGTGCTTACGGAGCTAGACTCCACCGCAATCCCCCACCATAGGGTAGGCGGTCAAGGCAAATGGTGAGCCTTCAGTGGATGCCCCTCCCGCATCATTGCCCCACGCCCCGTGTAGCGGTGAACCCCGAGTGCTGGGTCACCTCCTTCCTCAGTTCCCCCCGTTAGTGGGGGGAAAAAGAGGGGGGAGGGGTTGTGTGTACATTGGCCTAACCTTGCCCTATTACACTGTTTGCTTATAGCCTTTATTGGTTACCGGGGGTCAGAGCCGCACTTCAAACATTATGTTAAAGTTGGCCGCAGCTCCTTTAATGTACTTTGGTTTGGTGCGTACGGCGGCTCCGTTTAGCGTCGCTATGGCGTTTATTTCTGTCTCCCCTTTCTGTCTTGTTCCGCGCTTAGAGCTTCGCACTCTCCTGGGGGGGGCGTGGTCTGGTTTGGCGCGTTCCGCGTCATCTGAGCTCTGGCCCGCCCTTCGAGGTTCGCTTGGCGCCATTTTGTCGGTCTTCCCGCGAGCGCGTGGTCACGATCCTCCTCTTCCTTGGTTACTGTAAGTGCCCTCACGGGCGTTTTCGGTTATTAGTCTTCCTGTAGCGCATGGCTCTGACACCTTCTTTTCTCCTTATGTCTTTCAGACGCCAAGATTCCAGTGGCTCCTCCCGGCCTGATATATATATCTCAGCGGGTTTATTCCTAAATTCTCCCACATCCCTAGCGGGTCTTGGGGCATCCAGGGTTGCTTATAGCATAAATCCATACTGGCATATTATTTAGATTAATCACCATATGGAGGCATCTCGGAACTATGTGTCTGGGGTCCTGAGGGGACAAGACCGGCTCTGTACCATGTGTGGACAACCCCACGCTGATGCTGACAGAGCACGGGTCTGCGGACCGTGTGCTGAACAAGTGCTGGCCCTGCAATCAGGTTTACCAGTAGCTGCATCTCGCTTCAATACTCCTGTTTCCCAGTGCTTAGATCTCACTCCAGATGAGTCGCACTTGAGCGGGGATAACCAGCAGGTGGTGCCGCGCAGGTTACCCACAGCGGAGCAGGTGATGTCTGGTTTGGCAGAGCGCTTGGGCGCTGGAAAGAAACGGTCCCTAACGCCCCCTGGTTCTAGGTGTCCCACTGAAACTGAGGAGTCTGCTGCTATGCAGGACCTTGATCCTTCTGGTGAAGGTGAACTGTTCTCAGGTTCCAGTTCCTCAGATGAGATGTCTTGGAGCCGTGACAGTTCTGGCCCAGGTTCCTGGGGCCTGTGTGACACTGATGAGTTACTTATAAAGATCTTTGAAGCACTGTCCATCTCTCCTCCGGGAGAGTCTCCCAAGCCCAAGAGGGAGAGTTTCCACACGGCAACGCCCCGCCTGGAATTTCTGGAACAGGATAATTTCCAGACTCTTATATCTAAGGAATGGGAATCACCTTGTAAACTTACAGGGGTTCCGGGGGTCTGGAACTGGAAGTACCCTTTTCCCCCTGATTTGGTTGATCAATGGTCAGTACCTCCCGAGGTGGATGCACCTATTATTGGGGTTGCTAACCCTCCCTTCATGGCAGCTTCCACTCATCGTACCCTTCGGGATGCTGAGGACCGGCGCATTGACAGATTGGCTTCCCACGCCTTTTCGTGTGCAGGGGCGGCTCTGCGCCCGGTCTGTGCTGCGCCGTCACCGCAGTGGCCGCCAGGACCCTTCTTAGGAAGATACTTGACCAACAGCCGGAGGATCTCCCTTGGGAGGTCTTTAATGCACTGTCTGATTGTGATGTTTTTGTGAGGTTTATTCTCTCAGCGATGGCTGACACCATTAAAATGTGTGCTAGAACCTCGGTTCTTGTGGTGGCTATTTGCCGCCTGCTTTGGCTGCGACAGTGGGGGGCTGACAATGATACAAAAAAGGCTCTTACTGGTCTTCCTTTTAGAGGACGACGCTTATTCAGGGCCCGGTTGGACCTTTTTGGAAGAAAGGGTAAGGCACCCTCGCGCAGAAGGCCGTCCCGGCCGCCTAGGGGCAGGGATACCCCTCCCCCTCCATACGTTAGTGTCAAGCGAGAACCAGAAGTGTGCTTCCAACTTTTTGGAGTGGAGGCCCGCCCCAGGGGGGGCAGGCAACGCCCTGGGACCTCCGGCAGGGCGAAGTCCAAATCTGCCAAAACCACGCAAGCATGAAGGGACGCCCTCGCCCTGTTGGGCGACGGGGCTGCCGCAGCACTTGGCTCCTATCGCAGGGTGCCATGCTCCGTTAAGGCTGTTACGGGAGATAATCCCCCTGGATGCAGAATGGAGTTTGCTGGTCGGTCCCTTTCTGAGGTTGTCAGGGTTCTTCTAGTCCCTGCTTTCCCTTCGGGGGTTGAGGCAGGCCGAGCCAGGCGTGCAGGATCTGGGGTCTCTTACAGGTTGGCCCTTGACTTGTGATTGTATCCACATACCTTTTCCCTCTGGGATGAAGCAGTCTGACCCGGGCGGGCATTCTGGACCTAGCATTTACCTTTCACAGGCAGCTCCTACATGGTATTTACCTGTTGGGCCACAGGAGCTCTTGTCCAAGTGGACCTCTTGATGCATGTGAGGATCTATATTCCTTCTTAGTCCCCTGTGCCTTCAGGACACCTAGGCTATTTCCAGACAGTATTGCAGGACCAACTCTGCGGATTGGGATCTTGTCTTGGGTCCCTCTCCTGTTCCCAGACGGCTCACCAAGGCGAGTATGGGAGTGTGGTCTTGGACGTGCCCCTGTGACGTCCGCTCTAGGTTCCACTTGATTGTCATTCTTTTCCAATTTTGCGTCAGGCCGTGTTGGCTATTGACTTGGGGCTCCTTGGGAGTCCTTTGGATTGGTGCTCAGGCACACCTCTTACTTAGTGTACCCCGGTTCGGTATCCCCCTACGGGGTGGCTTTTAGATGGGTTCACGTTAAACCTTCCCTTCGGCTATGTGTGGCCTTAGTATGGTAGGGGCCTTGCCCTCTGGTTTGTCACGCTACCTTCACCTTGCAGCTGGTGGGCCTGTCGGTGGCGGTCCAGATGCTGTCCTTTATTCTCAGAGGCCTTTGGGGCCTGTGACACCTTAGGTTAGTTATTCTGGTTGGGGTTCCAACACCCCTGGAACTAGGTCAGTACGCTCCCCCCTCGTTACGGGGGTTCCTTTTTGGAGTTGGTAAATTCAAGGAAGGTGTCAGGGACCATCCCTTCCTTTTTGCCTTTCCCTGTAAATGGTCACCACGGGGACCAAGTCTGGCAGGTTTTCTAGGGGGTTTTTATTTTTTCTGAAATCCCCCGTGGCTCCTAAGGGGGTCCCCTTTATGGGGTTCCATTTTCATACTGTTTTTCAGTTATCACATTGTGCCTTGGCGGGCTCTAAATTGCTGGACTACTCCTCTTCAGGACTTGTCTCTTTGGGGACTCTCGGTTAGTCTGACGACAGTGGCCTGTCCTTTTTTATCTGTGAAGGTCTCGGAACTGGTTGACCCTTCAGGAAGGGTCTGGTTCTGATCTAAGTGGGGGTTTACATTCCTTACACTTCATTGGTATTGGCTTGTTGGCTGTCCTACTGTGCTAGGAGGGTCTATTCTAGTGTCTCACTGAGCCCCTACTGGTGTGGCCCTGTGGGGCCCCGTTCCTATTACAGGAACTCTGTCCTGGGTTATTGTCCTGGGTTATTGTCCCAAACCTCGCTAGCCTGGTCATGGGGGCCTAGTATTGCTTGCTGTCAAGACATTATACTCTATAGGTCTTAACCTTTTTTCACCCTGCTAGGTGGGGTTTTGCACAAAGTTTGCTGTAGCAAGGGTGAACCGTTACGCTGGGGGCCCTGGGTGGCCCAGTGGGGCGTGGTTCGCTGATTCTGCTGAAGACAGTCGTACTGTATGCCCTCTCACGAGGGCTGTTCTGCCTATTCAGGCTCCTTACTATGTCACCCCTATCTACAGGCCTTTTTAGGCGATTGGATGGTTTGCTCTTCACCCCATTGGAGATGCTTACCTCGGGGTGTCTTTTCTCTATTGGAGGACTAGGCCTAGCTCCCTCCTCTTCTTCTTCTTCTCCCTTCTCTGCCTGCTATGTTGGGACATGTCGTTCTAGTTTGCCTTGCTGGGACTGGCTCTCTCTCCTGCGGGATGTTGCCTGATCCCTGGGTCCTAGAGTTATTACAGCACGGTTTGAGTTGGCTCCCCAACTCAGTTCTCTGAGGGTTGTCAGGGCTCGCCCTGTTCGCCTACTGTAGAAGTCTAGTTCAATCTTCTGTGTGGAGCATTCCTCATGGGTTGCTCAGGTGCATTCCCCAGGGACTTTCTAAGCTCCCTTTTGGGGGGGGTTACTTATCCTGATGCCCTGCTAAGGGCTCCTTGGGTCTTATTCAGGTTCTTGTCTGAACTGTTCCTTCCCTCACATCCTTCTTCTGGGGCGGTTGCTTCAGTCAGAAGAGTGCCATAGGGGATGGCTCTGTTAGCCATTATATATATATAATATCTATATATATATAAATCTATATCTATATCTATATATATATATATATATATATATATATATATATCTATATCTGTACACCATTAGGTGAGGGTGTTTCGCCTTACACCGAGTTTGGATCCAGGCGGAGTTTTTATTCTCCTTTATTCCAGACCATCCGCCCTCTGGGCTAGTGTCTTGCTTACTCTGAGCTTAAGGGATCTGTATCCCTCTACAGGCGTTGGAGATTCCTGGACTGTTCCCTGTCCCTGGTTGGGATTATGCCCCTTGGGGCTTATAGGCATCTCCATCCTTATGTAACAGGATTTGATTGCTTCCATGGGTGTAGGAGCCCTTTGGATTGGTCTTGCTCGGTTGGTTTTGTCCTTCTGAGCCTAAAATAAACGTTTCGGCTCTTGCTGAGTTTTGTTAGCGTTGTTTTTCAGTATTCCCACCGGTCTCACCCGAGACCAGGGTTCATATTCCCCGACGGGGAGGGTTCTAAGGTTGCCATGGCTACCCTTTCTTTGCAGTAGCATGGTTAGGCGTTAATCCGGCCGTTTAGGGGAGATTCATTCTTTTCTCTCTTGGTTTTTGTTCTCTTTCTACTTGTGCTTGGCTCGGGCCTTTCAGCACTCGGTTCTGTTGAGCAAGCTGACTAGTTCGCTGCTTGTGTTTCACTCAGCCTTGTAAGGTTTCATAAGTTTGAGTTAGAGCATTTGCTCACGTTGCTCCTGGTAGCAAGGTTGTGGGTGACAGCGCTATTACTGTTGGCTGTGCCTTTTCTCATGGGGATCCCACCCTACTTTATGGACACTGCTATTGGATGTCCCACATGTTATTACTACATCTGGAGCAGGACGTGCTGTATGCTTAGAATAATACAATTCTGTGAAGTACTCACCTGTAGGATTGGTATTATACGCATACAGCACGTCCTGCTCCACCCCACCCTGGTTTCACGTTGTTCTGGATCCCCTGTATGGTGGTTATTATCTTTGATATTATTGCCAGTCTCTGGGTGGTTGGTTTCTCCTGGCTTCTCCTTCTCACTGCTTTTCAATGCTGGGGATTTGTGGGAGGTCTCTCGGTATATGTAGGGCCGGGAGGAGCTTGTTTTCTACATGTCTGCAGTGCACGGCGCCGGAGGCGGCCCACATGTTATTACTACATCTGGAGCAGGACGTGCTATATGCGTATAATACCAATTCTACAGGTGAGTACTTCACAGAATTGTATTTTTGCCTTTGCCCTGTGCTGGGGGAAGGGGGGGGGGGGGTTGGGGGTGTATGCCCTGGCACACAGCTGCCATTTCAATATGGCTTACGCCTTTCCTCCACTGCAGCTTGTTCCTCAAGTTGTGAGAAAAATTTCCTCAGAACCGGCAACAGTACTTCTTATTGCTCCAATTTGACCAAGAAGAAGTTGGTTTGCAACCTTGAAAAGGAACATGGGAACTACCTCTGTTGCCGAATCTACAGATGCAGGGACCAGTTCAATATTCAGGACTGAATCTGAAGTTAGCAGCCTGGATCTTGAAGCAAAGATCCTGCAAAAGAAAGGACAGAGGGTTGTCATGACACTCCTTGATTGTTGGAAAAAGGCAGCTAAAATTTACCATGAAGTATAAAAGCGTTTTTACCTCTTAATGTAAAAATATCAGTTTGAATAAGAGTTCTATTCCTGCAGTTCTTGAATTCCAGCAGGAAGGGTTCGAGTTTGTTCTAGCAGTAAGTACTCTAAGGACTCAGGCTTCAACCTTATTTTCTTAGACAAGAAACTTTTGTCCCTCCTGGGATCTGGTTTTGGTCCTTAAAGCGGTCCTTCACTCCGAATAAGAGTCTATCTTATATGTTTCTCACACCCTGTACATACAGATTGCTCACATTGAAAATCATCCTACCAGCATCTACTGCATGTTATGAGCCTTTAAACATCCAAAATGGCGGCTCATGGAACATCAGGCAGCCTGCAAACAGGAAGTGGCTTCTGACTGTGCTGCTCTGCATTCTGGGATTGCTGACCTTTTCTAGACCCCAGCTCTGCTCTGTCTGAGCAAGGAACAGCTATAACCCACCCCCCCTGTACTTTATCCCACTCTCCTCAGCAAGTGTGATGCTTCTGAGTCAAGATGGCGGCGCCCCTTATCCTAAAGTCCTGAACAGAGTTGCAGCCCAGTGGGGGAAAGAATTATAAGTAAGTGACTAAAAACTTAAAATATATTAATTTTAGATGGTGGAGAATCGTTTTATAAGGATTTGGGCTTTTCAATAAATCATGCTGAAGGTTCAGTTTAAGGCTCTTACTCTTTTGAACCTCTACAGGAGGCATCCACCAAATTTCTAGCACTCAGTCAGTTTTCTGGTTGCTATCTCCTCATCCAGAAAAGTCAGTGATTTGCAGGCCCTCTCGGTAAGAGATCCCTATTGTATAATTCTACCAGACAGGGTTGTACTTAAACCAGATCCCTTATAAGGTTGCTTCCATGTTTCATTGCGCTCAAGAAATGCTTACCTTCCCTCTTAGCAGATCCAGATAAGCCGGATGAATCTTCTCACCTCGTGGACGTGCACAGAGCGCTTATCCTTTACCTGGAACACACTACCATCTTCCGTAAGACCGATAGACTCCATAGCCAGGTGGATCAGACAGGCTATCTCTCTAGCTTATAGCAGCATGAATGTGTCTCCTCCGTACATCAATACTCATTCCACCAGAGCAGTTGCCGCATGCTAGGCAGAGAAGTATGGGGTTTCCACTGAAGACATTTGTAAAGCAGCTACCTGGTCATCCCCTCATACCTTTTTTAAAGAATTCCCCCCCCCCCATGTTAATTTAGGTCCTTCGGTTTAGGTTTTCTTGCTAAAATACCGAGGATTGGTGGAAAGGGTGGGCCTTTTAATCTGTTCCCGCTTGTGTTTCCTCACCCGGGGGAGGAGTCGTGCTCTCTCTGTGGCCATCCTGAAGGACTAGTACCGTTACCGGTAAGACTAATGGGGATTTTTTTCCAGGGATGGCCTTCAATTATATGATATGCATCGGCGTGTGAATTGTTTATTTATTGCTCCTTTTCCCCTTTAGGTAAACAATTTACATACTAGATTCTGAGTGTAAAACATTGTTGTTGATTTTGTAGGCCTGGCAACTGTGGAAGCCTATAATGTGAAAGCCAATGAGTGGTTTCATGTAGCGCCAATGAATACAAGGAGAAGCAGTGTTGGAGTTGGTGTCGTAGGTGGTGAGCATTGATGTGTTTTTTTTTTTTTTTTATATATATATATATATATAAATATCAGCATTTTATGGTTGGGTTCTGAAGACATTTAAGCTTTTGCAATTGCAATCGCTGTGAAAGCTTTATCCATAGTAACCTATGAGTGCTTTCTCATGTCAGTAGTGCAGCTGCCCAGCACAAGTCTGACATGCCTGAATTTTTTCGGTGCTAGCGCTTGTCATCACCAGCAAGCACTACTGCTTACAAATCTCTGTGAAAACGCAATCACATTTGCTCTATAGACTTCCACAGGAGATCCCTAGAGCAAAAGCATCACCACGGTTTTGAAAGTAGCCCTATTGGTGTTTTATAGAATGTCCATTCCATCATACAAAGTACTGTGTATATAATATAACCCTTTAAAGGAGCAGTATTGCGAAATTTGCATTAAAAAAGATAAATAATTAAATAGCCACACAATAGCTTCTAACGTGTATAAATAATGTGGCGATAGAAAAGGGAAAAAATATATGCCTTTCTTTTAAATTGTATAATGACAATGGCTCAGTCCATTTGCTGAATAGGGGGATCTGCTGGGTTGTATTTAGTGAGCTGCTTCATTTAGCCCACTGGTCTCCTAGCAACACTTTACCTCAGAGGTTGACACAGTTTCTAACATGTGTATAAATAATGTGGTGATAGAAAAAGGAAAAAATATATGCCTTTCTTTTAAATTGTATAATGACAATGGCTCAGTCCATTTGCTGAATAGAGGGATCAGCTGGGTTGTATTTAGTGAGCTGCTTCATTTAGCTCACTGGTCTCCTAGCAACACTTTACCTCAGAGGCCGACACTGTAATCAGTGGTAACGGCTGTGTGTGTGTGAGGTGCTGCTTTTGTTATGAGACTCAAGGTGACTCAAATGTGTAAAATCTATACAAAATAAACTAAACTGACTGAAAATGACTGAAATTCTTCTTTGAATAACTGTGCAGGAAAATCTAAAGGTATTAAAGTGGAACAAAACCCTGATTTGCCGACCCTGAAGTCTATAAGACCCGGCCATTGACCTTCCCCCTTGGGCATTCTAAATCGGGATGCCCCACTGTGTGAAACGACCCTGGATAACCACAGATCCCACCATCTTTCTGGCACGCTCACGCAGATAGTCATTTAGACAGGCCGGGCGGTCAGGAAGGTTACTGCTCAGGCTCCCCATCTGCGTGCAAACAGCGCTGATTGGATGAGAGCCCGCGCATGCGCTGTGGGACAGGGAAAGGTACGTTTTCACAGGCGAACTTGGGGATTTCACATATCAGGGCATCCCAAGTCGGGATGCCCCTAGGGGCACAAAACAAAACTCCAGATAATGAAAATCCTGGGTTGGGCTTTGCTCAAAACACACAAAGCTGAAAGAAAGATCATATGGAAAAATGTGTTGAGAAAAGAGAGAGAAAATGGTAAACTGAAAGATTCTGCAGCAGAGCCAACATGAAGGGAAAACTGTCAAAATCAGCTAAATGACTTCTAGAGCTTTTCTCTGTTTTAGATATACGAGTTCTGGCCAGGCAATGTTGCAATGTTGTTATCTTATGCTGGACGGCTGCTAGCACTGAACAGCTGATACTTTGTTACATTGTTTCCCCCTCTCCTCAGCGTGGAACAGGCCAGAGTGTCGGCCGACACTTAGCAGACATAAACATGAGCTATTAGTCTCCAGCTGCACAACACAGACATCATTTTTTTCTACATTTGTAATTCTTACTCCAACACTTACCTACATTCAAAGTACCATTTAAATATAAGTCACCAAGAAAAATTCGCGATACTGCTCCTTTAAGTGCCAGCCTACCTGGAGTTTCTGTCACCCTTTGTTGCCAGACCATTTTGCACTATTTTGCGCTCCCCATGTTCAAATGTGATTTTTGAAGGGATTTCCTCGGAAAATGATATATTGTTTTTTTCAGCATAGTCAGCATATTGAACATGAAATGTCTTGTTTGTCATTTTTTAGGTGTATTATGAAATATGTGCAAAAAATAAAAAATCTATTTTTTACAATTTGTAGTGTTTTTTTGTAATAAAATGTAAGTTTTTCAAAAAAATCTTATTGTGTGTGAAATCCCAATTTCTCCCAGTTACAGCGGTACTACATATGTATAGGTAGACACCCTTTCCTGTCCAGGAGACTCCCCCAAACTGAAACAGCGCTTTAGGGGATTTTCAGATAAAATACAACTGCGATATGCACTATGCGCACCTTGCAGTTTTTCTAGAAAAACAACCCTTTACATTTGAAATACCCTCGACAAACTATATATTCTCTGGAAGTACACACGTCAAGCTTTCTAGGTGTACCAGGCTTGTTGATGTGGCCACAGTTTTCTGGAAGTAATCCCTCAATGTAATCTTTGGTTGCAAAGAGTTTCCCTAAAAAAAGGATAAAAAAGCAGAATCAAAGCCACATTTTCCTAAAAAAAACTATATACAAACAAGAAAAAACAAGTTTATTCTGAAAAAGCAAGGTCCCCCGAACAGAACGATACCCAACATGCATAGCTACTGTCAAGGGAAGAGTTGCCAAACACCCCAAAGTAAAGCATGTGCGTAACGGCAATTTTACTTAAAAATTTCAGCTCTGCAGACAAAGTGCGCACCTTGCGATTTTTCAACCAAAACAACCCTTTACATTTGGAATATCCCCCATAACCCATATATTCCCTGAAAGTACACATGTTAAGCTTTCTAAGCATACCCAGCTTGTTGTAGTGGGCTCATCTTTCTGGAATTAATCCCTCAAAGAATTCTTTGGTTGTGCAGGGTTTCCCTAAAAATGTATAAAAAAGCTGAATTAAAACACCTTTTCCTAAAATATAAATATGCAAACAAGAAAAAAGCAAGCTAAATCTGAAAGCGCAAGGTCCCCCGAACAGAACAATACCCAACATGCATAGCTACTTTTAACCTTTTTAATTGCCAGCCTACTTGAGATTTTGTCACCCTCTGTCATTTTTCCCCATTTTGCGCCATTTCTGCTGGAATTTTCGGTAAAATTATATATATATATTCTAAGTGTGCCATACACTCCACTTCCTTCTTCATGACATCTGGGTAATCTCCAGTAGAGGGCGAACTTCTGCAGAGATGAATATGCAAAAAAGAAAGCCCCTCCCGGTCCATATATACCTGGGACCTCCCACCAATTCCCCATTTTCTTCTCTGCAGAGAAGGCGACAAGACAGAAGAAGCTTCTGGCCTATATTTCGTTTTGGCCGATATTTAGTTTTACCCAGCCCTTGTCACGGTGTGAGTGTTTTCACTTGTGTGTGTGTGTGTGTGAGTGCGTGCTAGATGCTTACTGGCCTCACAGTCTGACTACAGCCTGGGGGAGCTTCTCCCCCTCAGGCTGCGTTCGGGAAGGGGGCGGGGCCGGGCTCCCGGCGCGGCCGCGGTAGCTCCGCCCCTTAATTGGCGCGATTACAGTGCTCGTTGTCTAGGGGTCCGCGTTGCTGGGAGGGGGGCATGGCCTTGGAAAACGCTCGTTCTGGCAGGCCGCTTTGCACTCGGGGTGGTAAGGGCCTGATGGCCATCTCTTTAGCCTGTGAGTGTGTGGGGGCCCCCACTGGTCTCTAACATGTGTGTGTCTAGGCCTTATTTGCACTGTTTGGCTGTGTTGTAATATATATATATATATATATATATATATATATATATATATATATATATATATATATATATATATATTATTCCATTGTGTGGCTGTAATATCAAATGCTGTTGCATTTTTTACATTGCTCTGCTCTTATGTGGCCTATTTTATGTGTTACAGGTTGTATATGGTATATGTGCATATTAAGGGATCCCTCCTGGTCCTGGGGTCCCTAGTTATTAAAATTGTCCACCCAAAAATCCTCCCACCGGGACTTTTAAGGGGCATCCCGGGTTGCTTATGCGTAATTCCCTGCAGTCTTGCGACTGACCACAAAAATTCACCATATGGAGGCTCTGCAGGATACCGGCCGGGGTCCCTTCGGGACAATCCAGGCCATATGTGGGGTGCGGGGTATCCCTCGCGGGGGGAGAATGTGCTGATCTGTATACAATGCGCACAAAAGGCCATAACGCGGCAGTCTGGTACCCAGCCTTCTGGGTCGGCTCCTCCCGCTTCATTGCCTTCCCCTCCCCACCTGATCCGTACCCCAAGTGACATTGGTACCAGTGGGGAGTCGCTTTCTCATGTTTGGGCTCGGTTGGGCAGCATAGAGAAAATGATTGCTAGCACGGTGGGCAAGAAGGCCCAGGCTAAAAAGAGACAGTTGTCGTCGGCCCAGCCTTTGTGGGATATTGACGACCAGTCCGCTGATTTGTCCGGTTATTCCCCGTTAGAGGAGGGGGAATTGTATCTGGATTCAGAGGCTGACTATTGTCAGCCTGGGAATTCCAATGTCGAGCAGGCGCCGGGGGATGCCGTTGATACGGCCACTGTTTTGTCACATTTATTGGAGGTGTTGGATATTGATCCACCTGAGGCACCCCCTCTTAAGAAGGGGGAATTTTTTGGGGCCCACAAGCCCCGTCTGGAATTCCCTACCCAGGGTAATTTTGATGCGCTGATACTTAGAGAATGGGAGAGGCCCAGCCGGCTTCCTGGTGTGCCTCAGGGATGGGATAAGAAGTATCCTTTTCCGGTGGAGGCGGTCAAGCGCTGGTCTTCTCCTCCCGAGGTCGACGCGCCTGTTTTAGGTTTGACCAACTCTTCTGTGCTGAACACCCCTGACGCCACCTCCCTTAAGGATGGCGAGGATAAGCGCCTTGATCAGATGGCGTGCCTCTCATTTGCCAACGTGGGCTCGGCCCTGTGACCTGTTAGTGCATCTGCTCTGGAGTCGCTTGCTACCAGGTCTCTTATCAGGGACTGGCTGAATAACGCTCAGCTTGATCCAGATGGCACTGAGTTTGCTATACTTAAGAAGTGCGAATTGTTCATGGATTTTGTCATGGCTGCGATGGAAGACTCCATTGTCGTGTGTAGTAGGACGTCAGCCTTACTGGTGGCCATGCGCAGACTGGTCTGGCTCCATCAGTGGACAGCAGACGTTGGAGCCAAGAAGTCGCTCACAGCTCTCCCTTTCTTGGGTTTGCGGCTGTTTGGAGATAAATTGGATGCTGTTGCTAAAGGAGGTAAGTTACCTCAGCGGAGGAAACAGCGCCGTCCCTTTCGGGGGGCGGGCTCGTTCACTCCTTCCTTTCGAGGGGCCAGAGCGTCTAGGGGTCTGGCCTTTTCAGGTGTCAGGGGAACAGAGGCAGAGGTAGGGCACGTCCCGCGGCTGCCTGGGGTTCCAAGCCCAAGCCTGCCGTTAAACCGGCTCAGCAATGATGGGGCGCCCGCACCCGCGGCTCTTCCAGGTCTGGGCCCGGGAGGTCACAGACAATTGGATCTTGGAAGTGGTCTCCTCCAGGTACAAACTGGAGTTCGAGTACTGGCCGCCCCCAAGATTTTTATTGATTCGGTATCAATTCCCTTCGCCAAGGGGATTTTATGACATCCATAGACATCAAGGACTCGTATCTGCATGTTCCGATATTCTAAGCATACAGTACGTCCTGCTCCATTTATAATACTTACACGTGGGTAATCCTCTGCCAGATGGCGCTGTTCACTGCAGACATGCAAAAACAGGCTCCTCCCGGCCCTTCATATACCCAGGGACCTCCCACAAATCCCCAGATTTCTCTACAGTGCTGACTGCGAAGACATGAAGTATCACTCTCTCGCAGGTGAGCGGGGCTATTACAGCCTGCGGCCCTGTGAGACTATTCCCACCCGTCCTCTTCGATACGATGTGCCTCCCAGCCTGGGCTGCGCTGGTCGGGTGAAGATAGGCAGCACCATGCGTGCTTACGCAGCAACGCTCCACCGCAATCCCCCACCATAGGGTAGGCGGTCAAGGCTGATTGTGAGCCTTCAGGGGATGCCCCTCCCGCATCATTGCCCCACGCCCCATGTAGCGTTGGACCCTATGTTAACGGGTCGCCTTCCTCCCTCATTCCCCCCTTAGGGGGAAAAGAAAGGGGGGGGGGGTTGTGTGTATGGCGGCCTCAGTGTATACTTACACGCTTATGGCTTGGCTGTGCTTCACTGGGAATGGGGATCAGAGCCGCGCTCTTACCTTACTGTTTACCGCAGCACCAGTAGTCTGCCTTCTGCTCGCACCGCACGTACGGCGGCGGCTCGCGGACACCTGGGCGTCTCCTTCTTCTCTCCCTTCTTTCTTAGCCTTATCGGCTCTTCATAGGTTGCGCTGGCTTGAGCTCCTGTCTTAATCAGTATCACTGTCACAGACCGGGATTCATTCCCCGACGGGGAGCCGCAGGAGAACCCGAGTACATATCTCTGCTGTGCCTGTCCCGGCTCCGAGCGCCATTTTTAATAGGCTTTTCTGCTTTTTTACTTTCTTTACTTTCTTCTTTCTGTACCATCATTGGCTGGTTGCCTTACGAGCTTAGCGCTCGCTGGAGAGGGGCGTGGTTTCGGCTTGGCGCGCTACGCGTCACGATCGGCTCAGGCCCACCCTCCGAGGTTCTTTCGGCGCCATTTTCTTCTCCCGCGCGCGTCCTCTCCTCTCTGTATGTAAGTGCCCTCACGGGCGACTTTTCTTTACTCCTATCCCCATTGCGCATGGCTCTGACATCCTGTTTCCCCCTTATGTCTTATAGACCGCAGATTTCGCAAGTGGCTTCTCCCGGCCCAGCGTAGCTCCCGGTCGTGACCATAAAAAATTACTCCCACTTCCCTGCGGGTTATTGGGGCATCCAGGGTAGCTTACAGCGTCAATCCCTACTGGCATATTGTGCCGATTAAATCACCATATGGAGGCATCTCAGGATATTGTGAACGGGGTTCCTTCGGGACAAGCCCAGCTGTGTGTAGCTTGTGGGGTCTTACCTAGCAGCGGTGACAATGCACGGGTCTGTGTTCCTTGTGCACAGCAGGCGCTATCGGTGCTTCCCGTCTCCTCTGAGGCTTGGCCTGCACCCCGCCGCACTTCACCTACTCCCCCAAGCCTGAGTCTAACCCCCAATACCAGTGGGGATTCTCATCCTGATCTGGCCACAAGGCTGGCTAGTGTTGAAAACTTGCTTGCTAATTCCTTAGCGTGTAAAGCCACCGCCAAGAGGGGGCACTTGAACCCTGAATCGGCCCTCTTCCCTGTAGAACCTGATGATTTGTTGCATTCCTATACCCATATCCCCTCGGACGAAGGGGAACTATTCTCTGACTCAGGGTCATGTGACAATGAGTCCAGGGGTCAGGAAGAGTCTGGCTCCGAGCATTGGTCCTCGGATGATATTGATAGACTGCTGGTTCAGATCTTTGAGGTTCTGTCCCTCTCTCCCCCTGCTGCGGCTCCCCGGCAAAGGGGTGATCTTTTTCATACTGCTAAAGCTCGCTTGGAATTTCCCGAGCAGACCCATTTCAATAGCCTCGTGTTAAAGAATGGGAACATCCCAGCAGACTTCATGGGGTCCCTAAGAGCGTGGATAGGAAATATCCCTTCCCTGCTGACTTGGTTAAGTGCTGGTCATCGCCACCCGAGGTCGATGCTCCTATTCTAGGGTTGTCCAACACCTCTATTATGCACTCCCCTGACACTACTACGCTACGGGACTCTGAGGACCGGCGTGTTGACAAATTGGCATGTCATGCCTTTGCATTTGGGGGAGCCACTCTGCGCCCGGTTTGCGCCTTAGCCATTACGGCGGTAGCGCTCAGGGCCGTGGTTAGGAGTGCTCTCGATGGCACAGATGAGTTGCCTCCTGATACTGTCAACGCTCTGTCCAGCTGTGATGCGTTTGTGAACTTTATCCTGTCCGCATCGGACGATGCTATTAAGATGTGTGCCAGGTCATCTTCCCTGGTGGTTGCTATACGCCGCACGGTCTGGTTGCGCCAGTGGGCCGCAGACAATTCCGCCAAGAAAGCCCTCACGGGGCTGCCATTTAAAGGGCTGCGCCTATTTGGAGATCGATTAGACCTCTTTGCCAAGGGAGGCAAGTTACCCCAGCGCAGGCGACAGACTCGGCCTTTTCGTGGGCAAGGCTCCCTATCAACCCCCTATCGTGGGGCCAAGCAGGGTAGAGGGGCGTCCTTCGCTGGGGCCTGGCACAGGAACAGAGGACGCCGTTCAGGTTCCTCCTGGGGAACCAAGCCCAAAGCCCCTCCCAAGGCCCCTCAGGCATGAGGGGGCGCCCTCACCCATCAGGGTGGGGGGACGTCTACAGCACTTCGAGCACGTCTGGCGGCGCCACGTCTCAGACCGGTGGATTCAGGAGGTAGTGTCCTCCGGCTACAAGATAGAATTTGCTGTACGGCCCCCACCAGGTTCATTGGGTCTCGAATCCCTCAAGACCCTGCCTCAGCTCAGGTCTTGTTGCTGGCCGTACAGGGTTTCATGGACCTAGGGGTCATTCGCAAGGTCCCCCCTGGAGACAGGGGCATGGGGTTCTACTCCAACCTTTTCACAGTACCCAAGAAGGATGGGTCAGTCAGGCCCATTCTGGATTTAAAAATCCTCAACAAATTTGTCAAGAACAGGCACTTTCGCATGCAAACTCTGCGCTCAGCCATTGGCTCACTGCGCCCAGGGGACTTCATGACGTCAGTAGACATCAAGGATGCTTACCTGCACGTCCCGGTGTTTCCGGGACACCAAAGGTTTCTCAGATTTGCACTAAAAGATCAGCATTATCAATTTGTGGCCCTGGCATTCGGCCTAACGTCGGCTCCCAGGGTGTTCACCAAGGTGCTGGCAGGGGTGATGTCCCTGATAAGGCTAAGGGGCATACGCGTGCTGCCGTACCTGGACGATATTCTCATCACCTCTCGGTCTCTGCGGCAGGTAATGTCCACCCTGGAGTCCTTCAGCTGGGTGATCAATTACCCCAAGTCATCCCTGTCCCCCTCCTCGGTGACTCCTGGGAATGATTCTGGATACGGTTCAGTCAAGGGTATTCCTTCCTCAACAGAAGGTGGAAGCTCTGACAGCGCAGGCGAGGTTCCTGCTCTCGAGCCCACAGTTTTCCATCCGGCAGGGAATGCAGTTGGTGGGCCTGATGGTGGCGAGCTTCGAGGCGGTGCCCTTTGCCCAGTTCCATTTGAGACCTCTGCAGCTTCACCTTCTGTCAGTTTGGGACAAGAACCCTGCGTCCTTGGACGGGTTCTGTGTGCTTCCCCCCTCGGTCAGACAGTCCCTTGCGTGGTGGCTGGACCACAGGGGGCAGGTCTTTTCTGACCCCATCCTGGGAGACGGTCACAATAGATGCCAGTCTGTCAGGTTGGGGAGGATTCTGGAAGTCCCTGCGCTTCCAGGGGACGTGAGGCCCTCAGGAGGCCCATTTACCCATCAACATTCTGGAATTACGGGCAGTCAGGTTGGTACTGGAGCGTTTGACCCAACACCCGAGGGGTCTGCGGTTGCCTACATCAATCATCAGGGAGGGACCCGGAGCAAGGATGCTCTCCAAGAAGTGTCTCAGATTCTGACATGGGCGGAGGCCAATGTTCAATGCATTTCGGCTGTTTACATTCCGGGGGCGGAGAACCTGCTGGCGGACGCCCTGAGCAGGGGGATGTCCCGTCAGGGGGAGTGGTCCCTCTGCAACACGGTATTCCAGTCCCTGTGTCACCGTTGGGGCCTACCGGATGTGGATCTGTTTGCTTCCCGTCACAATCACAAGCTCCCGGCCTTCGTATCCCTGTCTCAGGATCCTCTGGCTATGGCCACGGATGCCCTTTCCATGTCTTGGAGGGAGTTTCGACTTTTGTATGCGTTTCCACCGTTTCCCCTTCTGGTGAGGGTTCTACGCAAGATTGCTCTGGAAGGGGTACCTGTGATTCTGGTGGCCCCCAGGTGGCCAAGAAGAGTGTGGTTCGCAGACGTGGTTCAAATGGCAGTAGATCAGTACGATCTGCCAAGCGTACCAGATCTGCTAACTCAAGGATCATTACGCCATCCCAATTTACAAACTCTGGCTTTGACGGCCTGGCTGCTGAAACCTCCATCTTGATGGAGAAGGGGTTGTCTGCCTCTGTGGTGGCTACTATGGTGCAGGCCAGGAAGAAGACTTCTTCTGCTATTTATTATAGAGTATGGTGTTCCTACATTGACGGGTGTGAGTCCAGGTCTTTTCCCTGCCGGGAATTCTCCGTCCCTAGGGTCCTGGAGTTTTTACAGCATGGTTTGGACTTAGGGCAGAAACCTGACCCTTCAGAGTACTAAGTTTGAGACCTATCTATCTTCTTTCAGAAGACCTTTGCTCAGCATCACCTGATTAAGACCTTCTTCCAGGGGGTCACTCACGTGCGTCCCCCTCAAAAGCCTATGGTCTCTGTTTGGGATTTGAATTTGGTTTTGTCTGCCTTGCAGGGTGCTCCCTTTGAGCCTATTCAAGATGCTGCTCTGGTCGTTCTCACTCTCAAGGTTGTATTCTTGGTGGCTATTACTTCGGTTAGGCGTGTGTCAGAGCTGGCCGCTCTATCTATTCATCCTCCATACTATGAGCGACACCAGGACAAGGTGGTGTTTCGCTTCAAACCGGATTTTCTGCCAAAAGCTGTCTCGGCTTTTCATTTGAAACAGGATATTGTTCTTCCTTCTCTGTGTCCCAATCCTCGCAACGACAAGGAGCGGGTTCTGCACTCCTTGGACGTAATCAGGTGCTTGAAGTATTACCTGGTTGTCACTAAGGCCTTCAGGAAGACTGATGCTCTCTTTGTTGTGCCTTCCGGGACTAGGAAAGGTTTGGCTCTCGCCAAGTCTACCATCAGTAAATGGATTCGTCAGGCTGTGATTCAGGCCTATTCTACAAAGGGGAGGACTCCCCCTTTCCGTCTTACGGCTCATTCCACTCGTGCTATTGGTGCCTCTTGGGCTTTTCAGCAACAGGCCTCTGTTGAACAAGTTTGCAAGGCCGCTACTTGGTCTTCTGTTCACACCTTTTCAAAGTTTTACAAAGTTGATGTTCGGGCCTCAGCTGATGCTGCTTTTGGCCGCAAGGTTTTACAGGCGGTTGTAGTTTGAGCTACGTGCCGTTGCCTTTGTTGTTGGGGATCCCACCCTACTTTATGGACACTGCTATTGGATGTCCCACGTGTAAGTATTATAGATGGAGCAGGACATACTGCATGCTTACAATAATACAATTCTGTGAATACTCACCTGTAGAATTGATATTATACGCATACAGTACGTCCTGCTCCACCCCACCCTGGTTTCACCTTGTTCTGGATCCCCTGTATGGTGATTGTTATCATTGTTATTGTTACCAGTTTGGTGGTTGGTTCTCCCGGCTTCTTTTTCTCACTGCTTTTCAATGCTGGGGATTTGTGGGAGGTCCCTGGGTATATGAAGGGCCGGGAGGAGCCTGTTTTTGCATGTCTGCAGTGAACAGCGCCATCTGGCGGAGGATTACCCACGTGTAAGTATTATAGATGGAGCAGGACGTACTGTATGTGTATAATATCAATTCTACAGGTGAGTATTTCACAGAATTGTATTTTTTCAGGCACATCAGAGATTCCTCCGGTTTGCGGTGGAGGATCAACATTATCAATTTGTAGCTCTTCCCTTCGGTCTGACCTCGGCACCGAGGGTCTTCACCAAGGTTTTGGTGGGCGTAATGGCTCTGCTCAGATCTCAGGGCATTCGCATTGTACCTTATCTGGACGATCTGTTGATTTCAGCTTCTTCCCTTCAGCACGCGGAACCAGGTGGTGTCGACCCTGGAGAGGTTCGGGTGGGTGATCAACCGCACCAAGTCTTCTCTCTCCCCGTCTCGTGTGATTTCATTTCTGGGCATGAATCTGGATACCAGTCAGGCCAGAGTGTTTCTGCCCCAGGCCAAGGTGCAGGGGATTCAGGGCCTGATCCGTCTTCTTCTAGCCAGTCCTTGTCCCTCTATCCGACGGGATGAAACTGGTGGGTCTGATGGTGTCCTCCTTCGAGGCGGTGCCGTTTGCACAGTTTCACATGAGATCTCTTCAACTTCTCCTATTGACGTATTGGGACAGGAGCCCACAGTCATTGGATCAACCTTTCAAGATGTCTCCCAGGGTTCGGCAGTCCTTTCGGTGGTGGCTGGACTCGAGCAATCTGGTGAAGGGCAGATCCTTTCTGGTCCCTTGTTGGGAGACAAGCTGGGGAGGTTATTGGAAGAGTCATCAGTTCAGCGGGGTGTGGGGTCCCCACGAGGCTCACACCCCCATCAATGTATTGGAGCTCAGAGCCATTCGCCTGGTTCTGGCTTGGCTGACCACACAGTTACGGGGTCTTCCGGTTCAGGTGCGTTCGGATAACCGAACGGCAGTGGCTTACATAAATCACCAAGGAGGGACTCGCAGCAGGAGTGCCCTCAGGGAAGTCTCTCTGATCCTGCACTGGGCGGAGAGCAATGTTCCTTGCCTTTCGGCAGTCTACATTCCGGGAGTGGAGAATACGGAGGCGGATTCCCTGAGCAGGGGATCCTCTCGCCACGGAAAGTGGTCTCTCAACCCCGAGGTTTTTCTGGATCTTTGCCGCAAGTGGGGGACTCCGGAGGTGGATCTCTTTGCCTCGAGGCACAATCACAAACTTCCGGCCTTTGTGTCTCTTTCTCAGGATCCCCTGGCTTTGGCAGTGGATGCCTTGTCACTGGCTTGGAAGGACCTGGGTTTTCTGTACCTGTTTCCACCTGTCTCCATGCTGGGCAAGGTAGTTCGAAAACTGGTTCTAGAAGGGGCACCAGCGGTTCTGGTTGCTCCAAGGTGGCCAATTAGGGTTTGGTACGCAGACGTTGTAAGGATGGCCGTAGACCAGTACCGGCTTCCCTTGCTGCCGGACCTGCTATCTCAGGGTCATCTACTTTACCCCAATTTACAAACGCTGGCTTTGACGGCTTGGCTGCTGAAACCTTCATCTTGAAAGAGGAAGGTTTGTCTGAGGCTGTTGTTCAGACCCTGATTAGGGCTAGGAAGCAGTCCTCTTCAGGCATTTACTATAGGACTTGGAGGTCCTATATTGATTGGTGTGAGGCTAGGGCCTTGACTTGCAGGGTTTTTTCTATACCCAGGATTTTGGAGTTTCTTCAGCATAATCTGGATCTTGGGTTCCAGCTTAGTACTTTGAAAGGACAGGTTTCTGCTCTGTCGGTTTTCTTCCAGAGATCTTTTGCTTTACACCCGCTGGTTAAGACCTTTTTCCAAGGGGTGGCGTATGTGCGGCCCCCCTCGGAAGGCTGTAGTTCCTGTTTGGGATTTGAATTTGGTTCTTTCGACTCTGCAGGGTCCTCCTTTTGAGCCGCTACAGGATATTGCTCTTTCGGTTCTCACTCAGAAGGTTGCCTTCTTGGTGGCTATTACCTCTGTTCGACCGGTCTCTGAGTTGGCGGCCCTGTCGATTCAGGCCCCTTACTTTGAGAGACACCAGGATAAGGTGGTTTTTCGTTTCAAGCCGGATTTTCTTCCTAAGGTGGTTTCTGCTTTCCACCTTAATCAGGACATTGTTCTCCCTTCCTTGTGTCCTAAGCCTAACAATGACAAGGAGAGGGTTTTGCACAATTTGGATGTTGTTCACTGCGTGAAGTACTATTTGGTGACTACTTCTTCCTTCCGCAAGGCGGACGCTTTTTTCGTGGTGCACTGCGGGCCCAGGAAAGGTTTGGCGCCTGCTAAATCTACGATTAGCAAATGGATTTGTCAGGCCATTGTTGGGGCCTATTCTGCTAAGGGGAGGACTCCCCCTTTTAGGGTCACTGCGCACTCTACTCGTGATGTTGGTGCATCCTGGGCTTTTCAGCACCAGGCTTCTGTTGAACAAGTTTGTAAGGCTGCTACTTGGTCTTCCATTCATACCTTTTCCAAGTTTTACAAGGTTGATGTGCGGGCTTCAGCGGATGCTGTTTTTGGCTGCAAGGTTCTGCAAGCTGCAGTGGTTTGAGTTGGTACATTCTTTACTGTTTCTGGTTCCCACACATGACGGGCACTGCTATTGGATGTCCCAGATGTCATGAAGAAGGAAGTGGAGTGTATGGCACACTTAGAATAATACCGTTTTGTGAGTACTCGCCTTTGAAACGGGTATTATGAGTGTGCCATATACTCCACTTCGCCCCACCCTTGTTTTTTTTTAGGTATTCTGGGGCTTTTATATGGTGAACCATTGGTTTTGTTTGTTACGGCTATATTTGGTTCTTCCTGGTCCCTTTACTGCTTTTATACACTGGGGAATTGGTGGGAGGTCCCAGGTATATATGGACCGGGAGGGGCTTTCTTTTTTGTATATTCATCTGTGCAGAAGTTCGCCCTCTACTGGAGAGTACCCAGATGTCATGAAGAAGGTGTACTCACAAAACGGTATTTTTTTTGCACCAGAGTTTAGGGTTTAACATGAAATGTCTTGTTTGTAAATTTTATTCTGTTTTTTACAATAATATTAAGTAAAAAAAAAAAAAATATTTTTTTTTAGAAAATTGTCTCCTTTTATGTTAAATAAAAAATGTATTTTATTAAAGAAAACCATATTGCATGTGAAAGCCCCATTTCTACCGATTAGAACGGTACCACATGTTTATCGGTAGCCCCCCGTTTCTGCCCAGGAGACCCCCCAAACTGAAACAAGTACTTTATAACATTTACAAATAAAATACAGCTACCATCCACACTACAAAGGGTTAAATCTAGAAAAAAAATGAGTGTCCCCCCTCCCGGGGGGGGGGGGGGGGGGCGTTTTTGGGGGGGGGATACACATAGCCCATGGCCACGGGCTCTTCTGCCCCCCCCCCCCCCCCGGGCTTTGGGGAGGCTGGTAATGGGGGTGCTGGGGGTTAATGGCAAGTCACCTGCTAGCCGCAGGTGACTTGCCAGCCTTGTGAACTGGTATAGAGATCTCATGGACCCCTTACCAGTTCACAAGGGGTTAAGTGTAAAAAAAAAAACACACCACACACACACAGAAAAAAATATATTCTTAGTATCCAGTACGTCCTGCTCCAAATCTAATACTTACAGTTGGGATATACTCTGCCAGATGGTGCTGGACTGTAGAGACATCGAAAATAGGCTCCTCCCGGCCCCTCAAATACCCAGGGACCTCCCACAAATCCCCAGAATTTCTCTGCAGTCTGGCTGCGAAGGACGAGAAATTGGCTCTCTACTCGCAGGTGAGCGGGGTTATTCACCTGTGGCCCTGTAGGACTATTCCACCCGTTCCACTAGTAATATGCCTCCCAGCCTTGGCTGCGCTGGTCGGGTGAAGGTAGGCAGCACCGCTGTCAGGTGCTTAGGAGCGCTGCTCCACCGCAATCCCCCACCAAAGGGTAGGCGGTTCAGGCTTATGGTGAGCCTCTATGGATGCCCCTCCCGCACTATTGCCCCTTGCCCCTGTCTATCGGTGGGCCCTATTTTAGTGGCCGCCGTCTTCCCTCATCCCCCTTATAGTCTTGGGGGGGAAAAGAGGGGGGGGGGGTGTATGTGCATAGATATGTAGGTTATGAAGTCTGTGCTTTCACCTTTCACATGTCTTTATTTTTGTGTCAGCCGCCGCGCTGACTAGTCTTTATTGCTTTTAAATTTACCGCCGCGCGCTTTACTTGGCTCCGCGCTTGGCGGCGGCATTACCTCAAGCGCTGGTGCGCCATCATTGGCTGTTGGCCTTCTGGCTTTGCGCTCTTCGGGGGGCGGGGCCCGTCTTTGGCGCCTTCCGCGTCATCGCTGTTACTGGCCCGCCCCTCGAGGTATACCGGCACCATCTTTTCTGACTTGGGTGGCCTATGCGCGACGGACCCCTACCTACCGCGGTCCGTAAGTGCCCTCGCGGGCGGCTTTATCTGCTTCACTTTTGTTACGATGTACTTAAGGTCTTGTCTGCTTATGTCTTTCAGGCGGGACGAACATTTCTTGGCTTCTCCCGGCCCTGTTTTTAGTATATCACTTGTAGGCCTTGTAAAAATTATACTCCCACGTTCCTAGCGGGTTATTGGGGCATCCAGGGTTGCTATATAGCGTTATTCCCTATCGGCGTATAGCGCCGCTATAATCACCATATGGAGGCATCTCAGGATAATGTTACTGGGGTCCCTTCGGGACAAGACCGGCTGTGTGTAGTGTGTGGGCAGCCTCATGCTGATGCTGACAAGGCACGGGTCTGTGTACCCTGTGCTGAGCAGGTGCTTGCATTGCAATCTGGCCTGCCGGTGGCTGCACCTCGTTTCACTTCACCTACTCCCCCAAGCATAAATCTCTCTCCTACTGAGTTGCATACTAGTGGGGATTCTCAGCCTGATGTGTCTTCTAGACTGGCTACTGTTGAACAGATTATTGCGAAGTCTTTAGCGCGTAAGGCCCCTGCTAAGAAGTGGCACTTGACGCCTAATGTCACTGTTTTCCCTATGGGAACTGAGGAGTTTATGAATCTGTGTGGCTATACCCCGTCTGATGAAGGGGAGCTCTTTTCTGATTCAGGCTCATCTGATGAGAGACCAAGGGGTCTTGACGATTCTGGCTCTGACCCCTGGGCCCCAGATGACACATTATTGACCCAGATTTTTGAGGTTCTGTCTATCTCTCTCCCTGTTGAGGCTCCCAGGCAAAGAGGGGAGCTCTTCCATACAGCAAAATCACGTTTGGAATTTCCAGAGCAGGCACATTTCCATAACCTTGTGCTTAAGGAATGGGAGCGCCCCAGTAAACTTCCAGGGGTTCCAAAGAGTTGGGATAGGAAGTATCCCTTTCCTGCTGAGGTGGTTAAATGTTGGTCATCCCCCCCCCCCCCCCCCCGAGGTGGATGCCCCGATCCTAGGGCTATCTAACACCTCTGTCATGCATTCCCCTGATTATACTACCCTGCGGGATGCTGAGGACCGGCGCATTGACCAGCTGGCCTCCCACGCCTTTTGTGGGGACGGCGCTGCACCCGGTCTGTGCCTCTGCCATTACTGCTGTGGCCACTAGAACCCTTATCAGAAATATGCTTGATAGTGCCCCTGATGATTTGCCTTGTGAGGTGTTTAATGCACTCTCCAGTTGTGATGTTTTTGTAAATTTTGTCCTATCAGCATTAGATGACACCATCAGAAAGTGTGCCAGAACTTCTGCCCTCGTGGTGGCTATACGCCGCTCGGTTTGGCTGCGCCAGTGGGCTGCTGACAATGCGGCCAAGAATGCCCTCACTGGTTTTCCCTTTAAAGAACTGCGTCTGTTTGGAGACCGCCTGGACCTTTTTGCTAAAGGAGGCAGGTTACCCCAGCGCAGGCGGCAACCTCGGCCCTTTCAGGGTCAGGGTTCCTTCTCCTCCCCTTACCGTGGTGCAATACAGGGAAGGGGGGTATCTTTCCTTTGGGCCCGGGGAGATTTCTGGGGTAGAGGAAGAGGACGTGGACGTCCTGGCTCCTCCTGGGATCCCAAAGCTAAATCCTCTTCCAAGCCCCCTTAGGCATGATGGAGCGCCCTCACCCATCCGGGTGGGGGGACGGCTGCAGCACTTCGCTCACGTCTGGAGGCTTCATGTCTCAGACCGGTGGATTCAGGAGGTAGTGTCCTCCGGTTACAAGTTGGAGTTTGCTGCTGATGCCCCTCCAAGATTCATCAGATCCCGGATTCCTCAGGACCCTGTGTCAGCTCAGGAGCTAGTGCAAGCAGTGCAAGGCCTGGATCTGGGGGTCATCTGCCTGGTCCCCTTAAGGCAAGGGCTTTTATTCCAACCTATTCACAGTACCCAAAAAAGATGGTTCAGTCAGGCCCATCCTGGACTTGAAGATCCTCAACAAGTTTGTCAGGGGCAGGCGCTTTCGCATGGAGACTCTGCGCTCTGCCATCAGTTCCCTGCGCCAAGGGGATTTCATGACTTCTGTGGCTTACCTTCATATTCCTGTATTCCCAGGTCATCAAAGGTTCCTCAGGTTCGCTCTGATGGATCAACATTACCAATTTGTGGCCTTGCCCTTCGGCCTCACTTCAGCTCCCAGGGTGTTCACCAAGGTGCTGGCTGGCGTGATGTCTCTACTCAGATGTCAGGGCGTCCGCGTGCTTCCCTATCTGGACGACATCCTCATCACTTCCCAGTCTCTACATCAGGCAGAGTTGGATACTCAGCTGGTGGTGTCCACTCTGGAGTCATTTGGATGGGTGATCAACCACCCCAAGTCCTCACTGTCCCCTTCCTTGGTAACTCCATTCCTAGGAATGAATCTGGATACAGTTCAGGCAAGGATCTTCCTTCCTCAGCAGAAGGTGGACAGTCTGATTGCACAGACTCAGTCCCTCCTAGCTTGTCCCCATCCCTCCATCAGACAGGGGATGCAGCTGGTGGGCTTGATGGTGGCGTGCTTCGAAGCGGTCCCTTATGCTCAGTTCCACTTGAGGCCTCTGCAACTTCACCTATTGTCTGTATGGGACAAGGACCCAGCGTCCCTGGATGGGGTCTGTGTGCTCTCGCACCTGGTCAGGAGGTACCTCTTTTGGTGGATGGACTCAAGGAACCTGTTGGGGGGCAGATCCTTTCTTGCCCCTTCCTGGGAAACAGTCACCACGGATGCCAGTCTGTCAGGATGGGGGGGGGTTTCTGGAAGTCCCTGCGGTTCCAGGGGAGGTGGGGCCCTCAGGAGGCCCACACTCCTATCAATGTCTTGGAGCTGCGAGCGATCAGGTTAGTTCTGGCTCGCTTGACTACTCATCTTCAGGGCCTGCTTGTTCAGACTTGGGCGGATGCCAATGTCCCCTGCATTTCAGCTGTGTACATCCCGGGGGTGGAAAATCGCCTGGCGTACTCTCTGAGCGGGGGGATCGCCAGGGAGAATGGTCCCTATGCAGCAGGGTGTTTCAATCTCTGTGTCACCGTTTGGCCCATCCAGATGTGGATCTGTTTGCGTCCCGCCACAATCACAAGCTTCCAGCTTTTGTCTCTCTATCCAGGGATCCTCTGGCTCTGACCTCGGATGCGCTAGCAATGTCATGGAAGGACTTTCAGTTCCTGTATATATTCCCCCCAATTCCCCTGCTGGGCAGGGTTCTGCGTAAGATTGCTCTGGAAGGGGTGCCAGCAATTCTGGTGGCCCCCAGGTGGCCAAGAAGAGTGTGGTTCGCAGACGTGGTACAGCTGGCAGTAGATCAGTACGCGCTGCCCTTGGTGCCAGATCTGATCACTCAGGGCTCACTACGCTATCCCAATTTACAAACTCTGGCTTTGACGGCTTGGCTGCTGAAACCTCCATCTTGATGAAGAAGGGGCTGTCTTCTTCATTTGTGGATACTTTGATCAAAGCTAGGAAGAAGTCTTCCTCTTCCATTTATTACAGGGTTTGGCGTTCCTACATTGACTGATGTGAGTCTAAGTCTCTTCCCTGTCGTGTCTTCTCTATTCCCAGGATTCTGGAGTTCCTGCAGCATGGGTTGGAGATGGGGCTCCAACTCTGTACTCTGAAGGGTCAGGTTTCTGCCCTGGCTATTTTGTTCCAGAAGTCCTTTGCTCAGCACCCTCTGATCAGGACTTTTTTCCAGGGGGTCACTCATGTGCGTCCCCCACGTAAACCTATGGTGCCTGCTTGGGATTTGAACTTGGTTCTGTCAGCCTTGCAGGGTGCTCCCTTTGAACCTGTGCAGGATGCTGCCTTGGCCATTCTTACTCTCAAGGTTGTATTTCTGGGGGCTATCACTTCTGTCAGGCGTGTGCGTTGGCGGCGCTTTCCATTCAGCCCCCCTACTATGAGAGGCACCAGGACAAGGTGGTGTTTCGTTTCAAACCTGACTTTCTGCCTAAGGTAGTGTCTGCTTTTCATTTGAATCAGGATATTGTTCTTCTTTCTTTGTGCCCTAATCCTAGCAATGCTAAGGAGAGGGTTTTGCACTCTTTGGATGTGGTTAGGTGTCTGAAGTACTATCTGGTGGCTACTGCACCTTTCAGGAAAACAGATGCTCTTTTTGTGGTCCCTTCTGGTCCTAGGAAGGGTTTGGCTCCTGCCAAGTCTACTATCAGCAAGTGGATTCGTCAGGCTGTGATTCACGCCTACTCTGCTAAGGGGAAGAATCCTCCCTTCCGCCTTACTGCTCATTCCACTCGTGCTATTGGTGCCTCTTGGGCTTTTCAGCACCAGGCTTCTGTTGAACAAGTTTGCAAGGCCGCTACTTGGTCTTCTGTTCATACCTTTTCAAAGTTTTACAAGGTTGATGTTGGGGTCTCAGCTGATGCTGTTTTTGGCCGCAAGGTTCTGCAGGCGGCAGTGGTTTAAACTGCCTGCTGCTAATTTTTCTTGGGGATCTCACCCTACTTTATGGACACTGCTATTGGATGTCCCAACTGTAAGTATTAGATTTGGAGCAGGACGTACTGTATACTAAGAATAATACAATTCTGTGATTACTCACCTGTAGAATTGGTATTATGAGTATACAGTACGTCCTGCTCCAACCCTCCCTTGGTTTGCATTTTCATGGATCCCCTGTATGGTGATTGTTATCATTGTTATAGTTGATAATTTGAATTGTTTAATGCTCCCGGCTTCTCCTTAACTGCTTTTCAATGCTGGGGATTTGTGGGAGGTCCCTGGGTATTTGAGGGGCCAGGAGGAGCCTATTTTCGATGTCTCTGCAGTCCAGCGCCATCTGGCGGAGTATATCCCAACTGTAAGTATTAGATTGGGAGCAGGACGTACTGTATACTCATAATACCAATTCTACAGGTGAGTAATCACAGAATTGTATTTTTATTTATTTTTATACTTATCTCCCATCCATCTTGCACTGTGTCCCTTCCCAATCACTGGCTTCTGCTCACCTGCTGGAAGCCTTTTATAGCTGCTGGGTGACAGAACATAAGGGGTTAATTAAAAAAAAATGACATAGGGTCCCCCTTCCCAGGGGGGACCCCATTTTTTTTTGATTTTTTAAGGGATTTTTTTAAACCCTTAAAAATCCCTAAAAAAATGACATGGGGTCCCCCTTACCCAAAGTAACCAGCCCGGGACCAGCTATGCAGTTCTTGTAGAAACAGGGCGCAGGGGCCAGCTTTTGTGGCCCCTGGCCCTGCAGGCTACAAGCTCGCATAGCCCGTGGCCACGGGCTCTTCTGCCCCCCCCCCTGGGCTTTGGGGAGGCAGGTAATGGGGGTGCTGGGGGTTAATGGCAAGTCACCCGCTAGCCTCAGGTGACTTGCCATCCCCCAGCCTTGTGAACTGGATCCCTTATCAGTTCACAAGGGGTTAAATGTAAAAAAAAAAGACATTTCTTTTTATTTTATTTTTTACTTTACTCACCTCCGATCCTCTGTCCCCCTGCGATCTCCGATGACAGCTGACAGTCTGCTCGGGTGTTTGGAGGAGAGAGCCTGGGGGGGGGGGGGGGGGAGTCTCGGGTGGCGGTATTAAGAGGCAGGCTGCTGGTGACATCACAATGACGCGATCCAGGAAGTGGGGGGGGGGCGATTTCTGCCCTCTCCTCGTCACGGAAGAGCCTGGGGGGGGGGGCGATCGGAGGCCCCCCCAGTGAAGATGAGACCCGTCGGGAGGCAGCGCGACCGCAGGTAAGCAAATCCCCCCACGGGGGATCGGATGGCACCAAATTAAGGAGGAGACCCGGCCGGATCCAACGAGGGGTCAGGTGAGTATTTTTTAACTAGCAGGGGGGAAAGTCAGGCACGTAGATTCTACATGCTTGGCACTTAAGTGGAGTAGAAGCGAGCACGTAGAATCATATAACTACCCAATCAATGTGGCAGCTGTAGAGTTATAAACAAGAAGGAGAGGTTTCTGTATGGCAGTAAGTACTGCCAATAAGCTGGTAGATACAATACTGGGACAGCTGAAGATTTTTGTAGGCCAAACGTTTTTCTTGGTTGCACAGGTAAAGAAAGGTTCAGGGTGCCTTTTAGACCCATGTCTTCTCATCTAGTAATTTTTAAAATGGTTTTCTTATGTTATCAGATGTGAATTTTATGGTAGCAGTTTTCACTACCTTCAGTCTGTTGCTATTTGCAACCATACTATGCGAAAGACAGTCAAGTGGGTGTGGGGGAACTATATTACTAACTATAACTTGTCATATTACGTAATTTATTGTATAGGGTGACCTCTGAGCACCCTATCATACACCCACACAGAGACTAACTATTGCACTCAAAAGGTAAATTTACAAATACATTTTATTATAATATCAGTTAAAACCACATTAAAAACAGTGCTACTGAGCCATATGCATGATTAACCACCAGGGGGCGCACTTCCTCACAATAAATACAGTGTATCTCCATTATATAACCTATAGTTTATATATACATATTATATACACAACTATAAACATCCCAACCCAAACTGTAAATTGATACATCTATTAATTTACCCTATCCTATACTTAACAAAGTGTCAGTGCTTCCATCACAATTAGAATCTGTGCAAAGAGTATTCAAACCCACTCATAAATAGAGGCACAACCAACATATAACAAAGAAGTGCTTACTAGAATCCCATGAAGAGGAGGGCCCCCACGGCTGGAACCAACGCGTTTCGAGTCCCGAATGGACTCTTGCTCACGGCCAGTATTTGCTGCTCATCAAGGCTGGGGATAGGGTGTCCAAGCCACCCTTAAATACGTGCCCGACCGCTCCCGCGCCCGGCCCCATCTGTGTGCGGGACGACGCACTCCGGCCGGAAGTGCGTCCACCCGCCACTGACAGCATATGTAAGGCGCACGCTGATGCTGGCTCCACCCACCGCGCCCTGATAGGTGGAATGCGGGAACTCTGGAGGGCCAGTCAGGGGCCCGGCACTCAAGCAGCCAAGCACGAACGCATTAACCCCTGCCTTGCCAATACTTTTAAACAAACCTTTAACAAATCCATAACCCTAATATCTCAAAATATAATTCTCACTCTGGTATACAAATCCTACAATGGGCATATCTTAAATGAACAATCCAGGATATGGCCCTTTCTATTGCTACTCATTACTATACATTCAACTGCCCACAGATTCAACTCTACATGACAATCTATTTTTTCTGTTATAACTAATCAGCGCAACACACACCACCCTCCTTCACACCTCTGGGTAGATCCCCAGAATCCATGGGGGAACTCCATACCAAAGAGGGTGGAACAAGCGGAAAGAAAAAAAGAAGAAAGAAGAAGGGGGGGTTGTTAAGGAGAGGTGGTAGGTCTGAGGGGGGAAGGAAAGGGGGGGAGGAGGAGAAAAACAGGAGGGGAGGGGAGGGGAAAAAAGGAAAAGGGGAGGGGACCAACAAGGGGGGTGGGGTAAAGAAGAGAGGAAGGGAGCCAGCAAACAGTTATGCTTCACAACACACACATCAAGTGGTTCAGTCATATATATATAGCTCTAACTTCTTGGTTCAATTTGTTCATCGATGTGTGTGTAGGTTCTTTTCTTGATCTCCAGTTTCTTCCTCCAACCACAATACAGCTTAATGTTAGCCCAGCATCTCATCACGCCGACATATTGACAGGTATCACTTAGTGTGGAATTTCCACACCTCCTCCAGGGTGTCAAACGTGGATGTATCCATACTGTTCTCCACAACTGCAAAAATAGGGCAATACATTACATCACTAAACAACCATCACCAGTGACCGTGAATCCCACACTCACAACGTCCTTAAAGACCAACCCCCCCCACCCAAAACAAAAAATGTAAAGTTTCTAAGGAGGGCAATAAAGCAACCTCCAACTGATGAGACCCTCCTAACTAAATGCCCCAATCTCTCCATGTGACCATTAACACCCCTAAGTGCACACAACCTATAAAATATAAAATGATGTGTGAAACGTCCAGCATATGTATATAATATTTACCCTAGGTATGGCGTGAAAGCTACATCCTCGTTTAACCCCCATGGGGATTGTGTATCCAAATCATATATCCAACGTAGTTCTTTTTGCTGTAAGCGTGTCTTAAGATCCCCTCCTCTCAGTCCCATAGACACCCTCTCCAACCCCACCACCTGTAGTTGGTCCACTTTACTCTCATGTTTCTCCAAAAAATGTCTTGCTACCGGGGACAAGATCCTGCCCAAGTCCCTATTTCTTTTGGCCAAGCGAATAGATGACAAATGTGCCTGTAGGCGCGCCTTGAGCGCATTCTTCGTCTCGCCTACATAGCTCAACGGGCAACCACATGTCAATAGGTAGACCACTCCTACAGTACGACAGTTTAAAAATTGTCTAATCTGAAACTTTTTCCCGGTTATCCTGTTCCTAACCTCCCTTGTGGCACACATATGTTGGCAAACAGAGCAGCCTCCACATGGATGGCTGCCTGTGCCCGTGGTCCTGGGTCCTAGCCAGGTGTTTGGCCTGGTATAATGGCTCCTACAAACCTTATCACGTAAGGTGGGAGCACGTTGTGCCACCATAACCGGACCCCGCCTGGTCCATCTAGCTATGGCTGGGTCACTCTATTCTAAGCATACAGCACGTCCTGCTCCAGATGTAGTAATTACATGTGGGTAATCCTCCGCCTCCGGCGCCGTGCACTGCAGACATGTAGAAAACAAGCTCCTCCCGGCCCTACATATACCGAAGGACCTCCCACAAATCCCCAGATTTCTCTGCAGTGCTGGAACTGCGAAGACATGAAGTATCACGCTCTCGCAGGCGAGCGGGGCTTTACAGCCCGAGGCCCTGCGGGACTATTTCCACCCGTCCTCTTTGTGAAGAATATGCCTCCCAGCCTGGGCTGCGTTGGTCGGGTGAAGGTAGGCAGCACCTAGTGTGCTTACGGAGCTAGACTCCACCGCAATCCCCCACCATAGGGTAGGCGGTTAAAGCAAATGGTGAGCCTTCAGTGGATGCCCCTCCCGCATCAGTGCCCCCACGCCCCGTGTAACGGTGAACCCTGATTTTTGGGTCACCTTCCTCCCTAGATCCCCCTGTTAGTGGGGGGAAAAAGAGGGGGGTGGGGTTGTGTGTACGTTGGCCTAACCTTGCCCTAATTACACTAGAGACTTATAGCCTTTAACGGTTACAGAGTGTCAGAGCTGCGTTTCACACTTATGTTTAAGTTAGCCGCAGCGCCTTATTGTTTTTTACTTGGCGCAGACGGCGGCTCTGTTCGTGGGCGCTACAGCGTTTTATTCCCGTAGTCACCCTGTCAGTTTTCTCTCTGAGGTGATTTTCTAGATCGGTTGTCAGTTGCATAGCTACTGTTTTTCTGATTGGCTGCGCGCCTTCAAGCTGCGCGCTCTCCGGGGGGGGGGGGGGCGTGGTTTGGTTTGGCGCGTTCCGCGTCATCTCCCGCTCTGGCCCGCCCTTCGAGGTTCGCTTGGCGCCATTTCTTTCTCACGTGCACGTGGTGAAGACGGTCCTCCCCTCGCTGTTCTGTAAGTGCCCTCATGGGCGACCTTTCTTTAGCCTTTGCTTCTCCTCGCTTGGCTCTGACATCCCTGTTCCCCTTGTGTCTTTCAGACCGTGAACTTCGGTGGCTTCTCCCGGCCCGGTGTAGCGCCCGGTCCAGACTCCCACTCCCCAGCGGGTCATTGGGGCATCCAGGGTTGCTTTATAGCGTCAATCCCTACTGGCATATTGTATATAATAATCACCATATGGAGGCATCTCAGGATATTGTGAACGGGGTTCCTTTGGGACAAGCCCGTCTGTGTGTAGCTTGTGGGGTCTTGCCTAGCAGCGGTGACAATGCACGGGTCTGCGTCCCTTGTGCTCAGCAGGCGCTAACCGGTATTCCCACCTCTTCCGAGGCTGGGCCCGCACCTCGCCTTGCTTCCCCTACTCACCCAAGCCTGAGCCTAACCCCTAATACTAGTGGGGATTCTCATACTGATTTGGCCACTAGACTGGCTAGTGTGGAAAACGTACTTGCTGGCTCCTTGGCGCGCAAGGCCACTGCCAAGAGGCGTCCTTTGAATCCTGAATCTACTATACTTCCTATAGAGTCTGATGATTTATTGCTTTCCTATGCACATTCCCCCTCAGAGGAAGGGGAACTGTTCTCTGACTCGGGGTCATACGACGACGAGTCCAGGGGACAGGAAGAGTCTGGTTCTGATCATTGGTCCTCGGACGATATTGATAGACTGCTGACCCAGATCTTTGATGTGTTATCCCTCTCTCCCCCTGCCGCGGCTCCCCGGCAAAGGGGTGATCTGTTTCACACCGCTAGAGCGCGGTTGGAGTTTCCCGAACAAACTCATTTCAATAGCCTTGTGCTGAAAGAATGGGAACATCCCAGCAAACTCCATGGGGTTCCTAAAGCTGTGGATAAGAAATATCCCTTTCCTGCCGACCTGGTCAAGTGTTGGACATCGCCACCCGAGGTCGATGCCCCAATTCTAAGTCTGTCCAACACCTCTATTATGCACTCCCCCGACACTACTACGCTGCGGGATTTGGAAGATCGGCGAGTTGACCAACTGGCATGTCATGCCTTTGCATTTGGGGGAGCGTCGCTCCGCCCAGTTTGCGCCTTAGCCATTACGGCGGTTAAAACTGCTCTTGAAGGGGCGGATGACTTTCCCTCTGATGCTGCCAATGCTCTGGCCACCTGTGAGACTTTCGTGAACTATATCCTATCCGCATCGGACGATGCTATTAAGCTGAGCGCTAGATCTTCTGCTCTGGTGGTAGCCATACGCAGAGCGATCTGATTGCACCAGTGGGCCGCTGATAACGTCGCTAAGAAGGCCCTTATGGGGCTTCCATTTAAGGGGCTGCGCCTGTTTGGAGAAAGGTTAGATATTTTTGCCAAGGTTGGCAAGTTACCCCAGCGCAAGCGTCAGATTCGGCCCTTTCGTGGCCCCCTACCGTGGGGCTAAGCAAGGTAGAGGAGTGTCCTTCGCTGGGTCTCGCGCAGATTCCTGGAACAAGAACAGAGGACGCCGTCCCAGTTCCTCCTGGGGGCCCAAGCCCAAAGCCCCTCCCAAGACTCCCCAGGCATGAAGGGGCGCCCTCGCCCGTCAGGGTGGGGGGACGTCTACAGCACTTCGAGCATGTCTGGAGACGCCACGTCTCAGACCGGTGGATTCAGGAGGTAGTGTCCTCCGGTTACAATATAGAGTTTGCTGTACGGCCCCCTACCAGGTTCGTCGGGTCCCGGATTCCACAGGACCCTGCCTCAGCTCGGCTCTTGATGCTGGCTGTGCAGGACCTTCTAGATCTAGGGGTCATTTGCAAGGTCCCCTTAAGAGACAGGGGCATGGGGTTCTATTCCAACCTTTTCACTGTGCCCAAGAAGGACGGGTCAATCAGACCCATTCTGGATTTAAAAATTCTAAACAGATTTGTCAGAAACAAACATTTTCATATGGAAACTCTGCGCTCGGCCATTGCCTTGTTGCGCCCAGGGGACTTCATGACATCTGTGGACATCAAGGACGCTTACCTGCACGTTCCGGTGTTTCCAGGACATCAAAGGTTTCTCAGATTTGCGCTGCTGGATCAGCATTACCAGTTCGTGTCCCTGCCATTCGGCCTTACGTCGGCTCCCAGGGTGTTCACCAAGGTGCTGGCAGGGGTGATGTCACTGTTAAGACTAAGGGGCATACGAGTGTTGCCCTACCTGGACGATATACTCATCACCTCTCGGTCTCTGCGGCAAGCAGAGCTGGACACTCGGTTGGTAGTGTCCACCCTGGAGTCATTCGGCTGGGTGATCAATTACCCAAAGTCCTCTCTGTCCCCCTCCTCAGTGACCCCGTTCCTGGGGATGATTCTGGATACAGTTCGGTCAAGGATATTCCTTCCTCCGCAGAAGGTGGAAGCTCTGACAACGCAGGCGAGGTCCCTGCTTTCGAACCCTCATCCCTCCATCCGGCAGGGAATGCAGTTGGTGGGCTCGATGGTGGCAAACTTCGAGGCGGTGCCCTTTGCCCAGTTCCATTTGAGAACTCTGCAGCTTCACCTTCTGTCAGTCTGGAACAAGGACCCAGCGTCCTTGGACGAGATCTGGGTGCTCCCCCCTTCGGTCAGGCAATCCCTTGCATGGTGGCTGGACCACAGGAACTTGACAAGGCAGATCCTTCCTGGCTCCCTCCTGGGAGACGGTCACAACGGATGCCAGTCTGTCGGGCTGGGGGGGATTCTGGAAGTCCCTGCGCTTCCAGGGGAGGTGGGGCCCTCAGGAGGCCCATCTACCCATCAATGTCCTGGAACTCAGGGCGGTCAGATTGGTGCTGGAACAATTGACCCAGCACCTGAAGGGTCTGGCTGTTCAGGTACGCTCAGACAACAGAACAGCGGTTGCCTACATCAATCATCAGGGAGGGACCCGGAGCAAGGGAGCTCTCCAGGAAGTGTCTCTGATTCTAACATGGGCGGAAGCCAATGTCCAATGCATCTCGGCTATCTACATTCCGGGCGCGGAGAACCTGCTGGCAGATGCTCTGAGCAGGGGATCGTCTCGTCAGGGGGAATGGTCCCTCTGCAACAGGGTTTTTCAGGCCCTGTGTCACTGTTGGGGTGTGCCAGACGTGGATCTGTTTGTGTCCCGTCACAATCACAAGCTCCCGAGCTTTGTATCTCTGTCTCAGGATCCTCTGGCTCTGGCCACGGATGCCCTGTCAATGTCTTGGAGGGAGTTTCGGCTCCTGTATGTGTTTCCACCAATTCCCCTTCTGGGCAGAGTTCTGCGAAAGATTGCTCTGGAAGGGGTACCCGTGATTCTGGTGGCCCCAAGGTGGTCAAGAAGAGTGTGGTTCGCAGACGTGGTTCAAATGGCAGTAGATCAGTACGATCTGCCAAGGTTGCCAGACCTTCTAACTCAGGGGTCTCTACGCCATCCCAATTTACTAACTCTGGCTTTGACGGCTTTGCTATTGAAACCTCCATCCTGATGGAAACGGGTTTGTCTGCATCTGTAGTGGCTACTATGGTGCAAGCCAGGAAAAAGACTTCTTCTGCTATCTACTATAGAGTTTGCCGTTCTTACATTGACTGGTGTGAATCCAAGTCTCTCCCTGCCGGGAATTCTTAGTCTCCAGGGTGCTGGAGTTTTTACAACATGGTCTAGACTTAGGTCTTAAGCTTAGTACCCTGAAGGGCCAGGTTTTCGGCCCTGTCTATCTTCTTTCAGAAGACCTTTGCCCAGCACCCTCTTATCAAGACTTTCTTTCACGGGGTCACTCATGTGCGGCCTCCTTGGAAACCTATGGTTCCTGTTTGGGATTTGAACTTGGTGTTATCGGCCCTGCAGGGTGCTCCTTTTGAGCCTATTCAGGAGGCTGCTCTCGCTGTTCTCACGCTCAAGGTTGTATTCCTGATAGCTATCACTTCTGTTAGACGTGTATCTGAGTTGGCGGCTCTATCTATTCAGCCTCCCTACTATGAGAGACACCAGGATAAGGTGGTGTTTCGCTTCAAGCCAGACTTTCTGCCTAAGGTTGTGTCTGCATTTCATTTGAATCAAGATATTGTACTTCCTTCCTTGTGCCCTAATCCTAGTAACCCTAAGGAAAGGGTTTTGCATTCCTTGGATGTGGTTAGGTGTGTCAAGTATTACCTGGTTATCACTAAGGCTTTCAGGAAGACTGATGCTCTCTTCGTTGTGCCTCACGGGCCTAGGAAGGGTTTGGCTCCCGCCAAGTCTACTATCAGTAAATGGATTCGTCAGGCTGTGATTCAAGCCTATACTTGAAGTCTCCCCCCTTTCGTCTTACTGCTCATTCTACTCGAGCTGTTGGGGCTTCTTGGGCTTTTCAGCACCAGGCCTCTGTGGAACAAGTTTGCAAGGCCGCTACTTGGTCTTCATATCATACCTATCATACCTTTACAAAGTTTTACAAGGTTGATGTTAGGGCCTCAGCTGATGCTGTGTTTGGCCGCAAGGTTTTGCAGGCGGCAGTAGTTTAAACTGCTTGCTGTTGCCTTTTCTGTTGGGGATCCCACCCTACTTTACGGACACTGCTATTGGATGTCCCACATGTAATTACTACATCTGGAGCAGGACGTGCTGTATGCTTAGAATAATACAATTCTGTGAAATACCTGTAGAATTGGTATTATACGCATACAGCACGTCCTGCTCCACCCCACCCTGGTTTCACTTTGTTCTGGATCCCCTGTTTGGTGATTGTTATCATTGTTGTTATTGCCAGTTTTGGGTGGTTGGTTTCTCCTGGCTTCTCATTCTCACTGCTTTTTAATGCTGGGGATTTGTGGGAGGTCCTTCGGTATATGTAGGGCCGGGAGGAGCTTGTTTTCTACATGTCTGCAGTGCACGGTGCCGGAGGCAGAGGATTACCCACATGTAATTACTACATCTGGAGCAGGACGTGCTGTATGCGTATAATACCAATTCTACAGGTGAGTATTTCACAGAATTGTATTTTAATATTCCCCAATGTCTGTTTAATAATGCTCTAACCTGGTTCCAATTAGAATTATATTTGGAGATAAATCTTACCTCCTCCGTAGTTCCTTTTCTCTCCCTAGGGATCAATAGGGCATCCCGTGGTGTGTCCCCCGCTCTTACCAATGCCCTCTGCACCACTGTCGCAGGGTAACCCCTGTGCTCAAATCTTTTCTTGAGCCCCCTTGATTGTGTCTCAAATTCTTGCACAGTTGAACAGTTACGCTTAAGCCGCAGAAATTGCCCCACCGGAATGGCATCCCTGGTCTTTTTCTGATGGAAACTTGTATAGTGTAATAGACTGTTGGTCGCCGTCTCCTTCCTATATAGGGTAGTCTGCAGGGAGCCATCCTCTGCGAGATTAATCGTGAGGTCCAGGAAATGCACCTGTGTGGACGAGATATGAGAGGTAAGAAAAATGTTATATGTATTCTCATTCAGAGCATTAAGGAGCTCCACACATAGTTCTTCTGTACCCTGCCAAATGAGCAATAACTTAACTAGGGAGGAACGGGAGGCGGTTCGCAACTTGCAGCAACGCAGTGATATTGTGGTCAAGGAGGCCGATAAAGGCGGAAATGTAGTTATATTCTTAGTATACAGTACGTCCTGCTCCAGATATAATACTTACACTTGGGTTATCCTCCGCCAGATGGCACTGCACTGCAGAGACATGTAAAAACAGGCTCCTCCCGGCCCTTCAAATACCCAGGGACCTCCCACAAATCCCCAGATTTCTCTGCAGTGCCGACTGCGAAGACATGAAGTATCACTCTCTCGCAGGTGAGCGGGGCTATTAAAGCCTGCGGCCCTGTTGGACTATTCCCACCCGTCCTCTTCGTGATGTGCCTCCCAGCCTGGGCTGCGCTGGTCGGGTAAAGGTAGACAGCACCATGCGTGCTTATGGAGCCATGCTCCACCGCAGTCCCCCACCAAAGGGTAGGCGGTTTAGGCTGATGGTGAGCCTCTAGGGGATGCCCCTCCCGCATTATTGCCCCATACCCCGTGTAGCGGTGGACCCTGTGCAAAGGGTCGCCATCCTCCCTCGCTCCCCCCGCAGCTCGGGGGGAAAGAAAGGGGGGGGGGGTGGTGTGTGTGTGTGGTGGTCTTAGTGTATTGAGTTACACGTTTATGGCCTTAGTATTGTCCTTGACTTATATACCTGATGTCAGAGCCGCGCTGTTTGCTTTTTATTGTATATCGGCCGCCGCCGCGCAAGTCTTTTGCCTTTAGGATGTGCATGCGCCGGGCTGCGGCGTCTTCATTGGCAAATCTTTTTTTCTAAGTGTGTCATACTCTCGCGTCTCTTGACTGCGTTGACTACTGTCTCAGAGCTTCGCGCTCTTCGGGGGGGCGGGGACCTGGCTTGGCGCGCTCCGCGTCACAGCCCGCTCTGGCCCGCCCTTCGAGGTTCGCTTGGCGCCATTTAGATGCTCGTCGCACACACGCGTGGTAACGGTCCTCCTCCTCCATCGGTCTGTAAGTGCTCTCGCGGGCGATTTTCATCATTCTTGCTTACTGCGCATGGCTCTGACATCCCTATTCCCATTATGTCTTTCAGACGGTCGAATCCAGTGGCTTCTCCCGGCCCGGTGTAATTGCCAGTTGGACCTAGTATAATTACTCCCACTTCCCTGCGGGTCTTTGGGGCATCCAGGGTAGCTTACAGCGTCAATCCCTACTGGCCTATTGTGCCTATTAATCACCATATGGAGGCATCCCAGGATATTGTGAACGGGGTTCCCTCGGGACAAGCCTGGCTGTGTGTAGCTTGTGGGGTCTCACCTATCAGCGGTGACAATGCACGGGTCTGCGTCCCTTGTGCACAGCAGGCGCTAATGGTACTTCCCGCCCCTCCTGTGGCTGGGCCTGCACCTCGCCTCACTTCACCTACCCCCCCAAGCCTGAGTCTAACCCCCAATACAAGCGGGGATTCTCATCCTGATGTGGCTACTAGACTGGCCAGTGTTGAAAAATTGCTTGCTAATACTCTAGCGCGCAAGGCCACCGCGAAAAAGCGGCACATAATCCCTGACTCTGCTCCTTTCCATACGGAGTCTGATGAGTTTTCGCATCTATATGGCCATTCCCCTTCGGACGAAGGGGAGCTGTTCTCTGACTCAGGGTCATCTGACGAAAAGTCTAGGGGTCATGACGATTCTGGTTCTGATCACTGGACCCCGGATGATACTGACAAACTGCTGGTTCAGATTTTTTAGGTTTTGTCCATCTCTCCCCCTGTTGCGGCTCCCAGGCAAAGGGGTGAGCTATTTCATACTGCTAAGGCTCGATTGGAATTTCCTGAGCAAACCCATTTCAATAACGTCGTGCTTAAGGAGTGGGAACATCCCAGTAGACTTCCCGGAATCCCTAAGAGTTTGGACAGGAAGTATCCATTCCCTGCTGATATGGTCAAATGCTGGTCATCGCCCCCCGAGGTCGGTGCTCCTATTCTAGGGCTGTCTAACACCTCTATTCATGCACTCCCCTGACACTACTACGCTGCGGGATTCTGAGGACCGGCGCATTGACCAATTGGCGTGCCATGCCTTTGCATTTGGAGGGGCGGCGCTGCGCCCGGTCTGCGCTTTGGCCATTACTGCTGTGGCGCTCAGGGCCATGGTCAGGAATGCACTTGACGGCCCAGACGAGTTGCCTACTGATACTATTAATGCACTGTCTAACTGTGATGTGTTTGTGAACTTTATCCTGTCTGCATCGGATGTTGCTATTAGTATGTGTGCCAGATCTTCCGCCTTGGCGGTGTCTATATGCCGCGCGGTATGGCTGCGCCAGTGGGCTGCCGACAATGCTGCTAAGAGGGCCCTTACTGGGCTTCCATTTAAGGGGCTGCGCCTGTTTGGGGACCGCCTAGACCTTTTTGCTAAGGGAGGTAAGTTAGCACAGCGCAGGTGGCAGCCTCGGTCCTTTCATAGTCAGGGCCCCCTTTCAGTCCCCTACAGAGGCGCTAAGCAGGGGAAAGGGGTGTCCTTCGCGGGGGCTCGCGCAGACTCCTGGCATAGGAGCAGGGCGCGATGTCCTGGCTCCTCCTGGGGGACCAAACCCAAAGCCCCTCCCAAGACCCCTCAGGCATGATGGGGAGCCCTCGCCTGCCAGGGTGGGGGGACGGCTACAGCACTTCGCGCACGTCTGGAGGCGCCAAGTCTCAGACCGGTAGATTCAGGAGGTAGTTACCTCTGGTTACAAGATAGTTTGCTGTGCTGCCCCCCTCAAGATTCATCAGGTCCCGGATCCCCCAGGACCCGGTATCAGCTCAGGTCCTGATGCAGGCTGTGCAAGGACTTCTGGATCTGGGAGTTATTTGCAAGGTCCCCTTGAGAGAATTGGGGGAGGGGTTCTACTCCAACCTTTTCACAGTGCCCAAAAGAGATGGGTCAGTCAGGCCCATTCTGGATTTAAAGATCCTCAACAAATTTGTCAAGAACAAGTACTTTCGCATGGAAACTCTGCGCTCGGCCATTGGCTCTCTGCGCCCAGGGGATTTTATGACGTCTGTGGACATCAAAGATGCTTACCTTCACATCCCTTTGTTCCCGGGACATCAAAGGTTTCTCAGATTCGCATTGAAAGATCAACATTACCAATTTGTGGCCCTACCGTTTGGCCTCACTTCAGCTCCCAGAGTGTTTACCAAGGTGCTGGTGGGGGTGATGTCTTTGATAAGGTCAGGGGGCATTCGAGTGCTGCCCTACCTGGACGACATCCTCATCACCTCACGGTCTCTACAGCAGGCGGAGCTGGACACTCAGCTGGTGGTGTCCACCTTGGAGTCCTTCGGCTGGGTGATCAATCATCCCAAGTCCTCTCTGTCCCCTTCGTCGGTGACCCCATTCCTGGGGATAATTCTGGATACGGTTCAGTCACGAATATTCCTTCCCCAACAGAAGGTGGAAGCTCTGACAGCGCAGGTGCGGTTCCTGCTCTCGTGCCCCCAGCCCTCCCTCAGGCAGGGAATGCAGCTGGTGGGCCTGATGGTGGCGAGCTTCGAGGCGGTGCCCTTTGCTCAGTTCCATTTGAGGCCTCTACAGCTTCACCTTCTATCGGTATGGGACAAGGACCCCGCGTCTTTGGACGGGGTTGTGTGCTTCCCCCATTGGTCAGAAGGTCCCTCTCGTGGTGGCTGGACCACAAGAACTTGCTAAAGGGCAGGTCCTTTCTGGCCCCCTCCTGGGAGACGGTCACCACGGATGCCAGTGTGTCAGGTTGGGGGGGATTCTGGAAGTCCCTGAGGTTCCAGGGGAGGTGGGGCCCTCAGGAGCCCATTTACCCATCAACATTCTGGAACTACGGGCGGGCAGGTTGGTACTGGAGCAGTTGATCGATCACCTGCAGGGTCTGTCTGTACAGGTGCGCTCAGACAACAGGACGGCGGTTGCCTACATCAACCATCAGGGAGGGACCCGGAGCAAGGGTGCCCTCCAGGAAGTGTCGCGGATTCTGACATGGGTGGAGGTCAATGTTCAATTCATTTAGGCTGTTTATATCCCGGGGGTAGAGAATCTTCTGGCAGATTCTCTAAGCAGGGGGACTTCCCGTCAGGGGGACCGTCTCTCTGCAACAGGGTATTCCAGTCCCTGTGTTACCGGTGGGGCCTACCGGATGTGGATCTGTTTGCATCCCGTCACAATCACAAGCTCCCGGTCTTTGTCTCCCTGTCTCAGGATCCTCTGGCCTTGGCCACGGACGCTCTGTCGATGTCATGGAAGGAATTTCGGCTCCTGTATGTCTTTTCCCCGTTCCCCCTGCTGGGCAGGGTTCTACGCAAGATTGCCCTGGAAGGGGTGTCAGTGATTCTGGTGGCCCCAAGGTGGCCAAGAAGAGTGTGGTTCGCAGACGTGGTACAAATGGCAGTAGACCAGTACGTCCTGCCAGAGGCGCCAGATCTGCTCACTCAGGGCTCCTTACGCCATCCCAGTTTACAAACTCTGGCTTTGACGGCCTGGCTGCTGAAACCTCCATCTTGATGGAGAAAGGCTTGTCTGCCTCGGTGGTGGATACCATGGTACAGGCTAGGAAGAAAACTTCTTCTGCCATCTATTATAGGGTATGGCGTTCCTACATTGATTGGTGCGAGTCTAGGTCTCTTCCCTGTAGGGAGTTCTTAGTCCCTAGGGTTCTGGAGTTTTTACAGTATGGATTGGAGTTGGGTCTAAAACTCAGTACTCTGAAGGGTCAGGTTTCTGCCCTGTCTGTCTTCTTTCAGAAGTTTTTTGCTCAGCATCCTTTGGTTAAGACCTTCTTTCAGGGGGTCACTCATGTGCGTCCCCCACGTAAGCCTACGGTCCCTGTTTGGGACTTGAACTTGGTTTTGTCTGCCTTGCAAGGTGCTCCCTTTGAGCCTATTCAGGATGCTGCTCTGGCTGTACTTACCCTCAAGGTTGTCTTTCTGGTGGCTATAACTTCGGTCAGGTGTGTGTCTGAGCTGGCGACTCTGTCTATTCAGCCCCCATACTATGAGAGACACCAGGACAATGTGGTGTTCCGCTTTAAGCCAGACTTTCTGCCAAAGGTGGTGTCTGCTTTTCATTTGAATCAAGATATTGTTCTTCCTTCATTGTGTCCTAATCCTAGCAACGCTAAGGAAAGGGTTCTGCATTCTTTGGATGTGGTCAGGTGTCTGAAGTATTACCTGGTAGTCACTGCGGCTTTCAGGAAGACTGATGCTTTTTTTTGTGGTTCCTTCTGGTACTAGGAAGGGTTTGGCTCCGGCCAAGTCTACTATCAGCAAATGGATTCGTCAGGCTGTGATTCAAGCCTATTCTGCTAAGGGGAAGAGTCCTCCCTTCTGCCTTAATGCTCATTCCACTCGTGCTATTGGTGCCTCTTGGGCCTTCCAGCACCAGGCTTCTGTTGAACAAGTTTGCAAGGCCGCTACTTGGTCTTTTGTTCATACCTTTTCGAAGTTTTACAAGGTTGATGTTAGGGCCTCAGCTGGTGCTGTTTTTGGCCGCAAGGTTTTGCAGGCAGCAGTGGTTTAAACTGTCTGCTGTCACCTTTTTGTTGGGGGATCCCACCCTACTTTATGGACACTGCTATGTAATGTCCCAAGTGTAAGTATTATATCTGGAGCAGGATGTACTGTATACTAAGAATAATACAATTCTGTGAAATCCTCACCTGTAGAATTTATATTATTTGTATACAGTACGTCCTGCTCCACCCCACCCTGGTTTTTGCATTATTCTGGATCCCCTGTATGGTGATTGATATCCTTGTTATCATGACCAGTTGTTTTGGGTGGTTTAATTCTCCCGGCTTCTTGTTCACTGCTTTTCAATGCTGGGGATTTGTGGGAGGTCCCTGGGTATTTGAAGGGCCGGGAGGAGCCTGTTTTTACATGTCTACACTCTGCAGTGCAGCGCCATCTGGCGGAGGATAACCCAAGTGTAAGTATTATATCTGGAGCAGGACGTACTGTATACAAATAATATCAATTCTACAGGTGAGTATTTCACAGAATTGTATTTTTGTCATCTGAATACTACAAATCTGAGGTCTTGCGCCAACTGCAGTGTGCTGCAAGCTACGAAAAGCTGGCCCGAAATCCGTTCAGTGATTATAAATCAGAATTTGATTCACTTTTGAGAGTAGCATGGGAGAATTGTATTATTGGACAGGATCTCTTTGAGTACCTGAGTGTCCAATATCCAGTAACACCGACATTCTACATATTACCAAAAGTCCACAAGAATGCTAAGTGCCCCCCTGGAAGGCCCATAGTGGCGGGAATTGGGGGCCTGACAGAGAGGGCCTGCATTTTTGTGGACAAGAATTTACAACCCCATGTACTTGCACTGAGTTCCTATATTAGGGACTCTATGGACCTCTTGAATAGATTAAACCTACTAACATTACCTAGGAGCGCTAGACTAGTGACACTCGATGTTGAAGCACTATATACGAACATTTCCCACGACATGGCCCTTTTGACATGTAAATACTTCTTAAGAATGGGTACAGAGGGTGATCAAGAGAAAGAGGACTTTGTACTACAGTTATTAACATTCATACTGACACAAAACTATTTTGTATTCGATGGAGTCTTTTATCGACAGGTGTGTGGTGTAGCAATGGGAGCACGTTGTGCCCCATCTATAGCAAACCTCTTCCTCGGCTGGTGAGAGAGGGAGATTGTTTTTGGGGCTGATATGAATCTGTACCAGCCCCACATTTTGGGCTGGTACAGATTCATAGATGACGTGTTGCTCATTTGGCAGGGTAAAGAAGAACTATGTGTGGAATTCCTTAATGCTCTGAATGAGAACACATATAACATTTTTCTTACCTCTCATATCTCGTCCACACAGGTGCATTTCCTGGACCTCACGATTAATCTCGCAGAGGATGGCTCCCTGCAGACTACCCTATATAGGAAGGAGACGGCGACCAACAGTCTATTACACTATACAAGTTTCCATTAGAAAAAGACCAGGGATGCCATTCCGGTGGGGCAATTTCTGCGGCTTAAGCGTAACTGTTCAACTGTGCAAGAATTTGAGACACAATCAAGGGGGCTCAAGAAAAGATTTGAGCACAGGGGTTACCCTGCGAGAACTCTCCAAATATAATTGTAATTGGAACCAGCTTAGAGCGTTATTAAACAGACATTGGGGAATATTAAAGAGTGACCCAGCCCTAGCTAGATGGACCAGGCGGGGTCCGGTTATGGTGGCACAACGTGCTCCCACCTTACGTGATAAGGTTTGTAGGAGCCATTATACCAGGCCAAACACCTGGTTAGGACCCAGGACCACGGGCACAGGCAGCCATCCATGTGGAGGCTGCTCTGTTTTCCAACATATGTGTGCCACAAGGGGGTTAGGAACAGGATAACCGGGAAAAAGTTTCAGATTAGACAATTTTTAAACTGTCGTACTGTAGGAGTGGTCTACCTATTGACATGTGGTTGCCCGTTGAGCTATGTAGGCGAGACAAAGAATGCGCTCAAGGCGCGCCTACAGGCACATTTGCCATCTATTTGCTTGGCCAAAAGAAATAGGGACTTGGGCAGGATCTTGTCCCCGGTAGCAAGACATTTTTTGGAGAAACATGAGAGTAAAGTGGACCAACTACAGGTGGTGGGGTTGGAGAGGGTGTCTATGGGACTGAGAGGAGGGGATCTTAAGACACGCTTACAGCAAAAAGAACTACGTTGGATATATGATTTGGATACACAATCCCCATGGGGGTTAAACGAGGATGTAGCTTTCACGCCATACCTAGGGTAAATATTATATACATATGCTGGACGTTTCACACATCATTTTATATTTTATAGGTTGTGTGCACTTAGGGGTGTTAATGGTCACATGGAGAGATTGGGGCATTTAGTTAGGAGGGTCTCATCAGTTGGAGGTTGCTTTATTGCCGCTCTTAGAAACTTTAAATTTTTTGTTTTGAGTGGGGGGGTTGGTCTTTAAGGACGTTGTGAGTGTGGGATTCACGGCAGTGATGGTTGTTTAGTGATGTAATGTATTGCCCTATTTTTGCAGTTGTGGAGAACAGTATGGATACATCCACGTTTGACACCCTGGAGGAGGTGTGGAAATTCCACACTAAGTGATAGCTGTCAATATGTCGGCGTGATGAGATGCCGGGCTAACATTAAGCTGTATTGTGGTTGGAGGAAGAAACTGGAGATCAAGAAAAGAACCTACACACACATCGATGAACAAATTGAACCAAGAAGTTAGAGCTATATATATATGACTGAACCACTTGATGTGTGTGTTGTGAAGCATAACTGTTTGCTGGCTCCCTTCCTCTCTTCTTTACCCCACCCCCTTGTTGGTCCCCTCCCCTTTTCCTTTTTTCCCCTCCCCTCCCCCTCCCTACCTGTTTTTCTCCTCCTCCCCCCCCTTTCATTCCCCCTCCCCCCGCCCGACTCAGACCTACCACCCCTCCTTAACAACCCCCCCTTCTTCTTTCTTCTTTTTTTCTTTCCGCTTGTTCCACCCTCTTTGGTATGGAGTTCCCCCATGGATTCTGGGGATCTACCCAGAGGTGTGAAGGAGGGTGGTGTGTGTTGCGCTGATTAGTTATAACAGAAAAAATAGATTGTCATGTAGAGTTGAATCTGTGGGCAGTTGAATGTATAGTAATGAGTAGCAATAGAAAGGGCCATATCCTGGATTGTTCATTTATGATATGCCTATTGTAGGATTTGTATACCAGAGTGAGAATTATAATTTGAGATATTAGGGTTATGGATTTGTTAAAGGTTTGTTTAAAAGTATTGGCAAGGCAGGGGTTAATGCGTTCGTGCTTGGCTGCTTGAGTGCCGGGCCCCTGACTGGCCCTCCACAGTTCCCGCATTCCACCTATCAGGGCGCGGTGGGTGGAGCCAGCATCAGCGCGCGCCGTGCACCTCACTGTGAGGCGCGGCCGCGCATATGCTGTCAGTGGCGGGTGGACGCACTTCCGGCCGGAGTGCGTCGTCCCGCACACAGATGGGGCCGGGCGCGGGAGCGGTCGGGCACGTATTTAAGGGTGGCTTGGACACCCTACCCCCAGCCTTGATGAGCAGCAAATACTGGCCGTGAGTCCATTCGGGACTCGAAACGCGTTGGTTCCAGCCGTGGGGGCCCTCCTCTTCATGGGATTCTAGTAAGCACTTCTTTGTTATATGTTGGTTGTGCCTGCTCCTCTATTTATGAGTGGGTTTGAATACTCTTTGCATAGATTCTAATTGTGATGGAAGCACTGACACTTTAAGCATAGGATAGGGTAAATTAATAGATGTATCAATTTACAGTTTGGGTTTGGGATGTTTATAGTTGTGTATATAATATGTATATATAAAATTTTTTTTTTTATAAAATCACTATAGGTTATATATTGGAGATACACTGTATTTATTGTGAAGAAGTGCGCCCCCTGGTGGTAAATCATGCATATGGCTCAGTAGCACTGTTTTTAATGTGGTTTTAACTGATATTATAATAAAATGTATTTGTAAATTTACCTTTTGAGTGCAATAGTTAGTCTCTGTGTGGGTGCTCAGAGGTCACCCTATACAATAAATTAGGTTCTATTGGGTGATAGCCCACAGAGCAGTGCACCTACATATATACTGCGTCGGTGCCGCCCTCATCTCTTTGCCCTTTGCCCAACGGGCACTCTATAGCTATTTGTCATATTACGTAGTATTAAATAGTATTGCTCTTTTTAAATATGATGTCAAGAAAAGGGTCTAAAACCTAGTTCGAATATATTGGCGAAAGAAAGAAAAAAACCAAATAGAGAGAATAATTATATTAATTATATTGAAAGAGAAAATGGATAAAGGTGGTGCTGCGGATATCGTCTATCTGGATTTTAGCAAAGCCTTTGATACTGTACCACATAAAGTGCTCATAGATAAATCATTTAAGTTAGGACTGGATAGTTCGGTGAATACCCACCTGGCTGAAGGCCATGTATCGGAGTGTTGTTGTTAATAGTGTGCAATCTGATGAAAGGGGAGTACATGTCCAGGCTCTGTCCTGGGCCCCATTCTTTTTAATATGTGTGTAAGTGACATAGGAGAAGGCTTGGTAGGTAAAGTTTGCCTGTTTGTGGATGATACCAAGGTAAGTTATAAGGTAGATATTCCCGCAACATGGCAAGTGATTTAGCTTTACCAGAAAAATGGTCAAAACAGTGGAAACTGGAGTTTAATATCTCTACATGTATAATCATGCACTTGGGTAGAAGAAATCCATGAGTACCGTATGGGCAGTACTGTGTTAGCCAGGACCTTGGAGGAGAGAGATATAGGGATACTGATAACTGATAGCTGCAAGATGAGTGGACAGTGTAACCAGGCAGTGGGAAAAGCAAGCAGGATGCTCGGCTGCATAGCTCGGGGCATCACCAGTAGGAAGAGGGAGGTTGTGATGCCGCTTTATAGAGCCCTGGTGAGGCCATATCTAGAATACTGTGTGCAGTTCTGGTGACCGTACCTGCAAAAAGACATTATTCAAATAGAACAGGTCCAAAATCGAACAACAAAAATGGTAGAAGGACTTAAACTTAATCAAGAGTGACCTGAAGTGGACCAAAAACTACACTTTTAACTACCATCCCCTGAATTGCTCCCCCCATGAAGAGAACCTTTTGCCAATTTTTAGTGCTCCTGCTTCACTCTAATCCCAGATAATGGCATCTGTTTTAGCTGTAAGGCTCTACCTCCTCCATTCATTGCCATTGCTGTGTGTGGCAATGATGCACATGAGTATCGGCAGAGGCTTTGGCCAAATTATGTCACAAGTTCGTGGGTTTTGGTCCACTTTAAAGAACTTAATTTGTGCAGTCCAGAGGAAAGAAGGGAGAGAGGGGACATGATTGAGACCTTTAAATGTGAAAGGATTAAATAAGGTTGAGGAGGGAAGTGTTTTCAAGAGGAAACATAATGATTGAACAAAGGGCTCAATCTAAAGCTAGTTGGAGGGAAGATCAGGAGCAATGTTAGAAAATATTATATTCTAAGTATACAGTACGTCCTGCTCCAGATATAATACTTACACTTGGGTTATCCTCCGCCAGATGGTGCTGTGCACTGCAGACATGCAAAAACAGGCTCCTCCCGGTCCTTCATATACCCGGGGACCTCCCACAAATCCCAGATTTCTCTGCAGTGCTGACTGCGAAGACATGAAGTATCACTCTCTCGCAGGTGAGCGGGGCTATTACAGCCTGCTGCCCTGTTGGACTATTCCCACCCGTCCTTGATGTGATGTGCCTCCCAGCCTGGGCTGCGATGGTTGGGTGAAGGTAGGCAGCACCATGTGTGCTTAACGGAGCCATGCTCCACCACAGTCCCCCACCAAAGGGTAGGCGGTTCAGGCTGATGGTGAGCCTCTAGTGGATGTCCCTCCCGCATTATTGCCCCATGCCCTGTGTAGCGGCGGGCCCTGTGTGAAGGGTCGCCATCCTCTTACGGGGGGACTGAGATTGTGGGGAAATTACTAAATTTTCCTTGCGGGTCTTTGGGACATCCAGGGTTGCCTGTTGCATAAATCCCTACTGGCATATATTGCATTGATAATCACTATGGAGGCATCTCAGAATTATGTGACCGGGGTCCCTCCGGGACAAGACCGGCTGTGTACAGCGTGTGGACAACCCCATGCTGATGCGGACAGAGCACGGGTCTGCGGACCATGTGCTGAACAAGTACTGGCCCTGCAGTCAGGGTTGCCAGTGGCTGCTCCTCGTTTCAATACACCTGTCTCCCCGTGCTTAAATCTCTCTCCTGATGAGTCGCACTCGAGCGGGAATGACCAGCAAGTCGTGCCGCGCAGACTGCTTACGGCTGATCAGGTGATTTTGAGGTTGGCAGAGCGCTTGGGCCCTGGTAAGAAGCGGTCCCTGACGCCTGCGGTTTTGCCCATTCCTTCTGAAACTGAGGAGTTCACTACTGAGCAGGGTTTTGCTCTTTCTGATGAAGGTGAGCTGTTCTCTGACTCAGGCTCATCTGACGAGGGGCCGAGGAGTCAAAATGATACGGGCCCTGGTTCCTGGTGCCTGTGTGACACCGATGAATTACTGATAAAGATCTTCGAGGTCTTGTCTATCTCTCTACCTGGTGAGGCTCCCAGGCCTAGAAGGGAGAGTTTCCATACAGCGACGCCGCGTTTGGAATTTCTGGAGCAGGATCACTTGGCAATGTCCTAGTAAACTTCCAGGGGACTGGGATTGGAAATACCCCTTTCCCCCTGAGGTGGTTAACTGTTGGTCATCACCTCCCGTGGTAGATGCACCGATCATTGGGGTTCTTAACCCCCCCTTTATTGCAGCCCCTACTTATCGTACCCTTCGGGATGCTGAGGACCGGCGCATTGACAGGCTGGCTTCCCACGCCTTTTCTTGTGCAGGGACAACTCTGCGCCCAGTCTGTGCCGCGGCCATTGCTACAGTGGCCGCTAGGACCCTCATCAGAAAGATGATTGATCATCAACCTGAGGATCTCCCCTGGGATGTGTTTAATGCACTCTCCAGTTGTGATGTATTTGTAAGGTTTATCCTTTTAGCGCTGAATGACACCATTAGGATGTGCGCAAGAACTTCCGCCCTTGTGGTAGCTATACGCCGCTTGGTCTGGCTGCGACAGTGGGGTGTTGACGATGCTACAAAGAAGACTCTTACTGGGCTTCCCTTTAGAGGGCGACACCTATTCGGGGCTCGTCTGGACCTGTTTGGAAAAAAGGGCAAAACACCCCTTCGCAGAAGACGGTCTCGGCCTTCTCGGGGTAGGGGCACCCCTCCCCCCCCCCCCCCCCATGTTAGTGTCAAACCCGAACCAGGGGTGTGCTTCCAGCTTTTTGGTGTAGATCCCTGCCCCAGGAGTGGCAGACAACGCCCTGGCCCCTCCGGCAAGACTAAGTCTAAATCTTTCACCCAAAACCCCCAAGCATGATGGGGCGCCCTCGCCATTCTGGGCGAGGGGATGGCCGCAGCACCTTGCTCCTATCTGGAGGCGTCATGCCTCGTTCTGATGGGTTCAGGAGGAAGTTTCCTCTGGATGCAGGATAGTGTGTGCTGGGCGGCCCCTTCCCGAGATTGTCCGGATGCTTCTGGTCCCTGTCTCTCTTCAGGAGTTGGCGCAGGCCACGCACGGCCTGTGAGGTCTGGGGTCACTTGCAGGTTGCCCTTAACAGGCAGAGGCAGGGGCCTCTACACCAACCTTTCCACATTCCCCCAAAAGGATGAGGCACTCTGCCCATTCTGGCCTTCCATAGGTGCGGCAATTTACATTCACAGGCGGTTTCTGCATGGTTTCTCTAAGTTGGGCTGCAAGTGCCCTGTGTCCAGGGACCTCTTGCCGTCTGTGGAGATCTAAGATGCTTATTTCATTGCCACTGTGTCTTCTGGGCACCGAGGATCTTACAGGTTTGTGTTGGAGGTCCAACACTGCTGATTGTGGCCTTGTTATCTGGCCTCTCTTCTGCTCCCAGAGTGATCGCCAAGGCGATGATGGGGGTGATGTCTCTGATGAGACAAAGGGGGCGTCCGCGCGAGTAACTGCCTGGTCGTCCTTCCTTGCTTCCCAATCTCTACATCAGGCCGAGTTTGTTACTCGGCTGGTGGTGTCCTTTGGGAGTCTTTGGATGGGTGCTCAATCACCTCAATTCCTCATTGTCCACTTATTTGGTATCTCCATTCCTAGGGTTGAACTTGGATTCGGTTCAGGCGGGAACCTGCTTCCTTGACTATAAAGTGGACAATCTGGTTACATGGGCTCGGTCCCTCATTGCCCCGGTCCCCTGTCCCTGGATTGCAGCTGGTGGGCCTGTTGGTGGCTGCTCAAAGGTTGTCCCTTATGCTCAGTGCCCTTGGGCTCTTCTGCAACTTATATTGTAAATGCTGGACTGGGTTCCAGCTTCCCTGGAGCTGGGTCCGTGTACCCTTCCGCCTTGGTACGGTGGTTCCCCTTGAGACTGTTGTACTCAAGGAACCAGTCAGGGGGCACCCCCTTCTCTGCGTCTTCCTGTAGATGGATACCAAATCTATCAGGTTGACGGAGGGGGGATTTTTTCTTCTAAAATCCCCTGTGGTTCTGGGGGAGGTGGGACCTTTAGTGGTCCATTCACCTGTCTAATTTTTGAAGCGGTAGGCTTTCAGGTTGGCTCTATCTCGCTGGACTTCCCCCTTGCGGGATCTGTCTAATTGGGGCTCCTTGTTCTGTCTGACGACAGGGACTGTATTAATTATCTGTGTGGACACGGAGCAGGCTGATCCTCCAGGAAGGTATCTAACCCTGATCTGGGTGGAGGACAGCGTTCCCTGCATATCTGCGATATTCGCTCCGGTGGATGTCCTTCTGCGACAGGATGTGCTAATTCTTGTGTCACTATGTGATCCATCTAGGGTGGATCTTTTTGGGCCCCCTCACTTTCAGGGGTTCTAGGCCCTTGTTTCCCTGTCTCAGATTGTTCTGACCTTGGTCATGAGACTTAGTAACTTTATGGCTGGACATTCTATTCTGTATGTCTTGTCTTCATTTACCCTGCTAGGGGGGGGTTCTGCGCTAGTTTGCTCTGAAAAGGGGGAGCCAGTGATACTGGTGGCCCCTGGGTGGCCTAGTGGAGTGTGATTTGCAGGTGTGGTACTGAGGACAGCGGTACTTGTACGTTCTGTCAGGAGTGCTGATCTGCTCACTCAGGCCCCCTTTTTTATTTCACCCCAATCTACAGGCTCTGGTCTGGATGGCCTGACGATTGATTCATCCACCTTGATGGAGATGGGCTTATCTTCTGGGTGACTGTGACTTCTGGAAGCCTAGGAGTTGGCTTCTTCTTCTTCCGTCTATTGTGGGGTATTGCTTACCCATATTGATTGGTGTGAGTCTTCTCTCCCCTGTTGGGCGCTCTCTGTTCCCAGGGTCCTAGAGTTATTACAGCATGGGTTGGAGTTGGCTCTCCTACTCGGTACTCTGGAGGTTCAGGTTCTGCCCTGTCCGCCTTCCTGTAGAAGTCTTTACTCAGTTTTTGCCTTGGTTGAGCATTCTTTCGGGGATTGCTCGGGTGCATCCCCCACGTAGTTCTAGGGTCCCTGTTGGGAATTTGAATTTTATTCTGTTTGCCTTGCGGGGTGTTCCCCTTTGGCCCTATTCCGGATGCTGTCTGACTGTTCTTATTCACAAGGTTCCTTCTGGGGGCTGTTACTTCAGTCAGACGTGTGCCTGAGCGGGCGGCTCTGTTTAGCTAGCCCTCGTTCTTTTATATTTACTCCAAGATGAGAGGTGTTCCGCTTTACGCCGGACCTTCTGCCTAAGGTGGTGTCTTAGGCTCATGTATTTAAGACGTTTTCTTTCTTCTGTGCTTTATTCCTAGTAACGCTGAGGCAAGGGGATCTACTTTCCCTCAACTGGTGCTGGAATTTTTTTCCTGGTTTGTCTCTTGTCCCTTGGGGTTTGTGGGCACCTACATTTGTATGTGCCTGATCTCGTCTGCTTCCAGGGGTTAAGCGGCCTTGGGCCTAGCCTTTACTGGGATGGTTGTCCCTTCTGGTCCTAGGGAAGGTTTGGCTTCTTCCTGGGCTACTCTTAGCATTTGATCTTGTCAGGCTGTTACTCAGGCCTATTCCTTTAAGGGGAAGAGTTTATTCTCACTTTATTTCTGATTATATTGGTGCCTTGGTATCTTTGGCTTTTCAGCACCAGGTTTGGTTGCACAAGTTTGCTAGACCGATAATTGTTTTTTGTTCGTACCTTTTCAAAAGGTTTTTATGATGTTGACGTTAGAGCCTTCGCTCACGTCGCTCTTGGTAGCAAGGTTTGCAGGTGACAGTGCTATTCTAAGTATGTCACACACCCCGCTTCAAAACTATTGTTACACTTGGGTTTACCTACCTGTAGAGGGCGATATTGCAGAGAAGTCAAAGAAAAAAGAGAGCCCCTCCCGGTCTATAAATACCTGGGACCTCCCACTATATCCCAGTGTTCCTTCTCTGCAGATCGGCGACAAGTCAGAAGAATGAAGTCTCCTGCTTGCAGGTAGCCGGGGTAACTCCCGGCCCCCCTCTCGGTTCTATTGCTGCCCGGCACTCTGTTCTTACCCCTTAGTGAAGCCTCCCAGCCTAGGCTGCGGGGCCGGGCGAAGGTAGACGGCACCTTATGGTGCCTAGGAGCCTAGCACCACCGCAAGGCCCCATACTAGGGGGTAGGCAGTTTACCCGGCCTGGTGATCCCGGGTTGGGATGCCCCGTCCCTATTCTCGACCCTGGGGTGTTGGTGCCTTCCCCCTGTTTGGTTTCCCCATGGCTCCCTATGTTGGGGGGGGGGGGGGGGGGCTTCCCTTGTGTGTTTGTGTGTGTGATTCACTTTTCATTGTTTGCGTGTGTGTGTGGTGTTTTTTTTTTCATGTTGGTGCCGCTTAGGGCACGGCGCTGAGGGAGCTCTCCCCCTCAGGCGCGTGCAGGTCTGGGTGTCTTCGGGGAGCTTCTTCCCCTCAGGTCCATCGGGAGGGGCGGGTCCGGTCTCCTTCTGCTAGCGCCGCGGAGGATCCCGTTTCTGGCGGGATCCTTGCTCGTCTCGGGGAGGGGCGGGGCTCAGACGCGTCATGCACTCTGGCGTCCTGCCATCTCTTGCTTCTGTGCAGGCGTTCTGTGGCCCGGGACGCTACGCGCGTTTTTGCTGGCCCACCCTCTCTCTCTCTCTCTCTCTCGTTCTCCTGCTGCTGCGGTCCGTGTGCGTGGTTGACTTCCATTTTGTAAGTGTGTGATGCATTTTCATATATATATATATATATATATATATATATATATATATATATATATATATATATATATAATATTAGTGGAATGCCTGCCTTGCGGTCGGTCATTTTTCTGTACACAGGCCATTGTTTGCTATGTCTTCTCTGTTTTGGAAACTTTGGCACTGAGTGATTGCTTTGTCCTTTGTCTTCCAGGTGTCATCTTGCTGCTAAAGGGGTCCCCGGTCTTAAGATACCTGGGTAGTTTGTAGTTTTCCCGTTAAATCCTCCCACGTGGGACATTAAAGGGACATCCCGGGTCGCTTATTGCGTAATTCCCTGGGTCATTGCGACGGCCACAATTTCACCATATGGAGGCTTCCGACGATACCGGAAATGGCCCCTCGGGACAATCCAGGCAATGTTTGGGGTGTGGTGCTCCCCTACCAGGGATGATGTTATACTCTGCATTCCATGTGCAAAGCGGAATATCGAGCGACAGTCCGGTACGCCGGCGACCGGTTCCTCTCCGCCTGTATCATCACCTACCGCTCCCCGCCTGTTCCGTACCCCGTGTGACGTTGTCATGGGTAGGGAGTCGCAATCTGAGGTGTGTGCCAGATTGGCTAATCTTGAGAAACTGTTTTCTACTGTGGTTGCCAAGAAGGCCCCGGCTAAGCGGAAGCATCTTTCCCCAGCCGCGCCGGCCTGTGCTGTTGACGAGTTTGACTGGTTAGACTGGTCCGATTGCTACCCGCTTGAGGAGGGTGAGCTCTTGGAGGAATCGGATGAGGCTGACGACCAGCAATTCCTTGGTGCAGCTGGTGAGCAGGCGTGGGGGGATGTCCTTGACACCCCTTCGGTCCTGGCTCAGTTGTTTGAGGTTTTGGCTATTCCTCCTCCTGAGGTGACTCCTCCGCCAAAACGGGAGTTGTTTGAGGTGTCCAAGCCACGCTTGGAGTTTCCCCATCAAAAGCATTTTGACTATGTCATTCTTAAGGAATGGGAAAGGCCTACTCGGCTTCCAGGTGTTCCTCCGGGTTGGGATAAGAAATATACTTTTCCGGCGGACCTGGTCAAGCGCTGGTCATCCCCTCCCTGATGCTCCGGTTTTGGGGTTATCTAGCACTGCGGTTTTGCATTCTCCTGATTGTACTACCATCAAGGATGGTGAGGATAGACGTATTGACCAGTTGGCTTGCCACGGTTTTGCCAGTGTTGGGTCGGCCTTGCGGCCTATTTGTGCTTCGGCACTGTTGTTGTTGGCTTCCAGGTCGCTTGTTAAGGATCTGTTGACTTTTTCCGGTCTTGACCCGTCTAGTGATGAGTTCAATGCTCTCAAACGTTGTGAGTTGTTCTTGTCTTTTGTGCTTGCCGCTCAGGATGACACCATGGTGATGTGTAGTAGGACTACGGCCTTGTTGGTGGCTATCCGGCGGTTGGTTTGGTTGCGCCAATGGGCGGCTGATTTTGTTTCTAAAAGGTTTCTTACGGCTCTCCCTTTTGTGGGTCTGCGCCTGTTTGGAGACAAATTGGATTCGGTTGCCAAGGGAGGTAAGTTACCTCAGCGCAAGAAACAACGTCGTTCCTTTCAGGGGACGACCTCCTTTAGCCCTTCCTTTCGGGGAGCCAGAGCGGGCAGGGGTTCGGCTTTCTCCGTGCCAGAGGTGTCGCCTGGAACAGGGGCAGGGGTCGTGCCCGTCCTGGACACTCTTGGGGCTCCAAGCCCATTGCCAAGCCCGCTCAGCAATGGGGGGGCGCCCTCACCCTTGCGGGTGGGGGGACGGCTGTGACTTTTCTCCCAGGTCTGGGACCGGGAGGTCTCGGACAGATGGATTCGGGAAGTGGTGTCGTCCGGTTACAAGCTGGAGTTCGAGTCCCGGCCTCCTCGCAGATTTTTCAGGTCTCTGGTCTCGTCGGACCCCCTGGCTGCGCAAGGGCTCCGGGCGGCTGTAAAGAATCTTCTGGATATGGCAGTCGTTTGCCCGGTGTCTTCCGCGGAAAGGGGCCTGGGCTACTATTCAAATCTGTTCACGGTGCCCAAAAAGGACGGATCTGTCTGTCCCATCCTGGATCTGAAGCTCCTCAACAGGTTTATTCGTCCCCGGAAGTTCCGCATGGAAACCCTGCACTCAGCCATCAATTCTCTTCGTCAGGGGGACTTCATGACGTCCATAGACATCAAGGATGCTTATCTACACGTTCCTATCTTCCCGGCACAACAGAGATTTCTCAGGTTCGTGGTGGAGGATCTGCATTTTCAATTTGTGGCTCTTCCATTCGGCCTTACCTCGGCTCCAAGGGTTTTCACCAAGGTGCTGGCAGGGGTGATGGCCCTCCTCAGGGCACAGGGAATTTGCATTGTGCCTTATCTGGATGACCTTCTCATTATGGCTTCGTCGCTCAGCCAATCGGAGACAGACACCAGGACGGTGGTAGCCACTCTGGAGAGATTCGGCTGGGTGATCAACTATCCCAAGTCCTCCCTCTGTCCGTCCAGGGTGGTGTCCTTTCTGGGAATGTCTCTGGATTCTTCCCAACACAGAGTGTTTCTTCCTCACTCCAAGGTTCTCTTGAATCAGGAATTGATTCAGCTTCTTTTGTCCAACCCTTGCCCGTCTATCAAGCAGGGAATGAGGCTGGTGGGATTGATGGTGGCCTCGTTCAAGGCGGTTCCCTTTGCTCAGTTTCACACAAGGACACTTCAGCTTCATCTGTTGGCGGCTTGGGACCGGTGTCCAAGGTCGTTGGATCTGTCCTTCTGGATGTCCTCCCGGGTTCGGCAGTCTCTTCAGTGGTGGCTGGTTCCAGCCAATCTCTTGTGGGGTCGGTATTTTCTGCCGCCTCTTTGGGAGACAGTCACCACGGATGCCAGTCTGTCGAGGTGGGGAGGTTTCTGGAAGGATCTTCAGTTTCAGGGGCTGTGGGGGCCTCAGGAGGCCCACTTGCCCATCAATGTTCTGGAGCTGAGAGCCATCAGGTTGGTTCTGTCTCACTTGACACAGCAGTTACAGGGCTTGCCCGGTTCAAGTTTGGTCGGAAATCGGGCGGCGGTTGCCTACATCAATCACCAGGGAGGGACTCGCAGATGGAGTGCCCTCAGGGAGGTGTCTCTGATTCTGGCTTGGGCGGAGAGCCATGTCCCTTGCATCTCGGCGGTGTACATCCCGGGCGTGGAGAACACGGAGGCGGACTCTCTGAGCAGGTGTTCTTCTCGCCGGGGGGAATGGTCTCTCAATCCCAAGGTTTTTCGGTCTCTTTGCCTCCGGTGGGGGACACCGGACGTGGACCTGTTTGCCTCTCGTCACAATCACAAACTTCCGGCCTTTGTGTCTCTCTCTCAGGATCCTCTGGCTCTGGCAGTGGATGCCATGTCTCTGAGCTGGAGGGACCTGGGGTTCCTTTATCTGTTTCCTCCGATTCCCATGGTGAGCAGGGTGTTGCGAAAGCTGGCTCTAGAAGGGGTTTCTGCCATTCTGGTGGCTCCAAGGTGGCCAAGGCGGGTGTGGCTTGCAGACCTCGTCCGGCTGGCAGTGGATCAGTTCGTTCTGCCTCTTCGGCCGGACTTGCTCACTCAGGGTCAATTACTTCACCCCAATTTACCAACGTTGGCTTTGACGGCTTGGCTGCTGAAACCTCCATCTTGAAGGAGAAAGGTCTCTCTGATTCGGTGATCCAGACTCTTGTTAGTGCTAGGAAGAGATCTTCTTCTACCATCTACTATAGGACTTGGAGGTCTTATATTGATTGGTGCGAGGTCAAGGCCTTGCCCTGCAGGGTGTTTTCTATTTCTAGGATTTTGGAATTTTTGCAACATGGGCTGGACTTGGGTCTTCAGCTGAGTACCTTGAAAGGGCAGGTCTCTGTCTTGTCTATCTTTTTTCAAAGGTCTTTTGCGCTTGATCCTTTGGTTAAGACCTTCTTCCAGAGGGTTTCGCATGTGCGACCTCCTAGGAAACCTATGCTCCCAGTGTGGGATTTGAATTTGGTTCTTTCTGCTCTTCAGGGCCCTCCCTTTGAGCCTTTGCAGGATATTGCTCTTTCTACGTTAACTCAGAAAGTTGTCTTTTTGGTTGCCATCACCTCTGTTCGGCGTGTCTCGGAGTTGGCGGCCTTGTCAATTCAGGCTCCTTTTCCAAGTTTTATAAGGTTGATTTCCGGGCCTCTGCGGAAGCTGTGTTTGGCCGCAAGGTTCTGCAAGCTGCAGTGGTTTGAGTTTTGCATTATTGCCTTGTTGGATACCCGCCCTTTGGATGTCCCAAGTGTAATTATAGTTTTGAAGCGGGGTGTGTGACATACTTAGAATAATACCATTTTGTGAATACTCACCTGTAAAATGGGTATTATAAGTATGTCACACACCCCGCTTTACCCGCCCTTTTTGGTATCCTGGATTCTTTATATGGTGAAGCTTTTTCAATTTTAAGGTTTACAGTTGGATCTTCCTGGTCCCTTTGCCTTACTGCTGTTTGAAAACTGGGATATAGTGGGAGGTCCCAGGTATTTATAGACCGGGAGGGGCTCTCTTTTTTCTTTGACTTCTCTGCAATATCGCCCTCTACAGGTAGGTAAACCCAAGTGTAATAATAGTTTTGAAGCGGGGTGTGTGACATACTTATGTTACCCATTTTACAGGTGGACATTACCCATTTTACTTTATGGACACTGCTATTGGCTGTCCCAAGTGTAAGTATTATATCTGAAGAAGGACGTACTGTATACTTAGAATAATACAATTCTGTGAAGTACTCACCTGTAGAATTGGTATTATACGTATACAGTACGTCCTGCTCCACCCCACCCTGGTTTTTGCATTCTTCTGGATCCCCTGTATGGTGATTGTTATCATTGTTATCATTACCAGTTGTTTTTGGTGGTTAAATTCTCCCGGCTTCTGGTTCACTGCTTTTCAATGCTGGGGATTTGTGGGAGGCCCCCGGGTATATGAAGGTCCGGGAGGAGCCTGTTTTTGCATGTCTGCAGTGCACAGCGCCATCTGGCGGAGGATAACCCAAGTGTAAGTATTATATCTGGAGCAGGACGTACTGTATACGTATAATACCAATTCTACAGGTGAGTATCTCACAGAATTGTATTTTTACAGAAAGAGTAGTAGATGCTAGGAACAAACTTCCAGCAGATGTAGTTGAAAAAACGACAGTTTATTTAAAAATGCCTGGGATAAGCACACATCTATCATGAGATAAAGAGCACATACAGTATACACATAAGGGCAGAATAGATGGACTGTATGGTCTCCTTATGCCGTCACCTTTCTGTTTCTATGTAACAAACCTTTTTGTATTTTTATTTTCTGCAGCATTTTTCAGGTTTGGACTAAACATTCCATTACCCTTCTTGTTTGCAGGAATGCTGTATGCTGTTGGTGGTTACGATGGAGCATCACGACAGTGTCTTAGCACAGTTGAATGTTACAACCCCAGTACAAATGAATGGTCTTACATTGCAGAAATGGGCACACGAAGGAGTGGCGCAGGTAATAAAAGCCAGAAGAATTCACCTTACACCTGGATAGAGGATTTGCTGCAGTGCCTCGGATCACATCTTTTTTTCTGTAGGTAGAGGAAGGAGGCTATTCGGAGAGACGGCACTGCAGCAGATCCTCTGTTTTAGAATTAAGGTTACACAAAGTATTCTTGAGATCCAATAAAAGCAGTTGGTATTACATTTGCGACTTTTAAAAGCTACATCAGTCATCACCTCGAAAGACTCTTAGAACCTATTGTTCCCAACATGGTTATGCATATTATGCACAACTTACTACCAGCTGCATTACAAAAATGGTCTACTAGTTTTTGTTAAGCCACTGAAATTGCTACAAAATAAAAAATAATAAATTTTTACATATGTGGTAAGTGTTTTGTGCTACAGAGCAGTGGTGGTCTGATAAATGCTTGTAACTGAAATAAAATAGTGATGCATTCTTAAAATGCAAGGCTGTAAGGTTGTTGTTGGGAGTTTTTGGGTAAAACAAGAATGTACAAGAAAGTGTTTAGAATTCCACGTTCTTTATCACTTAAAACAGTGGCACCAAATACATCCCTATCGAGATTCCCACACCCTCTACATACAGATTGTTCACATTAAAAATCATCCTACCTGCATCTACTGCATGTTATGAGCCTTTAAACATCCAAGATGGCGGCTCATCCATAAGTCCAACGTTTCGGGGTGTTGATACCCCTTCATCAGGGACACACAAGAACATGTGCTTGGCTTTGTTCTTGTGTGTCCCTGATGAAGGGGTATCAACACCCCGAAACGCTGGACGTATGGATACATATTGGCGCAAACTAGTGGATGGCATTTGAATACTGCATGTATATATATTCTAAGTATGTCACGCACCCCACTTCAAACATTAATTATTACGCTTGGTTATACCACCAGCAGGTGGCGACGTTGCAGAGAAGTCATGAAAAACGAGCCCCTCCTGGTCTATACATACCTGGTACCTCCCACTCCAGTGTTCTTCTCTGCAAGATGGCGACAAGACAGAAGAAAGAAGTCTCCTGCTTGCAGGTAGCCGGGGTCAGACCCCGCCCCCCCCCCCCCCCATGGTCTATTTCTGCCCGGCTTCTTTTGTATTAACCCTGATTTTATTGGTAGCCTCCCAGCTTAGGCTGTCGGCCGGGCAAAGTGTAGACGGCACCTATGGTGCCTAGGAGATTAGCTCCTCCGCTCGACCCCATATTATGGGGCAATGCGGTTATCCGGTTGGTGATCCGGATGTGGGATGCCCCAGCCCTTAGGTGTTCAGATTCCCCTTGGCCTTCTCCCTGCGTTGTGGGGCTTGTATGTGTGCTGTGTGTGTGTGGCTGTGCTTGGTACATGTGGCAGGGACGGGTGCGCGGCCCGTCCGTCTGCCTGGTCATTCTTTTGCTCAGGGGCTCCCTGAGCCCCTGGATTAATTTACTTGTACTGGGGGCGGGTCGGGCGGCGTTTGTGCCGCTGGCCCGCCGCTTGTTTCTTCTCTGAGGGCAGGCGCCATTTTCTGGCGCCCGCCTCTCAGCTGGATCTCCAGGGCGGCGGTGGCCGGGGCCGGGCAGCGTGCTGCGCCGCCGGCCCGCCTGGTTGTGTGGGCGCCGAGGGTTGTGTCTCGGCGCCCGCTGGATGGAGTTCTGGAGGCGGGCGGGACCAGGCGGCATGCGTGCCGCCGGCCCGCCTGGCGGCATATGCGGGCGCCATTCCAGGTGGCGCCCGCTGTTCGGCCGGCTTTGATTCGGTGGGCGGGGCCGCGTCTTGCGCGACCCACGCCGTGTCTGACTGGTGAGGGAGGGGCGGGGCCACAGCGTCTCCCGCGTTTTGCTGGGCCCGCCCCCTCTTCTCTCCTTTTCTCAGCGCGCTGGCCGCCATATCACGCTGCTAGGCTCAGGTAGGAGTGTCTGCGGTCGGTGCTGGGCTGGGGGCTTCAACTGTTTTTTTCTGGCGGGTGGCGGCAGGTTTCCCTTTTGCCTGGCTCTGGGCAGTTTGGCTGGGAGTTTTACAGGGCTCCCATGGCACACACCTTGTTGTAGTGTGTATATATATATATATATATATATATATATATATATATATATATATATATATATATTATATTATATTATATTATATTTTATATGTATTTAGTACTTGTCTATGCTGCCCCTTGGGGGGTTTTTCCTGCCTATCCCGCCTTTTGTTTTTCTGTACGGTATATATGTGTGTTCACAGTTTTTTATGGTTGTGCTTGGAGTGACTGTTCTCTCTTGTTTTTCAGATCCTGGGATCCCATCCTATAGGGCTCTCCCGGTCTTATATGCCTGGCTAGTTGGGGTTGGCTGTTACCTTCCTTTTGGGTTTTTTTGTACTAATCCCCCATTTCAGGGCTCTACATATTTTTATATATATAAATTACTAGAGGGGCATCCCGGGTCGCTTACTGCGTAAATCCCTGGGTTACTGCGAATACCATAAATTCACCATATGGAGGCTACCAAAGATACCGGAAATGGTCCTTCGGGGCAGTCCAGGCTCTGCGGGGGGTGTGGGACTCCGCTCCCAGGGGATGATGTCATTATATGTATTCCATGTGCACAGCGGAACATTGAGCGCCAGTCCGGCACCCCGGTGCCCGGTCCTTCCTCGGCCGCGCCATCTCCCTCCCCTCCTCGCCTGTTCCGGACCCCGTGTGACGTTGTCATTGGGGGTGATTCGCAATCTGAGGTATGCGCCCGACTGGCCAGCCTCGAGAAAATGTTTTCCGCTGTGGTCGCTCAGAAGGCTCCGGCTAAGCGGAAACACTTGTCCCCGCCTCCGTCTGACTCAGATGATGAGGTTGTTGAGGCTCTGGATTGGTCAGATCGTCCCCTTGAAGAGGGTGAGCTTATTGAAGATTTAGATGATCCTAAGGTTCAGCAGCTGCTGGGTGCTGAGGATGACCAGGCCACGGGGTCGGTCCCCGACACGTCTTCCATTCTGGCCCAAATGTTTGAGGTTTTGGATTTGGACCCTCCTGATGTTGCTCCTCGGCCAAAGGGTCAGCTTTTTGGGGTGTCCAAGCCGCGCTTGGAGTTTCCCAGTCAACAGCATTTCGTGGATGTTGTCCTTAAGGAATGGGAGCAACCTACGCGTCTCGTTGGGGTGCCGCCTAGCTGGGTTAGAAAGTATCCCTTTCCGGCGGACTTGGTGGAGCGTTGGTCTGTCCCTCCCGGGGCTGATGATCCGGTTTTGGGACTAACTAATATGGCGGTTGTACATTCTCCTGACACGACTTCTCTTACGGACGGCGAGGATCGCCGGATTGATCAGCTGGCCCGCCATGGTTTTGCCTGTGCGGGTTCGGTCTTGTGGCCTGTTTGTGCTTTGACACTTTTATTGTTGGCAGGTTAGGTCTATTGTCAGGGATTTATGTGTGGATCTTGATCCTACTTGTGATGAGTTTTCTTGCCCCTAAGCGTTGTGAATCCTTTGTTTCATTTATCCTTGCCGCTCAGGATGATGCCATGTTGATGTGTGGCGGGGCTACGGCTATTTTGGTAGCTATCCGCTGCTCAGTGTGGCAGTGGACTGCTGATTTTAATTCTAAGAGATCGCTCACGGCTCTTCCCTTTCTGGGTTTCGAGATTTTTCTGTGAGAAGCTTGATTCTGTTGCCGAGGGAGGTAATTTGCCTCAGCGCAAGAAATTTCGTCGCTCCTTTCGGGGGGGCGGCCCCCTTCAATCCTTCCTTTCGGGGAGCCAGAGCCGGCAGGGGTGCGGGCTTCTCGGCTTCCAGGGGTGCCAGCTGGAATAGGGGTAAAGGCCGTGGCCGTCCTGTTCACGTCTGGGGCGCCTAGCCCAAGTCAGCTGCCAAGCCGCTCAGCAATGAGGAGGCGCCCTCACCCTTACGGGTGGGGGGACGGCTGTGACTCTTCTCCCGGGTATGGGACCAGGTGGTCTCGGACAGATGGATCCGGGTGGTGGTGTCGGCCGGTTACAAGCTGGAGTTCAAGTCCCGCCCTCCTCTAAGGTTGCTCAGGTCTCGTGTCCCTTCAGATCCTTTGGCCGCGCAGGGGCTCCTGGCGGCGGTAAGGAATCTTCGGAGGTGGGGCGCGGGTATTATTCCAATCTCTTCACACAAAAAGGATGGGTCGTTTCCGTCCCATCCTGGATTTGAAGTTTCTCAACCTGTTTGTTCGTCCCAGGAGGTTTCGCATGGAAACTCTGCGGTCTGCGATCAATTCGCTTCGGCAGGGGGACTTTATGACGTCCATAGACATCACGGATGCATACCTTCACATTCCGATCTTTCCAGCTCACCAGAGGTTTCTTCGCTTTGTGGTGGAGGATCGGCATTTTCAGTTTGTGACTCTTCCATTCGGCCTCACCTCGGCTCCGAGAGTGTTCACCAAGGTGTTGGCGGGCGTGTTGGCCCTGCTCAGAGCTCAGGGGATGCGCATTGTGCCTTATCTGGACGATCTTCTCATCATGGTTCCTTCCTTCAGTCAAGCGGATGGGACACCAGCACGGTGGTGTCCACTCTGGAGAGGTTTGGCTGGGTGATCAATTACCCCAAGTCCTCTCTGGTTCCGGCCAGGGTGGTGACCTTTCTGGGGATGTCCTTGGACTCTTGCCGGCACAGAGTCTTTCTCCCTTAGGCCAAGGTTCTTTGGGTTCAGGAATTGGCCCAGCTTTTTCTTTCCAATCCTCGCCCGTCCATCCGTCTAGGGATGAGACTGGTGGGGCTGATGGTAGCCTCTTTCGAGGCAGTTCCCTTCGCGCAGTTTCACACGCGGACGCTTCAGCTTCATCTGTCATTTCTGACCCTGCTTTGGGAAACTGTCACCACGGACGCCAGTTTGTCAGGATGGGGAGTTTTCTGGAAGGATCTTCGGTTCCGGGGGCGGTGGGGTCCTCAGGAAGCCCACTTGCCCATCAATGTTTTGGAGTTGAGAGCCATCTGGTTGGTTCTGTCCACTTGACGCAGCATTTATAGGGCTCGCCGGTTCAGGTTCAATCTGACAATCGGACGGCAGTTGCTTACATCAATCACCAAGGAGGGACTCGCAGTCTGGGTGCCCTCAGAGGGTTGTCTCTGATCCTAGTTTGGGCAGAGACTCATGTCCCTTGCATCTCGGCAGTGTACATTCCAGGAGTGAAAAACACGGAGGCGGACTTTCTGAGCCGGTGTTCGTCCCGCCGGGGGGAATGGTCTCTCCACCCCCTGGTGTTTTCGGTCGCTTTGTCTCCGGTGGGGGACGCCGGAGGTGGACCTGGTTGCCTCTCATCACATTCACAAGCTTCCGACATTCGTGTCACTTTCCCAGGATCCTCTGGCTCTGGCGGCGGATGCCATGGCCCTGAGCTGGGGGGACCTGGGGCTTCTTTATCTGTTTTCTCCGATCCCCATGCTAGGCAGGGTGCTGCGAGAGTTGGTTCTGGAAGGGGTTCCCGCCATTTTTGTGGCTCCAAGGTGGCCAAGGCGGGTGTGGTTCAAAGACATCGTTCGTCTGGCAGTGGGTCAGTTCGATCTGCCTCTTTGGCCGGATCTCCTCACTCAGGGTCAACTGTGCTACCCCAGTTTACCAACGCTGGCTTTGACGGCTTGGCTGCTGAAACCTCCATCTTAAAGGAGGAGGGTCTTTCGGATTCGGTCATTCGGACTCTTATTAGTGCTAGGAAGAGATCCTCTTCTTCCATCTATTATAGGGTTTGGAGATCTTATATTGATTGATGTGAGGCTAGATCTTTGCCCTGTCGGGTCTTTTCTGTTTCTAGGATTTTGGAATTCTTTAATCTGGGCTGGACTCTGGTCTTCAGCTGAGTACTTTGAAGGGGCAGGTTTCTGCCTTGTCTATCTTTTTAGGTCACTTGCACTCCATCCTTTGGTCAGGACTTTTTTCCAGGGGGTTCGCATCTGCGGCCTCCTAGGAAGCCTTTGCTCCCTGTTTGGGATTTGAATTTGGTTCTCTCTGCTCTTCAGGCTTCTTCTTGAGCCTTTGCAGGTTATTGTTCTTCCTACTCTGACTCAGAGGGTTGCCTTGTTGGTGGCCATCACTTCTGTTCTGCGTGTCTCGGAGTTGACAGCCTTGTTGGTTCAGGCTCTTCACTTTGAGAGACGTCAGGTCAAGGTGGTTTTCCGCTTCTAACCGGACTTTCTTTCTAAGGTGGTCTCTGCTTTTCGTCTTTACCAGGACATTGTTCTTCCTTCCTTGTGTCCTAAGCCTAGGGATGACAAGGAGAGGGTTTGCACAGTTTGGATGTGGTACGCTGGGGTTTGGCTCCCACTAAGTCTTCCATTAGCTAATGGATTCGTCAGGCGGTTGTTGGGGCCTATTCTACCAAGGGGAAGGTTCCCCTTTTTCGTATCACTGCTCATTCTACTCGTGCTGTTGGAGTGTCCTGGGTTTTTTTCAGCACCAGGCCTATGTTGACCAAGTTTGTTAGGCTGCTACTTGGTCTTCTGTTCTCACTTTTTCCAAGTTTTACAAGGTGATGTGCGGGCTTCAACGGTTGCTGTTTTTGGCCGCAGGGTTCTGCAGGCTGCAGTGGTTTGAGTTTTGCATTTTGGCTTTGTTGGATACCCGCCCTTTCTGGACACTGCTTTTGGATGTCCCAAGTGTAATAATTAATGTTTGAAGTGGGGTGTGTGACATACTTAGAATAATATCATTTTGTGAATACTCACCTGTAAAATGGGTATTATAAGTATGTCACACACCCCACTTCACCGGCCCTTTTTGGTATCCTGGATTCTTTATAGGGTGATGTTTCGTTTACAGTTTGAGGGTTTCCAATGGGTTTTTTCCTGGTACCTTGTCTTTACTGCTGTTTGAATACTGGGGAATGAGTGGGAGGTACCAGGTATGTATAGACCAGGAGGGGCTCGTTTTTCATGACTTCTCTGCAACGTCGCCACCTGCTGGTGGTATAACCAAGTGTAATAATTAATGTTTGAAGTGGGGTGTGTGACATACTTATAATACCCATTTTACAGGTGAGTATTCACAAAATGGTATTTTTTTGCACAATACAAGCAAATCTGGTAATGAGGAGTGCTGACTTTCATTTGACATATGCCACTATTCTTAGTATACAGTACGTCCTGCTCCAGATAAGATTCATTACACTTGGGTATTACTCCGCCAGATGGCGCTGGGCTGCAGAGACCGTGAAATTGGCTCCTCCCGGCCCCTCAAATACCCGGGACCTCCCACAAATCCCCAGAATTTCTCTGCAGTCTGGTCTGCGAAGGACAAAAAGATGGCTCTCTCTTCTCGCAGGTGAGCGGGGCTATTAGCCTGTGGCCCTTTAGGACTATTCCCACCTGTTCCATTTTTAATGTGCCTCCCAGCCTTGGCTGCGCTGGTCCGGGTGATGGTAGGCAGCACCGCTGTCAGGTGCTTAGGAGCGCTGCTCCACCGCAGGCCCCAACCAAAGGGTAGGCGGTATAGGCATATGGTGAGCCTCTATGGGATGCCCCTCCCGCCCTATTGCCCCTGTCTATCGGTGGGCCCTATGTTAAGTGGCCACTGCCCTCCCTCGCTCTCCCTTATAGCTCTCGGGGGGGGGGGGTGTATGCCTTGGTGCTTCACTGTATTATGTGCTTCTTGTTGGTGTCAGTCTCCTCGCTGACCTGGTTGCGTTTTTGAAAATGCCGCCGCCGCGCGGTTCCACTGTGTTCCGCGGTTGGCGGTGGCATTACCTCAGGCGCTGATGCGCTGTTATTGGCTGCTTGTCACGTGTGCTGCTTCGCGCTCTTCGGGGGGGGGGGGGCCCGCAGATGGCACGTTCCGCGTCACTGTCTCCGCGGCCCGCCCCTCGAGGTATACCCTGTGCCATTTTTCTCTGGATTCGGCTGTTGCGTGGCTGCTATCTACCTACCGCGGTCCGTGAGTGCCCTCGCAAGTTGCTTGCTAATACCGTGGTGCGTAAGGCCTCTGCGACACTTGAGACGCCTGATGTCACTCTTTTTCCCTATGGAGGCTGATGAGTTCTTGGAACTGTATGGTTATGCCCCTTGGAAGAAGGGGAGTTATTCTCTGACTCCGAGTCATCTGAGGAGAGGTCCAGGGGTCATGATGATTGTGGCTCTGACCCCTGGGCCCCAGATGATACTGATAGGCTGTTGGCTCAGATTTTTGAGGTACTGTCTATCTCTCCCCCGGTTGCGGCCCCCAGGCAGCAGGGGGAATTGTTTCATACTGCCAAGCCACGTTTAGAGTTTCCTGAGCAAGCACATTTTAATAATCTTGTGCTCAAGGAATGGGAGCGTCCCAGCAGGCTTCCCGGAGTCCCTAAGAGTTGGGATAAGAGGTATCCCTTTCCTGCTGATGTGGTGAAGCAATGGTCATCCCCTCCAGAGGTGGATGCCCCGATCCTAGGGTTATCTAACACCTCTGTCATGCATTCCCCTGACTCTGCTACGCTGCGGGATAGTGAGGACCGGTGTATTGATCAGCTGCCATCCCATGCCTTTGCCTGTGTGGGGACGGCGCTGTGCCCGGTCTGTGCCTCTGCCATTACAGCTGTGGCTATTAGGACCCTGCTTAGAAGTGTCGTAGAGGGTGCTCCTGATGATGTGTCTAGTGAGGAGTTTCATGCTCTCTATCGTTGTGAGGTTTGTGAGGTTTTTGTGACTTATGCCCTCTCTGCCTTGTATGATACCATTAGGATGTGTGGCAGAGCTTCTGCCCTAGTGGTGGCTATACGCCGCTCTGTTTGGCTGCGCCAGTGGGCTGCTGACAACGCTGCCAAGAAAGCTTTCACTGACTACACCTGTTTGGGGACCGCCTGGACCTGTTTGCTAAGGGAGGCAGGTTACCCCAGCGCAGGCGGCAGTCTCAGCCCTTTCGGGGCTAGGGCTCCTTTTCTTCCCCCTACCGTAGAGCCAGACAGGGGAGGGGGGGTCTCCCTTACCGGGGCCCGAGGAGATTTCTGGGGTAGGGGCAGAGGACGTGGACACCCTGGCTCATCCTGGGGCTCCAAGCCTAAGTCTTCTCCCAAGCCCCCTCAGGCATGAAGAGGCGCCCTCACCCATCCGGGTGGGGGGACGGCTTCAGCATTTTGCTCACGTCTGGAGGCTTCATGTCTCAGACCGGTGGATTCAGGAGGTAGTGTCCTGCGGTTACAAGATGGCTTGCTGCCTGGCCGCCCCCAAGATTCAATGTCATGGCAGGACTTTCAGCTCCTGTATGTCTTTCCCCCATTCCCCCTGTTGGGCAGGGTTCTGCGCAAGATAGCTCAGGAGGGGGTGCCAGCTATCCTGGTGGCTCCCAGGTGGCCAAGAAGAGTGTGGTTCGCAGACGTGGTGCAGCTGGCAGTGGATCAGTACGCTCTGCCCAGGGTGCCAGACCTGCTCACTCAGGGTCATTTGCGCCATCCCAATTTACAAACTCTGGCTTTGACAGCCTGGCTGCTGAAACCTCCATCTTGATGGAGAAGGGGCTGTCTGCCTCTGTTGTTGACACCATGATAAGGGCTAGAAAAAAGTCGTCTTCTTCCATTTACTATAGGGTTTGGCGTGCCTACATTGACTGGTGTGAGGCTAGGTCTCTTCCCTGTCGTGTGTTCTCTATTCCCAGGATCCTGGAGTTCCTGCAGCATGGGTTGGAGCTGAGGCTCCAACTCCGTACACTGAAGGGTCATGTCTCTGCCCTGGCTGTTTTCTTCCAGAGGTCCTTTGCCCAGCATTCTCTGATCAGGACTTTTTTCCAGGGGGTTACTCATGTGCGTCCCCCACGTAAGCCTATGGTGCCTGTTTGGGACTTGAACTTGGTCTTGTCTGCCTTGCAGGGTGCTCCCTTTGAACCTGTGCAGGATGTTGCCCTGGCCATTCTTACTCTCAAGGTTGTCTTTTTGGTGGCTATCACTTCTGTTAGGCGTGTTTCTGAGCTGGTGGCGCTTTCCATCCAGCCCCCCTACTAGATTTTCTGCCTAAGGTCGTGTCTGCCTTTCATTTGAATCAGGACATTGTTCTTCCTTTCTTGTGTCCTAATCCTAGTAACGCTAAGGAGAGGGTTTTGCATTCCTTGGATGTGGTTAGGTGCCTGAAGTACTATCTGGTGGCTACTGCACCTTTTAGAAAAACTGATGCTCTTTTTGTGGTCCCTTCTGGTCCTAGGAAGGGTTTGGCTCCTGCCAAGTCTACTATCAGCAAGTGGATTCGTCAGGCTGTGATTCAGGCCTACTCTGCTAAGGGGAAGAATCCTCCCTTCCGCCTTACTGCTCATTCCACTCGTGCTATTGGTGCCTCTTGGGCTTTTCAGCACCAGGCTTCTGTTGAACAAGTTTGCAAGGCCGCTACTTGGTCTTCTGTTCATACCTTATCAAAGTTTTACAAGGTTGATGTTAGGGCCTCAGTTGATGCTGCTTTGGCCGAAAGGTTCTGCAGGTGGCAGTGGTTTAAACTGTCTGCTGCTGATTTTTCTTGGGGATCCCACCCTACTTATGGACACTGCTATTGGATGTCCCAACTGTAAGTATTAGATTTGGAGCAGGACGTACTGTATACTAAGAATAATACAATTCTGTGATTACTCACCTGTAGAATTGGTATTATGAGTATACAGTACGTCCTGCTCCAACCCACCCTTGGTTGCATTATCTTGGATCCCCTGTATGGTGATTGTTATCCTTGTTATAGTTGATAGTTTGGATTGTTTAATTCTCCCGGCTTCTCATTAACTGCTTTTCAATGCTGGGGATTTGTGGGAGGTCCCCGGGTATTTGAGGGGCCGGGAGGAGCCTATTTTCGATGTCTCTGCAGTCCAGCGCCATCTGGCGGAGTATATCCCAACTGTAAGTATTAGATTTGGAGCAGAACGTACTGTATACTCATAATACCAATTCTACAGGTGAGTAATCACAGAATTGTATTTTGAGGGGCCGGGAGGAGCCAATTTCGCGGTCTCTGCAGTCCAGCGCCATCTGGCGGAGTAATACCCAAGTGTAATGAATCTTATCTGGAGCAGGACGTACTGTATACCCATAATAACAATTCTACAGGTGAGTAATCACAGAATTGTATTTTTACTGTTCACTAAATCACTGTTACAGCCCACTACTGGCACCATAGGTACATGCCACTTTTAATTTCCCACTCCCGACAGAAAAGGTTTAAAACTAAGTCTGTAGGAAAAATATGTGGGCGACATTGTATTGGGGGAAAATAAATTTATTGGCAAAGAAACATTTTTAGCCACATAATAGACAAATAACTTTGTTGTGGGCTATATGCAATTCTCTATAGAAGAATATGTTGCTAATGTCTTGTAATCTTTTTCTAGGTGTTGGAGTCTTAAATGGTTTGCTATATGCAGTTGGAGGTCACGATGGTCCCTTAGTTAGGAAAAGTGTTGAGCTGTACGACCCCTCTGTGAATTTGTGGAAGCAGGTTGCCGACATGAACATGTGCAGAAGGAATGCAGGTTTGTGCTTTGAACTGGTTTCTTTTCATTATTCACAAACTCAGTCCACTGCTGTCAGTAGTATTTGGTTTCTTGAAGAATGTTTATTATATGTTTATTCTTAGCATACAGTACGTCCTGCTCCAGATATAGTACTTACACTTGGGTTATCCTCCGCCAGATGGCGCTGGACTGCAGAGACATGCAAAACGGGCTCCTCCCGGCCCTCAAATACCCAGGGACCTCCCACAAATCCCCAGATTTCTCTGCAGTGCTGACTGCGAAGACATGAAGTATCACTCTCTCGCAGGTGAGCGGGGCTATTAAAGCCTGCGGCCCTGTTGGACTATTCCCACCCGTCCTCCTTGTGATGTGCCTCCCAGCCTGGGCTGCGCTGGTCGGGTGAAGGTAGATAGCACCATGCGTGCTTATGGAGCCATGCTCCACCGCAGTCCCCCACCAAAGGGTAGGCGGTTTAGGCTGATGGTGAGCCTCTAAGGGATGCTCCTCCCACATTATTGCCCATGCCCCGTGTAGCGGTGGGCCCTGTACAAAGGGTCGCCATCCTCCCTTGTTCCCCCCGTAGCCCGGGGGGAAAGAAAGGGGGGGGGGTGTAGGTGGTCTCTGTGTATTCGATTACACGCTAGTGGCCTTTAGTAATGTCATTTGACTTGTATACTCAGTGTCAGACGCGCTGATTCGCTGCCTTATTTGTGTATCTGCCGCCGCCACGCGCGCCTCTTTGCTTCACTGGATGTGCTGCGCTGGGCGGCGGCGTCGCCATCATTGGCAAAATCATCTTTTCTGAGTGTGTCATACACCTCGCTCCTCATGACAACCCTGTCTACTGTCTTAGAGCTTCGTGCTCTTCGGGGGGGCGGGGACCTGGCTTGGAGCACTCCGCCCTTTGAGGTTCACTTGGCGGCATTTTGATGGTTGTCGCGCGCGTGGTATCGGTCCCCCTCCTTCCGCGGTCTGTAAGTGCTCTCACGGGCGATTTTTCATGCTCCTTTCTTACTGTGCATGGTTCTGACACCCTTTATTCCCCTTAGGTCTTTCAGACGGTTGAATCCAGTGGCTTCTCCCGGCCCGGTGTAGTTGCCAGTTGGGCCTAGTATAATTACTCCCACTTCCCTACAGGTCATTGGGGCATCCAGGGTAGCTTCAGCCTCAATCCCTACTGGCCTATTGGGCCTATTAATCACCATATGGAGGCATCCCAAGATATTGTGACCGGGGTTCCTTCGGGACAAGCCAGGCTGTGTGTAGCTTGTGGGGTCTCACCTATCAGCGGTGACAATGCACGGGTCTGCGTCCCTTGTGCACAGCAGGCGCTAATGGTACTTCCCGCCCCTCCGGTAGCTGGGCCTGCACCTCGCCTCACTTCACCTACTCCCCCAAGCCTGAGTCTAACCCCCAATACAAGCGGGGATTCTCATCCTGATGTGGCTGCTAGACTGGCCAGTGTTGAAAAATTGCTTGCTAATACCTTAGCGCGTAAGGCCACCGCAAAAAAGCGGCACTTAGCTCCTGATACCGATCTTTTCCCTACGGAGTCTGATGAGTTCCTGCATCTATATGGCCATACCCCCTCGGACTAAGGGGAGCTCTTCTCCGACTCAGAGTCATCTGACGAGAAGTCAAGGGGTCATGATGATTCTGTCTCTGATCACTGGACCCCGGATGATACTGACAAACTGCTGGTTCAGATTTTTGAGGTTTTGTCCATCTCTCCCCCTGTTGCGGCTCCCAGGCAAAGGGGTGAGCTATTTCATACTGCTAAGGCTCGATTGGAATTTCCTGAGCAAACCCATTTCAATAACCTCGTGCTTAAAGAGTGGGAACATCCCAGTAGACTTCCCGGGATTCCTAAGAGTTTGGAAAGGAAGTATCCTTTTCCTGCTGATATGGTCAAGTGCTGGTCATTGCCCCCCGAGGTCGATGCTCCTATTCTAGGGCTGTCTAACACCTCCATTATGCACTCCCCCGACACTACTACGCTGCGGGATTCTGAGGACCGGGGCATTGACCAATTGGCATGCAATGCCTTTGCATTTGGGGGTGCGGCGCTGCGCCCGGTTTGCGCTTTGGCCATTACTGCGGTGGCGCTCAGGGCCATGGTCAGGAATGCACTAGATGGTCCAGACAATTTGCCACCTGATACTATTAATGCACTGTCTACCTATGATGTGTTTGTTAACTTTATCCTGTCTGCATCGGATGATGCTATTAGGATGTGTGCCAGGTCTTCCGCCTTGGCGGTAGCTATACGCCGCGCGGTATGGCTGCGCCAGTGGGCTGCTGACAATGCTGCTAAGAAAGCCCTTACTGGTCTTCCATTTAAGGGGCTACGCCTGTTTGGGGACCGCCTAGACCTCTTTGCTAAAGGAGGTAAGTTACCCCAGCGCAGGTGGCAGCCTCGGCCCTTTCGGAGCCAGGGCCCCCCTTCAGTCCCCTACCGAGGCGCTAAGCAGGGGAAGGGGGTGTACTTCGCAGGGGCTCGCGCAGATTCCTGGCATAGGAGCAGAGGATGCCGTCCGGGCTCCTCCTGGGGGTCCAAAGCCCCTCCCAAAACCCCTCAGGCATGATGGGGCACCCTCGCCCGCCAGGGTGGGGGGACGGCTACAGCACTTTGCGCACGTCTGAAGGCGCCAAGTCTCAGACCGGTGGATTCAGGAGGTAGTGTCCTCTGGTTACAAGATAGAATTTGCTGTGCGGCCCCCCACAAGATTCATCAGGTCCCTGATCCCCCAGGACCCTGTATCAGCTCAGGTCTTGCTACAGGCCGTGCAAGGTCTTCTGGATCTGGGGGTCATTTGTAGGGCTCCCTTAAGAGAATTGGGCAAGGGGTTCTATTCCAACCTTTTCACAGTGCCCAAAAAAGATGGGTCAGTCTGGCCCATTCTGGATTTAAAAATCCTCAACAGATTTGTCAAGAACAGAAGCTTTCGCATGGAAACCCTGCGCTCGGCCATTGGCTCCCTGCACCCAGGGGATTTTATGACGTCTGTGGACATCAAAGATGCTTACCTTCACATCCCTGTGTTCCCGGGACATCAAATTTCTTAGATTCGCGTTGAAAGATCAACATTACCAGTTTGTGGCCCTACCATTTGGCCTCACTTCAGCTCCCAGAGTGTTCACCAAGGTGCTGGCGGGGGTGATGTCTCTGATAAGGTCAGGGGGCATACGCGTGCTGCCCTACCTGGACGACATTCTCATCTCTTCACGGTCCCTGCAGCAGGCAGAACTGGACACTCAGCTGGTGGTGTCCACCTTGGAGTCCTTCGCTGGGTGATCAATCATCCCAAGTCCTCTCTGTCCCCTTCGTCGGTGACCCCATTCCTGGGGATAATTCTGGATACGGTTCAGTCACGGATATTCCTTCCTCAACAAAAGGTGGAAGCTCTGACTGCGCAGGTGAGGTTCCTGCTCTCGTGCCCCCAGCCCTCCCTCAGGCAGGGAATGCAGCTGGTAGGCCTGATGGTGGCGAGCTTCGAGGCAGTGCCCTTTGCTCAGTTCCATCTGAGGCCTCTGCAGCTTCACCTTCTGTCAGTTTGGGACAAGGACCCCACGTTTTTGGACGGGGTTTGTGTGCTTCCCCCCTCGGTCCGAGGGTCCCTCTCGTGGTGGCTGGACCACAGGAACCTGCTACAGGGCAGGTCCTTCCTGGCCCCCTCCTGGGAGACGGTCACCACGGATGCCAGTCTGTCAGATTGGGGGTGATTCTGGTCCCTGCGGTTCCAGGGGAGGTGGGGCCCTCAGGAGGGCCACCTGCCCATCAACATTCTGGAACTACGGGCGATCAGGTTGGTACTGGAGCAGTTGACCAATCACCTGAAGGGTCTGGCTGTACAGGTGCGCTCAGACAACAGGACGGCGGTTGCCTACATCAACCATCAGGGAGGGACCCGGAGCAGAGGTGCCCTCCAGGAGGTGTCGCGGATTATGACATGGGCGGAGGCCAATGTTCAATGCATTTCGGCCGTGTATATCCCCGGGGTAGAGAATCTACTGGCAGACTCTCTGAGCAGGGGGACTTCCCGTCAGGGGGAGTGGTCCCTCTGCAACAGGGTATTCCAGTCCCTGTGTCACCGTTGGGGTCTAGCGAATGTTGATCTGTTCGCATCCCGTCACAATCACAAGCTCCCGATCTTTGTCTCCCTGTCTCAGGATCCTCTGGCCTTGGCCACGGATGCTCTGTCAATGTCATGGAAGGAATTTTGGCTCCTGTATGTCTTTCCTCCGTTTCCCCTGCTGGGCAGGGTTCTGCGCAAGATTGCCCTGGAAAGGGTGCCAGTGATTCTGGTGGCCCCAAGGTGGCCAAAAAGAGTGTGGTTCGCAGATGTGGCACAAATGGCAGTAGACCAGTACGTCCTGCCAGAAGCGCCAGATCTGCTCACTCAGGGCTCCTTAAGCCATCCCAATTTACAAACTCTGGCTTTGACGGCCTGGCTGCTGAAACCTCCATCTTGATGGAGAAAGGCTTGTCTGCCTCGGTGGTGGATACCATGGTGCAGGCTAGGAAGAAAACTTCTTCTGCCATCTATTATAGGGTATGGCGTACCTACATTGATTGGTGTGAGTCTAGGTCTCTTCCCTGTAGGGAGTTCTTAGTCCCCAGGGTTCTGGAGTTTTTACAGCATGGATTGGAGTTGGGTCTAAAACTCAGTACTCTGAAGGGTCAGGTTTCTGCCCTGTCTGTCTTCTTTCTGAAGTCTTTTGCTCAGCATCCCTTGGTTAAGACCTTTTTTCAGGGGGTCACTCATGTGCGTCCCCCACGTAAGCATATGGTCCCTGTTTGGGATTTGAACTTGTTTTTTTCTGCCTTGCAGGGTGCTCCCTTTGAGCCTATTCAGGATGCTGCTCTGGCTGTGCTTACCCTCAAGGTTGTCTTTCTGGTGGCTATTACTTCGGTCAGGCGTGTGTCTGAGCTGGCGGCTCTGTCTATTCAGCCCCCATATTATGAGAGACACCAGGACAAGGTGGTGTTCCGCTTTTAAGCCAGACTTTCTGCCTAAGGTGGTGTCTGCTTTTCATTTGAATCAAGATATTGTTCTTCCTTCATTGTGTCCTAATCCTAGCAACGCTAAGGAAAGGGTTCTGCATTCCTTGGATGTGGTCAGGTGTCTGAAGTATTACCTGGTAGTCACTGCGGCTTTCAGGCTTCTGTTGAACAAGTTTGCAAGCCGCTACTTGGTCTTCTGTTCATACCTTTTCAAAGTTTTACAAGGTTGATGTTAGGGCCTCAGCTGATGCTGTTTTTGGCCGCAAGGTTTTGCAGGCAGCAGTGGTCTAAACTGTCTGGTGTCACCTTTTTGTTGGGGATCCCACCCTACTTACGGACGCTGCTATTGGATGTCCCAAGTGTAAGTACTATATCTGGAGCAGGACGTACTGTATACTAAGAATAATACAATTCTGTGAAGTACTCACCTGTAGAATTGATATTATTTGTATATAGTACGTCCTGCTCCACCCCACCCTGTTTTTTTGCATTATTCTGGATCCCCTGTATGGTGATTGTTATCTTTTTTTTTAATTCTTTATTTAAGGATTTTTCTCATAAAAACATACAAAGAAATGATACAAAAACACCATATAAAACAATACACATTAGACAATGGGGTAAGGGTTCAAGGGCAAGGGAGCTGACGGAGGGGGGGTGGGGAAGCAGCTAGATGACTTGTATGTCACACATGTTCACGGGCAAATAGCTCAACTACATGTGGAGGCTGGTGATTGTTATCTTTGTTATAGTTACCAGTGGTTTTGGGTGGTTAAATTCTCCCGGCTTCTTGTTCACTGCTTTTCAATGCTGGGGATTTGTGGGAGGTCCCTGGGTATTTGAGGGCTGGGAGGAGCCTGTTTTGCATGTGTCTGCATAGCAGCGCCATCTGGCGGAGGATAACCCAAGTGTAAGTACTATATCTGGAGCAGGACGTACTGTATACAAATAATATCAATTCTACAGGTGAGTACTTCACAGAATTGTATTATTAAATAGCAATTTATCAGAGTTGCTAACAAAGTCAGTTAGTGAGAGATGTTTTCAATGGCAACTGCTAAAAAGTACTACTGAAAACTCACAATGCCATCAGCTTCATAAAATGTAGCATTTACTTGCATTTACAACAAAAAAAACACACAATCTAAGGTTAGAATCTACTCGCAACACAGCATAGTATAAGGCTCTATGTCCTGCCAAACTATTGTCCCGAGAGGCTTTTTAGGATTTTAATATTAATAGTGCTAATAGTGGCTTGTGTGTGCTCATACACACATGGAATTTTATCCATACCTTTGTGAACACACCCATGAATAAACACTATATTAGTGACTACACACAAATGAATTACACACACACACACACCATATCGGTGACTACACACCGGTAAATGACACACTAAGGGCAGTGAAGTGCACATATGCCCGAAATGGGCTGTCCGAAACTCTGCACCTGGGGTGCAGTTGGAGGTTAGGTACCTTGCTCAAGGGAACTTCAGTCATGGCTGGGAATCAAACCTGCCACAAGACTAACTCCCTGCCTCTAGGCCATGAGTGCCCCACTCACGTATGGGAACGTCTTTATCAAATTGAGAGTTCCATGATACTGATATTGAGGGTTTCAAATATAATATGGTACTTTATTGAGATGCAAATGACCACAAAGAAAATGTGGCCATTTTTAATTATAACCTTGCTTTATTGATGATTGATTCTGGTGTGCTCTTCCCATTGTGCATCTCCTTTCACATCCCTCCATTTCTATTTACAATCCGACTCCTGGAGATTCAGCCTCTCTCTAGTAATTGTTTTCAGCTACATTGATGAGATGTGGTGGGGCGGAGGATAAGCAAGGCATGCCTGACTAGATCTGGGTCCTTCTCTGGACAGATTGCAGTATGGTGTCTATCCTTTTGAACAAATGATTTAAAGGTGGTTGTGGACTGACACATGCATGCTGGATCACGCGCTGGGGTAAGATGGCTCAGGTGGACAGGAAGACTTTGCAAAAGTAAGCCATGCCCGAAACGCATTGCGGCCACTTAGTCTTATACCATGCTGACCTCTCACTAACTTTCTTCTTTCTTTTGATGTTTGATTACTTCAGCTCTGAGACTTGTTGCAGGGGTAGGTGGGGCTGTGTAATGTTGAAATAGACCTCTACTTATACAGCAGTGGACTGCCATTCCTTGGATCATGTGATAGCCAGAAAGCTGGTTCAAGTGCAACAGCTTCATCAGCAAATGTCTACTGGTGTCTCTCCTGTCTCCAAATTGTTGTGTGTATGGCTTTGTGCTAAAGACAGTTTAAATGATCCTATAGCCAGAAAGAAAGTTTTATGTCCTCAACTTCTATCTTCTATGTCATTACCTTCTATTACCTTCTATCCCTAGCCCAGTGCTAATAAAACAGCCTTTTTTTTTACTAAAGACTTTGCCCAATATACATAACAACATTAACCCTCCCTTGCTGAGTAGCCCCACCGCCTGGTGCTTTTCAGCGATGATACATTCAGTTACAGTACACACTCTTTTAGACTCCATGGCCTCCCAATTTGAAGGTTGTTTGGCTTTTAGGGACAAAAACTTTTTGTCAAAGAGCTGGGTAATATAATGTAAGCAGTCACTGTGAGTGGGCTATCCTACCCCAGAAGTCATTCAGTGACATGAGGAATAATCTATCTTTGTGGCAGGACTAGACACGGTGTAAAGAGATCCTATATTTTGTATTTTGCGGATATGAGGACATCCCTGAAGTAGAAGCCCCTTGGATAGAATAGAGTTTTCACCCAATACAGGTTGTGCCCTCAACCAGAAGGTTTGCATTTGGTAAGAACACACCCTCTGATGCAACATTCTTCATCTTCCACAGGATCTCTGGTTTCCCTACAGTGACTGTCAGTGGCCTATTCACTACTGCCCATTTCATAGCCTTAAACTGACTGCAAGCACTAAATGTGGGGGGCCCAGTTACAGTTTGTCCTGCTTCAGTTCAGATTAGCCAGCACTTTAATGTTATGCACCAAGATCCTGGCAGTAGTCATGGTAGCCTTCAGATATCAGGTTATTTGTGTAATGCTGTTAACAGCTCAATCTCAGGTGGAAATATCCAGGTGCCTGGGCATTTTGGTGAAAACCCTGCAGTAGTTAAGGTCTACACCGGTACATTCAACAGCCTTTTGGCGGCATGTACTTTACCTGTTGCTTGAAAGGACTTCTGCAAGAAACAATACTTAAACTTTAAAGTTGGTTAGTTAATTTGGCACTGTTGCTGAAACAACTTCTACTCAATTCCCTACATGCATAGGTACTGCCATGGGAAGAGTTGCCAAACACCCCAAACAAAAGCATGCGCGTAACAGTAATATTACTTGAAAATTTCAGCTCTGGAGTCAAAGTGTGCCCACCCTGCAGACAAAGTGCACATCTTGAAATTTTTCAACCAAAACAACCCTTTACATTTGGAATACCCTACAAACCATATATCCCCTGGAAGTTTTTAGGGGAACCCAGCTTGTATATATATTATTAAAGAAAGCCATATTGCACGTGAAAGCCCCATTTCTCCCGATTTCAATAGTACCACATATGTATTGGTAGCCCCCGTTCCTGCCCAGGAGACTCCCCAAACTGAGGTTAGCGCTTTATAACATTTAAAAATAAAACTACTATCCACACTATAAAGGGTTAAATAGATAAAAAAAACTGTTGTAGGGCCCCCCTTCCCATTTTTTTCGGAATTTTAAGGGTTAAAAACCCTTAAAAATAAAAAAAATGGCGTGAGCTCCCCCATACCCAGCATAACCAGACCAGCGACAAGCCCGCACAGCCTAAATGGCCCCAGCCTCTTCTTCCCCCCCCCCTCCAGGCTTTGGGGAGACTGCAGGTGACTTGCTAGCCCCCTAAGCCTTTTGAACTGGTATAGGGATCTCAGGGATCCCTTACCAGTTTACAAAGGGTTAAGTGTAAAAAAAAAAAAAAAACACCAAAAAAATGACATTTATTTTTTTTTAAACTCGCCTCCAATCCTGTGTCCCCCGACGGCCCGATGACAACTGCCAGGGGTGATCGCTGGAGGGGGGCTGGAGAGGCAGGGTATCGGTCCCCTACCTCTCCAACCTCCCTCCAGTGATCTCCCCAGCATCTGACAGCTCAGCACCAGTAGTGGGATGGCGTCACGAGATGTCATGCACCCCGCACACAAGAGGCATGGCTAGTGGGGGAGGAGGCCTTTTTTGGGCCCTCTCCTCACCGTGGAAGAGCCGGGGGGGGATCGGAGATCCAAACTCCTAAAACAGCTGCATTGTAAATTCCAGGGGCTTGTGAAAGAGCCCTAAATAATAGGTATCTGGGGCGCAAAGGCAATTTATTTGACACATTGCAGCATTTTTCCTTTAAAACTGTGCATACTCTGTGAATGAACAATTCAACCTTGAATGTTGCTGCCCTTTGTTCACTAGAGTTAAGAAACAGTTTACTGCTTATATTTGTATAAACCTATGTGGAGACTCCAGGGAACACTTATCAATATTGTTACAAAGACTGTCGAAGCTCAATTGGAGCAACTGTCATATCTGCTTTCTAATCTCCTGGTTTAAGTTTATCATTTCTAAATGTAGATGTACTTTAAAGGTGTGTTTTTCTTTTTGCTGTATAGGTGTCTGTGCTGTAGATGGCATGCTGTATGTTGTCGGAGGGGATGATGGATCCTGTAATTTGGCATCTGTAGAATACTATAATGCAACAAGTGACAAGTGGACGCTTTTGCCTTCATGTATGAGCACGGGAAGGAGTTATGCAGGTAAACACTGGTGAAGGTAAAGGTATAGAAGTCTTGTGTTGGTGCCAGCGGAGATGGGACCTAGAGCTGGTGTTTCTAGGAGAGTTCACCCCAATATTGCCTCCCTATTCTGTATTTTCACTATATCCAGTCCAGGTCGTCCCAGAAGTGATGACATGTGGGTATTCCACCCCAAGGGGGCGCTCGATTGCAAGATCAAAAGCTGTCGCTCCTCCCGGACCCCTATAAAAGCAGGTGTCTCACTATGATTTCCCAGTGTTCATCTTGCAGTCTGGCTGCTGAAGATCGTTGGATACTCTCTCCTGGATATTGGCAGCTGAGCGGGGCCTCCTAGCCCGTCGGCCACCATGGCTGATCGGGACTGTGACGGTAGGGAGAACGCCGGGGTCAGGCGTCTTGACAGAGCTAGGCTCTGGGCCGCAGACCCTGTCTAAAGAGTAGCCGGCCATAGGCTGATGGTGAGCCTATTGGGGGGGGGGGGGGGGGGACCACTTATGCCCACTGGGTTCATACCCTCCCTGCCCCACAAGCTTTATTATAGTGTTGTGTTTTGTGTACCTTCACTTTTTTTTTTTTTTTACTTGCGCAGACATTGTGGTCTGAAGTAGTCCCTTGATGTAATGGCTTATGTACTGTGTGTTTGTACTTACCTCCCTCGCTCCCTCGAGTTATCCTGCTCCTCTCTCCCTTCCATCTTGGCTGCTGCCGGCCTCTGGTATGGGGGCCCCTCCGTGGGCTGCCCTGTGTTTCAGCTGACATTGTCCTCCATTATTGGGGGCGGGCGCTCCTTTCGCGCCGTCGGGGGGGGGGGGCGCACGATGACGCTTTTCGCGTCACTGCTGTGCGGCCCGCCCTTCGAGGAACGCGCTGGGCTGCCGGCCTGCGCCCTCTTGTGCTGTCTTCCTCTGCCACGCTGACTGGGGTCCTCCAAGCTGCTGAGCGCTGTCGGTGTCGAGTCCCTCTTGCTAATATCTATTGTTGTGTTATATTGCGCATGTGCTGTGGGATACTGATGGCGCTTTTCTGCTTGTGTCTTCTAGGTGGGCCCCTTTGATAGATTGAGGGTTGTGGTTCCTCCCGGTCCCCCGCCCCCTCCTCCCCCCTCCTTTATTAAGAGGGATCACAAAAAGAGGGAATATATAGGAGGGCTACATAGGTTTGGGCCGTCAGTGCCTTGTAACCCGCATAACTATTTTTGTCTGCTAATCACCATAATGGAGGCTTCTGGGGATAGTAAGCTGGGGGCCCCATCCGGGCGGGTGAAGCTCTGCCCCATGTGCAGTGCCAGCCCTCTGGGCGGACTCAGCACTGTTTGTGTCACTTGCGCCAGGAGCGTCTTCTTGGAGCATGATCGGGCGGGCGTATCTGCCCCTAGCCCGTTATTGCCTGCGGCCTTTCCAGAACCCCCAGCGAGGGGGAAGCCAGCAAGGGGTCCCAAGTTGATTTGGCATACCGGGTGGCCAGCCTTGAGAGACAGATCTCTCGCACGGCTCCTAAGAAGGCCACGAGTAAGAAGCGGCACATCGAGCCAGTTTACTCGGATAATGATGATGATGATCTTTTTGGAGGCCTGGGCTCCATGGAAGAAGGATGTTGCATGAGGACTCCATTTCCACTGTGGATTATTCTGCCCGCTATGACAGGCGAGGATATGTGGCTCCCTGATGATACAGAGAAGTTGCTGGCTTCAGTTTTTGAGACGTTACATATTGTCCCTCCAAGAGCAGCTAAGAGGAAGCAGGGTGATTTGTTTCGGCCTGAGAGACAGAGTAGTGTCTTTCCTGAACAGGCACATTTTTCTAATATGATTTTCAAGGAGTGGGAAAGGCCTAACAACTACCGTCGGTGCCTAAGGGCCTGGACAGGCGGTATCCCTTTCCTGAGGAGCTGGTCCACTTATGGTCCCGTCCTCCCGAGGTGGATTCCCCTGCGTCGGGGTTATCCAACACTACTGTTATGCCTTCACCTGATACCGCTTCCTTACGTGATCCAGCTGACAAGCGCATGGATCAGCTGGTCTGTCATGCCTTTACCTTTGCAGGTGCTTGGTTTCGCCCTGTGTGTGCCGCGGATATTGTCTCCTTATTTATCAGGAAGAAGGTGAGACATCTTGTGGAGATTGCGAAGTCTCTCAAGTGGGCCGCGGAGTATAAAGACCTCAAAGCTTGTGTGGATTTTATTGCCTTCGTTGTGGCTGCCATGGACGATGGTGTACCGCTCGCTCTGGTTACGCCAATGGTCGGCTGATGCCGCGGCCAAAAAGTCACTCACTAGTATCCCCTTTGTGGGGTTGTTCGGGGAGCGTCTGGACCTCCTAATTAAGGATGGTAGACTCCCTCAGCGATGGAAGCCTGCGCGGCCCTTTCGGCTTCCTCTGCCTTTCGCTCCTTTCGAGGAGGAAGAGGCTCTTCATTTTCAGGTGGCCGCAGAGAGTTCTGGGGATGAGGTAGGTCCAGCGGCCGACGTCCAGGCCCCCTGCCAAGGCTCCTCAGGCATAAGGAGGCGCCCTCACCCATCCGGGTGGGGGGATGGCTTCTGCTATTTGCTCATATCTGGAGACAGCGCATCTCGGATCGATGGATTCAGCAGGTTGTGTCCTCCGGTTACAAAATAGAGCTGGCAGTCAGGCCGCCCTTAAGATTTCTTCAGTCTCGCATATCCCAGAACCCAGTGAAGGCACAAGGCCTGAGAATGGCTGTGCAGCACCTCCTGTGGTTAGGGGTGATTTGCCCTGTGCCTTGTCAGGAGAAGGGCCACGGGTTCTACTCCAAGCTGTTCACGGTTCCCAAGAAGGATGGAACGCTATCCTATCCTGGACCTGAAGGGTCTCAACAGGTTGTCAGAGTCCGACATTTCCGCATGGAAACCTTACGGTCTGCGGTGAGCTCACTTCGGCCCGGCGACTTCATGACCACGGTGGACATCAGGGATGCCTATTTGCACATCCCGATATTCCAGGGACATCAGAGGTTCCTAAGATTTGCTCTGGAGGTCCAGCATTACCAGTTTGTGGCTCTGCCATTCGGGATATCCTCAGCCCCTCGGGTTTTTACCAAGGTGCTGGCGGGCATCATGGCTATTCTGAGGAATCAGGGCGTTCGTGTGCTGCTTTATCTGGACGATTTACTGATTGTGACTCAGTCCCTTCAGCAGGCCGAGAGCGACACCCGAACGGTGTTATCCACTCTCAAGGAGTTCGGATGGGTAATCAATTACCCCAAGTCTTCGATCACTCCCTCAACGGTGAGGTCCTTCCTGGGCATGACGCTAGACACCTCTCGGGTCAAGGTATTCCTGCCACAGCAGAAGGTGGTGGGGCTTCAGACGCAGGTGCAAGCCTTGCTGTCTTGGCAACGACCTTCGATCCGTCTGGGGATGAAGCTGGTGGGCCTGATGGTGTCCTGCTTCGAGGCAGTGCCCTTCGCCCAGTTTCTACATGAGACCTCTTCAATTGAACCTGTTGACCGTCTGGGTCCGAATGCAGGAGTTGCTGGAACAGGAATTTTCTCTGTCTCCTCTGGCCAGACTGTCCCTCTTGTGGTGGCTGGACCCGGAAACCTGTTGGTGGGTAAGTCCTTTCTCCCGGTGGGAGATAGTTACCACGGATGCCAGTCTGACCGGCTGGTGAGACGTTTGGCAGACGCAGAAGATCCAGGGTCAGTGGGGTCCGCAGGAGAACCACTTGCCCATAAATCTCCTGGAGTTGAGAGCGATCCGGTTGGTGCTTCTACACTTGACTCCCCATTTAAGGGGTCGTGCGATCCAGGTTCGCTCGGACAATCAGACGGCTGTCGCCTACATCAATCACCAGGGCGGGACTCGGAGCAAGTGAGCCCTCCAGGAGGTGACCCAGATTCTGTCTTGGGCAGAGGAGAATGTTCCCTGCATCTCGGCGGTTTACATCCCCGGGGTAGAGAACCAGGAGGCAGATTCCCTGAGCAGGGGGGCCTCTCATCTGGGCGAATGGTCTCTCAGCAACAAGATCTTTACCGCTTTGTGTCTCCGCTGGATGTGGATCTGTTTGCTTCCAGACACAATCACAAGCTCCCAAGGTTCGTCTCCCTGTCAAGAGATCCTCTGGCCTTTGCCACAGGCGCTCTGGCAATTCCTTGAAGTTCAGGCTCCTTTATGCATTCCCTCCGTTTCCTCTTCCGGGCCGAGTGCTGCGCAAGATAGCCCAGGAAGGGCTTCCAACCATCCTAGTGGCTCCTCGCTGGCCGAGAAGGAGTTGGTTTGCGGACATAGTTCAGATGTCAGTGGACAGCTACATCATGCCCGCCGACCCAGGGCTTCTCAGGGGTCGCTGTGGCACCCCTATTTACAGACGCTGGCTTTGACGGCCTGGCTATTGAGACCTCAATCCTGATGGAAAAGGGGCTGTCAGCCACGGATGTACATACCATGATTCAGGCGCGGAAGAAGTCTTCTTCCATGATATATTACAGAGTCTGGCGTGCCTACATTGCTTGGTGTGAAACCAAGAGTCTCCCTTGTCGCACTTTCTCTATCTCTAGGATCTTGGAGTTTTTACAACACGGTAGTTAAAAGACGGGGAGTCCCACTTAGTATTTAGATGAGCACTGCCAGTCCTATATTGGCGTCCAGCTAACCCAATTCAATCATTCAAAAAACACTTAAACATGGTTAATTGCCGGAACTGGCTCAATAACATCCCATAGCCTAGTAGCCATTACAACACTGACTTTTATTTATCAAAGAGAAATCATGGCACTATAAATGGTACACACACGGAATAAAAAACATTTACAAGGTGAATCTAAAAAACGGGGGCCCCCCCATGCATGCAGCCTCATCAGCCACACTCTCATTCCACTCACTCCTCCTCCTCACTGGCTCAAACTGAAACTAAAGGGGAAAATAAGTGGGCATCACACCTCCAGGTGTGTAACTTGTAATTAAGTCCCAACGCCGTGTTACTCAAATTCAAATGTGTTCAACACTTAAATAGACTCGGCTGCCACCGTTGAATATGCGGGACTCAAATTAGCCTAAATCGGGTGTCCACCGTTGCAGGCCTGTTAAATTAAGGGATCCCTTGTCTCCTCAACTGGTACCACAGCAGCTCTATTTCATAAAAGTCATCCAGTTATGGCACACATTTAAGCCTCAGTGTGACACCTTAATTAACCGTCCACCGCTGCACGAGATAAACATGTCTGTAAACATACACTCAGACAGATACTTAGCTGCGATATGCGGTCCCGTATACGTCAGCCAATCGCCGACCCCTATCCATCAGCCAATCGCCGACCTCTTGGGCCCGTTCATCTGATCTTGTTGACGCCACCAGGTGGAAGAGTCTGATTGAGCGCTGGCAGCACGAGTCTCGTTACATTGGATTGTATCCAACCTGCTGAGAATGCTGCAAACATGGAGGCTGCTCCCCGCACAGTGAAACTGCGAGTAACCGTATACGGGACCGCATATCGCAGCTAAGTATCTGTCTGAGTGTATGTTTACAGACATGTTTATCTCGTGCAGCGGTGGACGGTTAATTAAGGTGTCACACTGAGGCTTAAATGTGTGCCATAACTGGATGACTTTTATGAAATAGAGCTGCTGTGGTACCAGTTGAGGAGACAAGGGATCCCTTAATTTAACAGGCCTGCAACGGTGGACACCCGATTTAGGCTAATTTGAGTCCCGCATATTCAACGGTGGCAGCCGAGTCTATTTAAGTGTTGAACACATTTGAATTTGAGTAACACGGCGTTGGGACTTAATTACAAGTTACACACCTGGAGGTGTGATGCCCACTTATTTTCCCCTTTAGTTTCAGTTTGAGCCAGTGAGGAGGAGGAGTGAGTGGAATGAGAGTGTGGCTGATGAGGCTGCATGCATGGGGGGGCCCCCGTTTTTTAGATTCACCTTGTAAATGTTTTTTATTCCGTGTGTGTACCATTTATAGTGCCATGATTTCTCTTTGATAAATAAAAGTCAGTGTTGTAATGGCTACTAGGCTATGGGATGTTATTGAGCCAGTTCCGGCAATTAACCATGTTTAAGTGTTTTTTGAATTTTTACAACACGGTTTAGACTTGGGTCTCCAGCTGACCACCCTCAAGGGCCAGATATCTGCCTTGGCCATTTTTTTCCAGAGATCCTTTGCCAATCATAGATTGATCAAGACTTTCTTCCAGGGAGTCACCCATGTACGCCCCCCACGTAAGCCTGTGTTACCGGTGAGGGACTTGAATTTGATACTTTCTGCTCTCCAGGGTCCTCCCTTTGAACCGTTGTGCTATGCTGCATTGTCTATTTTGACCCTCAAGGTGGTCTTTTTGGTGGCTATCACCTTGGTGCGTCGCTTGTCAGAGCTAGCTTTCGCTTTAAACCTGCGTTTTTGCCTAAGGTTGTTTCGCCCTTTTATCTTAATAAGGAGGTGGTCTTACCTTCCTTGTGTCCAGCACCGACTAATTCTAAGGAAAGGACTCTCCATGCCTTGGATGTGACCAGAGCCATCAAGTATTACCTGGTTGCTACTGAATCCTTCAGATCGGATTCTCTCTTTGTCTTAACAGAAGGCTCAAGGAAGGGTTTGCCACCAGCCAAGTCCACTCTGTCAGTGGATCAGACAGGCGGTGGTGCAAGCATATTCTGCCAAGGGGAAAGAACCCCCTTTTTGTATAACAGCTCATTCTGCTAGAGCTATTGGTGCCTCCTGGGCTTTTCAGCACCAGGCATCTGTTGAACAGGTTTGTAAGGCCGCCACTTGGTCTTCAGTTCATAGCTTTACCAACTTTTACAAGGTTGATGTTAGGGCCTCAGCTGATGCTGTCTTTGGTCGCAAGGTGCTTCAGGTGGTAGTGAAATGAACTACTTGCTGTTCCGCACTGGGGATCCCGCCCTAGTGGACACTGCTTTTGGATGTCCCACATGTCATCACTTCTGGGACGACCTGGACTGGATATAGTGAAAAATACAATTCTGTGAAACTCACCTGTAGAATTGTTTTTGAATATATCCAGTCCAGGTTGTCCCACCCAGCCCTTTTGTTCATTATCTCTTGTTTGCCTGTTATGGTGATTACCATTTTTATATTAGACAGTTGTCCTTAAGTTTTTTGTTGGAGAGAGTACATGCTGAAGCTATGTGAAGTAACATGGTTTCTTGGCCTCCCGGCCTGTCTCTTTTTCTTACTGTTGTGTAACCACTGGGAAATCATAGTGAGACACCTGCTTTTATAGGGGTCCGGGAGGAGCGACAACTTTTGATCTTGCAGTCGAGCGCCCCCTTGGGGCGGAATACCCACATATCATCAATTCTGGGACGACCTGGAATGGATATATTCAAAAACAATTCTACAGGTGAGTTTCACATAATTGTATTTTTCTGCCACCTATTTAGCCCCCCTTGCAGCCCCTCCTCCTTTATCTCCCCACACCCCACGTGCTGAGTGTTTTCTTTTGATCCCAGCTCCCCCCTTACCAAAAAGATGGTTAGTGGTTTAGGCTCCAGTTTCTTTGCTGGTAACCACTACTGCCCTCCAGGTACCTACAGGGTGCTTCCTGCAGCCCCCTTTCCCCATCCAGACCCTTGTTGTTCTCTTTCCTACTTCACCCTGGGTGCCCCTCGCAGGCATATACTTTCTATCTTGAAGTCCCACCCTTATTTTTTATTTTTTTTAGTATTTTATATTTAAAGTGGAACTTCAATCAGTATTAACCCCTGCCAACCTACCCTGGCACTGAGGCAGGATGGAGGGGGTTACAAAGAAAAAACTCTTACCTTAACCCAGGGGCCTGCACCGCTCCTTCCGGTCTCCCATGGCCACTGCAGGTAAAACAAGAAAGCGGCATACAGTACGCTAGAGTGCTGTTATGGTTGGGGGAGGTTTTAAAGGGGCACTTCAGTAAATATTAAACCCTCTGCCCTGCCAACCTTCCCTGACCTGGACTGGAGTGCACATAGAGCTGGGGGAATGTGGCTCTGTGTTTTACTTCAGAGATGGTGGTGCCCAGGATCCGGAGTGCCAGAGAGTCTCTGGGTTAAAGTAAGGTTTTTTTTTTTTTTTTTTGTAACCCCTGTCTTGCCTGCGTCAGGGTAGGGTGGCAGGGCGGAGGGGTTAACAGAAGTTCCACTTTAATACCTCCCCTGACCATGACAGCACTCTAGCGTGTCCTACTTAATTCACTTCTTATGCTTATCTCATGTTAATTGAGTCAGGACCTCCTTCATGTGCTGTCTTGGAATGGCTAATTGGAAGGAGTCTCCTGGTAAAGGGAGATTCCCTTACTTTTTTTTTTATTCCATTCTCTAGCCCTGGACCCCCACTATCTACTCTTTTCTTTATTTCCTTGAACTCACCCCCCAATGTGGTACCTTGGAATGGCTGCTTGGGTAGGTGACCACTAGTTAATTTCAATTCCTTTACTCCAACCTCTGTCCCTTACTTGTTTGCCCTTCACCATTGCCATTCGTCAACCATTCTCTGAACTTAGATCTATTGTTCTCTGTGCTATACCTGATCATCGGTTCTTTGCTTTAGCACTGGAATGCACAACATGCGGCCTGCACTGTCGTCGGTTCCTACCTCTACCCACCTATGTTTAACTCCCCTCTACCCATGTCCCCTATTCCTGCCTCACCACTTCCAAACTCACCCCAATCCACATCAGTTTTTCCTGTGAGCCTGGCCACTTCTCACCTCTCTATTGCTCTCCACCTACTCACCTCTGCCCCCTCTTTCCCTCCACACATGTGCACACTTCACCTCTTCACACCTCACCTCAGCCCACCTCTTTCCACCTCACCTTTCCTGCTTCAGCCAACTTCACATCTGCCCACTTTTTTTTTTTCACCTCACGTCTGCTCATCTCACCTCTACTCATCAACTCACCCCTGCCCACTTCTTGCCACCTCACCATAACTTTGCTTAGGTCTACCCATCTCTGCTCACTTCTTCTTGCCTTACGTCTGCCCACATCTGCATACACTGTACATAAAAGCATATATAATGCTTTAAGGCTACAGCTTTCCAACAGTAAACCATTTGTGCTTTAGCAAGCTGGTCTAATTGCTGCTCTGTCTTTCTCCCTAGGTGTTACAGTTATTGATAAACCCTTATGATCCACATGAGAAGAACCCCATGGTCTATAGGCAGCCAGTATAAAGTGGCTTCATGGCCTTCATTGCTGGTGACTGCAAGCTGTAGCAGAGGAAATTAGAGGCTTTTCTTCTGCAGTAAAGCACAGCGGCCACTGAAGATTACATTAGGTTGAAGCATTGCGCAGAGCACCTCTGCAGGGAGCAGCAGCTACATGAATGTTCATATGATTTGTGAACCATTTTCTTTCTGCAAAAAAATTGCTTCCCAACTGTTACAGAAGAAAAAAAAATAAGCTGCTATCACATGATCCAGCGACTGCTGCGCCTGGTTGACTAGAGAATGTCAGTATTGAGAAGGATTTCAAGTGATGTGTAAACTAGTGAGGTGAAGTTGTTCTTGGGACTTTACATTCTAGTAAAGCATACGTATGTCATGAAGATGCCTTGCTGGTCTGCTAGGATTTTCACATAAGATGCTTTTTCAGCTATGTGAATAAACTGTAATGTGTGTATGTCTGTGCATACGTGTACTGTATCATTGTAATTGCTTTTTTTTAAGCGGCCCAAATGTTGGGTTTATGAACTATTTATATTGGGAGCACTCCTAGTAAAACATGCCAGTACTGTTGTTAAGGCAACACTTTTTTTTTTTTTTTTCTTAATAAAATTACAGAATAATGTGCACAGTCGCACTTGGGGGAATTAGATATATAGGTTGCCATTTTTTATAGACATTAAACCTACTTTGATTTGTTATTTATGATTTTTTTGTTGATTTTGCACACTTCCCTTTTTATTTGAATTTAAAGAAATGTTAAAGCATGTAAGTGACTATGGCATTTCCAATAAGAATGTGGACGTGAGATGACTATGCATGACAACTATTTATCAGTGTAGTTATTTTAACTAAGGGGAACAAATACAACTGCTTGGGCAGACTTTATTACTTGTACTGATTTGTTGCTATAAAGACTTTATTATAAATTTCCTTCTGAAATTGATCAAATATTTCTCTTAATACATTTTTGTTATAATGTTTGTTTTAATATCAAAACTTCAAAATCAGCCCTGGCTTTTTTTTTTCATTGCGTCGTATGGAAGACTCAGGTTTGTTTTAGTATTACTGGATGTGCGTTTTTTCATCAAAGACACTTAACTGCCCCTCAGCTGATAAATTTGCTACTTTCTCCTACTGCAGGGAAAACATGTTACATTGAGATGTTACATATGTATCACGAACTAATGGCCATGCTGTTTTTTTAGTAGGAGATTTATCTAGCTGAGAGACAGAGAAGTGTCCTGATGAAAATGCATACACCCTATCACCAGACCAGCTAGCAAATTATGTTTGTCCTTTAAAGTGGACCACAACAAATAACAGTGCTTATATGCATCCATCCCCAGGACAATTTAGATTGCTGCACATAAACATTAATTTACCTTTTTCCCATTGCATGGCACGGCCTGCTTCATGAAGTCATTACATCTGGGTTATTCCGCCACAAGGTGGCACAGTGTACTGCAGAAGAGTTGTGGCTCCTCCCGGTACCATATAAAAATGGAATCACCATAGACTTATCCAGTGTTCTCTCTGCAGTGATTCTGAGAAGATAGAAGATGGCTCTCTATATTGCGCAGGTGAGCGGGGCAACCAAGCCTGCGGCCCTGCATGGGTATTTCCACCCGTTTCTGGACCCTCTGTGCCTCCCAGCCTCGGCTGACGGATCGCGTGAGGGTAGAGGAGCACTAGGGTAAAGTGCTTAAGGAGCGCTGCTCCAAGCCGCAGACCCTGTTCCACAAAGGGTAGCTGGCCATAGGCTTTATGGTGAGCCTGCTAGGGATGCGGAGTTCCTGTCCTAGCTTCTGAGGGGGTGAGTGCTTTTGGGGACTGTTTACTTGTTTTGTGGTCCCCCCCCCATCCCTGGCCTGGGCTCTCGCCACTGCTCGCTCGCCTTCCTCTCTCCCTCCCCGTCGTTTTCTCGGTGGAGGGGGGGGGGCGGGTGGTTGCGTCGAGGGTGTTTTTTGCTGTTTTCACTCTGTTTTTTACTGTGTGTTTAACTTTTTCCGCCGCCTCGCTGCTTTGTACTACGCTATGGCGCTATATCTGTGAGGCGTTTTTTGTACTGTGTGATGACGCCGGCGAGGTCAGGTAAGCGCAGTTTTCGCGCTCTTCGGGGGGCGGGCCCAGAGGATGACGCGTATCGCGTCAGCCTCCTGCGGTCCTCCCCTCAAGGTTCCTCTGCCGGCGCCATTTTGATTCTGCTGCGCGTCTGGGGCACTTCTTCATCCCAGAGCTGCGGCGGTGATTCCTGTCTGTTGTCACCTCCTCCTGTGGTCTGACGGCTGGTGCCCTTGCCCTGCTTGGTCCGTGAGTCCCCTTCGGGGGGTTTTTGGTTTCTTGGGGCATGTGCTGCGGGATGTTTGTGTCTTTGCTTATGTCTTTCAGGTGGGACAACTGTGGGTTGTGGTTTCTCACGGTCCTACCCCTTACCACCCCTCATCTTCCCTTACTGGCTTCTGGGGGCATCCCTTGGGGGGGCATCCCGGGTGGCTCTTATTAGCCTTTACCCTGTGCTGGCCTGTTGCGCCTGTGTTAATCACCATATGGAGGTTTCTGGGGATAGCGTGCTTGGGGGTCCTTCGGAGCAATCCCGGCTGTGTTCCATGTGTGGGGTATCCCCTGTGAGTAACAGTGTCACGGTGTGCGTGCCGTGCGCCCAAGGTATCCTTGCGCTCCAGGCTGGGCTGCTCGCTTCGGCATCGCTTACCCCTCCGCGCCTGCATTTAGCCCCCAGTGAGGGGGATACTAGCGGGGGGTCACAGTCTGATCTGGCACTGCATGTGGCCAGTATTGAAAGGCAGCTTGCCAGGCCTGTTCCACGTAAGGCCTCTGGCAAGAAGCGGCACCTAGCTCCCGTTACATCCCTCTTTCCTGAGGAGGATGAGGGACCTGATACTTTTGTTGGCCTTTACCCCCTAGAGGAGGGGGAACTCTTTCAGGACTCTTGACTCCTCTGGGGACCAGCAGGAGGGTTACGGCAGTTACCCTGGGTCTGCGTCTGGGGAGGAATCATGGTTCTCTGAGGACACTGATAGCCTGTTGGCTCACATTTTTGAAATCTTGCACATTGTCCATTGAGGTGGCTAAGAGGAAGCAGGGTGAGCTCTTTCGTCCTGATAAACAGCGCCTGGAGTTCCCTGAGCAGAGCCATTTCACTAATATGGTGCTCAAGGAGTGGGAACGTCCTAGTAGATTGCCCGCGGTGGCCAAAGGGTGGGATAGGAGGTATCCCTTTCCTGCCGACCTGGTCAAGCGATGGTCGTGTCCCCCTGAGGTGGATGCTCCCGTGCTAGGGCTGTCCAACACCTCGGTCATGCCTTCCCCTGACACTACTACACTGCGGGACAGCAAGGACCAGCGCATGGATCAGCTGGCCTGCCATGCTTTTACGTGTGTGGGGGCTGGGCTGCGCCCGGTCTGTGCTGCTGCCATTACAGCTATTGCCCTTAAGAAACAGCTCAAGTGTCTCCTGGAGGGCGCTACGGCTGGTAACAGGGGGGAGGATTATAGGTCCCTTTTGTTTTGCACTGATATTCTAAGTATGTCACACACCCCGCTTCAGATAGTCATTACACTTGGGTTATACCGACCTGTAGAGGGCGATCTTGCAGAGATGTCATGAAAAAAAGGGAGCCCCCCCCCCCCCCCCCCGGTCCATAAATACCTGGGACCTCCCACTCATTCCCCAGTCTTTCATCTCTGCAGACGGCGAGCAAGTCAGAAGATGGATGTCTCCTTCTTGCAGGTAGCCGGGGTAACTCCCGGCCCCCCTCTTTCGGTCTATTTCTGCCTGGACCTACTGTTATCCCCCTTTTTGGTAAAGAGCCTCCCAGCCTAAGCTGCGGGTCCTGGCAAAGGTAAACGGCACCTGAGGGTGCCTTAGGAGCTATGCTCCACCGTGAGACCCCATACTAAGGGGTAGGCGTATTCCGGGTTGGTGATCCACGCTGGCCCGCCCCTCTTCATCCTAGGCTGCCTTGTCCCTCCGCCTAGTGCAGGATGCCATTCAGTAAGCGCCCAGTGGGCTCCAGTCTTCATTGTCTGTGCAGCTGCTTGTCAGCGCGATATTGATTTATACATTCCTACTTATATGTATGTGTGCCTTGGCCCTTCTGTTATGTGCCCTGCATTGTGTGACATATGTGTGACAGTCCCCTTTTCTATTCCAGGCGGACCCTTGTTGGATTTTAAAGGGTCCTCCCGGTCCAGGGTCCCTGGTTTCATTTAAGAACTCCCTATAAATCCTCCCACTCGGGACACAGAAGGGGCATCCCGGGTCGCTTATATTGCGTAATTCCCTTGGGTATTGCGACTACCGTATGGAGGCTTCCCAGGATACCGGACTCGGGCTCCCCTCGGGGCAACCCCGGCAGTGTTTGGGGTGTGGGGCATCCCTTACAGGGGATGATGTTTTCCTTTGCATACCATGTGCACAGCAGACTATTACGCGGCAGTCCGGATCCCATGCGTCTGGTTCTGCGCCGCCGGTCCCATCTCCTACCCCTCCGCGCCTGATCCGTACCCCGTGTGATGTCACGAGTGGGGAGTCGCAATCTGAGGTGTGTGCCAGATAGTCCAATCTTGAAAAATTATTTTCTAGCGCTGTTGCCAGAAAGGCCCCAGCTAAGAGAAAGCACTTGTCTTCTGATTTTGAGGAGTTTGATTCACTGGACTGGTCTGATTACCCCCTGCTAGAAGAAGGGGAGCTATTTGAGGAGTCGGATGGTTCTGACGATCAGCAGTTTGTTAGCACTGACGCTGAGCGGGGTCAGGGGGATTCTTTGGCTACCCCTAAGGTCCTGGCTCATATGTTTGAGGTTCTGGCAATTTCTCCTCCTGAAGTGACTCTTCCGCAGAAGGGGGAGTTCTTTGAGGAAGCTAAGCCGTGCTTAGAATTCCCTAATCAAAGGCATTTCAATGGCATTATTCTTAAGGAATGGGAGAGGCCTACTCGGCTTCCGGGTGTCCCTACGGGTTGGGATAACAAATATCCCTTTCCAGTGGATGCGGTGAAGCGCTGGTCGTCCCCTCCCGAGGTGGACGCCCCTGTTCTGGGGTTGTCTAGCACCTCTGTTTTGCATTCTCCTGACTGTACTACTCTGAAGGATGGTGAGGACAAACGCATTGACCAGATGGCTTGTCACGGTTTTGCCAGTGTCGGGTCGGCCTTGCGGCCTGTTTGTGTTTCGGCGCTTTTAATAGTGGCTTCTAGGTTGGTTGTCAGGGACCTGTTGCCTACCTCCAGGCTTGACCCGGCTAAGCTTGTGATTGTGACGAGAGACAAACAGATCCACCTCCGGACTCCCCCACCTGCAACAGAGGGATAGAAATACCTTGTTGCTGAGGGACCATTCCCCCCGGCTAAATGTTTCTCTGCTCAGAGAGTCCGCTTCCAGGTTCTCCACCCCTGGAATGTAGACAGCCGAGATGCACGGAACATTGCTCTTGGCCCAAGCAAGAATCACAGACACCTCCCGGAGGGCACTCCGGCTGCGAGTCCCTCCTTGGTGTTTAATGTAAGCGACCGCTGTCCGAATGTCAGAGCGAACCTGAACTTGTAAGCCCTGAAGGTGATGTGTCAGGTGCGACAGCACCAACCAAATCGCCCTCAGCTCCAGAATGTTGATGGGGATACGGGCCTCCTGAGGACTCCACAGCCCCTGAAACTGACGTTCCCTCCAGAAGCCACCCCAGCCTGACAGACTGGCATCCGTGGTGACCTTCTCCCAACAGGGCGCAAGAAAGGACCTGCCCCCCAGGAGATTCCTCTGGTCCATCCACCACTGGAAGGACCGCCGGACAAGAGGGGACAGAACACTAATCTGATCCAGAGACAGAGGACATTTGTCCCAAACCGATAGAAGATGGAGCTGAAGGGGTCTCATGGGAAACTGAGCAAATGGCACTGCCTCGAAGCAAGCCACCATCAAACCTACCAGCCTCATGCATTGCCTGATGGACGGAAGAGGTCTGGACAGAAGAAAACGAATAAGAGCCTAAAGAACATCCACCTTCGGCTGGGGTAGGAACACCCTGGTCTTGAATGGTATCCAGAGTCATGCCCAGGAAGAAGCCACCATTGACGGGGACAGAGAGGACTTGGGGTAATTGATTACCCACCCGGACCTTTCCAGCGTCGTCACCACCGCTCTGGTGTCCAGCTCCGCCTGGTGGAGAGAGGATGACGTAATGAGAAGGAAGTCCAGGTTAGGCAAGATACGAATGCCCTGGACTCTGAGAAGGGCCATCACGCCCGCCAACACCTTGGTGAACACCCTTGGCGCCGAAGTCAGCCCGAAGGGAAGAGCCACAAACTGGAAGTGCTGGTTGTCTACCACGAACCTGAGGAACCTTTGGTGTCCCGGAAAGACCGGCACATGAAGGTAAGCGTCCTTGATATTCTTAGTATACAGTACGTCCTGCTCCAGATATAATACTTACACTTGGGTTATCCTCCGCCAGATGGCACTGCACTGCAGAGACATGGAAAAACAGGCTCCTCCCGGCCCTTCAAATACCCAGGGACCTCCCACAAATCCCCAGATTTCTCTGCAGTGCTGACTGCGAAGACATGATGTATCACTCTCTCGCAGGCGAGCGGGGCTATTACAGCCTGTTGGACTATTCCCACCCGTCCTCCCTGTGATGTGCCTCCCAGCCTGGGCTGCGCTGGTCGGGTGAAGGTAGGTAGCACCATACGTGCTTAACGGAGCCATGCTCCACCGCAGTCCCCCACCATAGGGTAGGCGGTTTAGGGCTGATGGTGAGCCTCTAGGGGATGCCCCTCCCGCACTATTGCCCCATGTAGCGGTGGGCCCTGTACAAAGGGTCGCCATCCTCCCTCATTCCCCCCCGTAGCCCGGGGGGAAAGAAAGGGGGGGGGGTGTTTGTGGTGGTGGTCTTAGTGTATGTTTTACACGTTATGGCCTTAGTCTTGCCCCGGACTAGTATTCTTGGGGTCAGAGCCGCGCTGTTTGTTCTTTACTGTGTAACTGTCGCCGCCGCGCGCACTTCTTCCTTTACTGGATGTGCTGCTCCGGACGGCGACGTCACCTCAGACGCTGCGGCGTCTTCATTGGCAAATCATCTTTTCTAAGTGTACCATTCACTTCGCTCCTCATGACAGTTTCTAACTACCTCAGACCTTCGCGCTCTTCGGGGGGGGGGGGGCGGGGACCTAGGTTGGCGCGCTCTGCGTCACTGCCCGCTCTGGCCCACCCTTCGAGGTTCGCTTGGCGCCATTTTGATGCTGGTCGCACGCACGCGTGGTAGCGGTCCTCCTCCTCCCTCGGTCTGTAAGTGCCCTCGCGGGCGATTTTCATGATCCTTGTTTACTGCGCATGGTTCTGACACCCTTTATTCCCATTATGTCTTTCAGACTGGTGAACACCATTGGCTTCTCCCGGCCCGGTGTAAAATTATAGCGGGCCTTGTAATATTCTCCCACTTCCATAGCGGGTCTTTGGGGCATCCAGGGTTACTTATTGTGTAAATCCCTACTGGTATGTTGTGCCTTGATTAATCACCATATGGAGGCATCTCAGAATTATGTGACCTGGGTCCTTCTGGGACAAGACCGGCGGTGTATAGCGTGTGGACAACCCCATGCTGATGCTGACAGGGCACGGGTCTGCGTACTCTGTGCCGAGCAAGCACTGGCCCTGCAATCTGGTCAGCCAGTGGCTACACCTAGCTTCAATTCACCTATCTCCCCAGGCTTAAATCTCTCTGTCCTGCTGAGTCGCCTACAAGTGGGGAATTGCAGCCTGCTGGCCCTTCCAGACTGCCTACGGCTGAACAGATTTTGGCTAGGTTGTCAGAGCGAATGGGCTCTGGTAGAAAGCGGCACATGTCGCCCCATGTTTCTGTATGCTCTATGAGAACTGAGGGGTTTGTACTCCATGTGACTATACCCCTTCTGATGAAGGGGAGTTGTTCTCTGACTCAGGCTCTTCTGATGAGAGGCCGAGGAGTCATGACGATTCTGTCCCGGAATACTGGGGCCAGTGTGACACTGACGACCTGTTGATTAAGGTCTTTAAGGCACTGTCTATCTCTCCCCCCGGTCAGGTCCCCAAGCCTAAAGGGGAGCGTTTCCATACTGCGACTGCACGTTTGGAATTTTTAGAGCAGGCTCATTTCCATGCCCTTGTGCTCAAAGAATGGGAATGCCCCAGTAAACTTCCAGGGGTTCCAGGGGACTGGGATAGGAAATACCCTTTTCCCCCTGAGGTGGTTAATTGCTGGTCATCACCCCCCGTGGTGGATGCGCCGATCATAGGGGTCCCTAACCCCCCCTTTATTACAACCCCTGCTTATAGTACCCTTCGGGATGCTGAGGACCGGCGCATTGAGCTGCTGGCCTTCCATGCCTTTTCTTGTGCTGGGACGACGCTGCGCCCGGTCTGTGCCGCAGCAATTACTGGGCCGCTAGAACCCTCATCAAAAAATTGCCTGATCATCATCCCGAGGATCTCCCCTGGGAGGTGTTTAATGCACTCTCCAATTGTGATGTATTTGTGAAGTTTATTCTTTTAGCGCTAGATGACGCGATTAGAATGTGTGCAAGAACTATTCGTCGCTTGGTCTGGCTGCGACAGTGGGGTGGGTGCTGGTGATGCTACTAAAGAGACTCTTACTGGGCTCCCCTTTAGAGGGCAACGCCTATGTGGGGCCCGTCTAGACCTGTTCGGTAAAAAGGGCAGATCACCCCTTCGCAGACGGCCGTCTCGGCCCCCTCGAGGCAGGAGCACCCCTCCTCTCCCCTACCTTAGTGTTAAACAGGAACCAGGGGTGTCTTTCCGGATTTTTCGTGCAGACTCCTGCCCCACGAGCAGCAGACAACGATCTGGCCCCTCCGGCGGGGCTAAGCCCAAATCTTCCACCAAACCCCCTCAAGCATGATGGGGCACCCTCGCCCGGCTGGGTGAGGGGATGGCTGCAGCACCTTGCTCTTATCAGGAGGCATTCGCCTCATTCTGGTGGATTCAGGAGGTTGTGTCCTCCAGATACAGGATAGTGTTTGCTGCACGGCCTTCCCCAGTTTTTATCAGGTCCCAGGTACTCCTGGTCCCTGCCCCTGTTCAGTTGCTGGCACAGGCCATGCTAGGCCTGCAAGGTCTGAGGGTCTGAGGCAAGGGCCGCTACACCACCTTCCACAGCCCCCCAAAGGATGGGTCGGGGGGCCCATTCTGGATTCACAGCAATTCTCTAATTACAGGCAGTTTCCTGCATGGAAACTCTTGAGTTGGGCCATCAGCACCTTGCGCCCAGTGGGCGTCTTGCCGTCTGGGGAACTCTTCAATGCTTATGTTTACTTTCCTGTGCCCTCAGATCTCTGAGGCTCTCCAGGTTCATGTTGGAAGTCCAACACTGTTAATTGTGGCCCTGTTATCTGGCCTCTCTTCAACTCCCAGAGTGTTCACTCAGGTGCTGTCGATGGTGATGTCTCTGAGACCAAGGGACGTCCGCGCGATGTCTACCCGGACGCCTTCCTCACTCCCCTGTCTCTGCGTCAGGATAGTTGGATACCCGGCTGGTGGGCCCATTGGGAGTCATTTGGATGGGTGTTCAATCACCTCGAGTCCTCGCTGTTCCCTAAAGTGGTAACTCCATTAATAGGAATGATTCTGGATCAGGTTCAAACCAGATTCTCCCCCTCTCAGCAATTAGGTGGGCATTCTGGTCTCATGGGCCCAGTCCCTCACTACTGTCCCGGTTTCTTAACATCAGGCAGGGATGCAACTGGTGGGCCGTTGTTAAATTGCTCGGCAGGAGCCCGAGTAGCTAAAGAGGTCCCTTATGCTCAGTTCCCCTTGAGCCCGTCTGCGGCTTCTATTGGTAACATAGGACAGGGATCCAGCACCCCTGGAGCAGGGCCTGTGGGCTTTCCCACCTGTATGGTTTTCTCTTGAAAGTGGATGAACTCAAGGGACCTGTTTGGGGGCAGTTCCCCCTTGCCCTTTTCTGAAAACGGCCACCTTGGATGCCAACCTTTCAGGTTGAAGGGGATGGTTTCTTCCGAAACCCCCTGCGATTCTGGTGTTGGTGGGGCCCTTAGAGGGTCCTTACGCCTATTGAAGTCTAAACAGTGAGCGTTTTTCAGTTGGCTTTCTCGCTTGACCGCTCCCCTTCTGGATTTGCCAGGCTGGGGGTGCTCGGTCCGTCTGACGAGAGACGTACTACATTAACCATTGGATGGGGCCTGGAGCTGGCGGACCTTCCAGGGAGTGTCTATGTTCCCTTCTGGGCGGAGACAATGCTCCCTGCATGTTAGTGATATTAGCTCCGGTGAAGCCCCTCTGCGACAGGATGTGCTAATCCCCGTGTCGTTATGGAGTCCAACCAGTCGTGGATCTGTTGGGTTCCGTCACCTTCACAGGCTATCGGCCTTTGTTTCCCTGTCCCAGGATCCTATGTCAGTGGTCCGGATGCCTTAGTACCGTCTTGACAGGACTTTTGGTTCTGTATATCCTTCTCCATTCCCTCTGCTAGGCAGGGTTATGCGGAAGATTACTCTGGTAAGGGGACCAGTGATTCTGGTGGCCCCCAGTTGACCTAGTATGGTGTAGTTGCAGACATGGTACTGTGGTCAGTAGTTCTGTACCTTGCCAGAAGTGCCAGTTGATCACTCAGGGCCCCCTTTACGTCACTATAATTCATGGTCCCTGGCCTAGTCGATCTGACTGCTGAAACATACATCTTGATGGAGACAAGTTTAGCTGTCTCGGTGTTTGTGACAATGGGAAGGCTAGGAGTAAGCCTCTTCCTCGTCTTCTATTGTTGTAGGGTATGGCATACCCACATTGATTGGGGCGAGTCTAGTTCTCTTACTTGTTGGACGTTCTCGGGTCCCAGGTTTCCAGTGTGGCTTTCAGCATGAATTGGAGTTGGTTCCCCAGCTCGGTTATCTGATGGGTCAGGCTCTGCCCTGTCCACCTTGCCTTAGCAGTCTCTGGTTCAGTCTTCCTTGGTTAAGACTTCCTTCAGGGGGTGCTCAGGTGCGTCCTCCATGTACTCCTATGGTCCCTGTTGGGATTGAAATGGAATTCATTTCGTCTGCTTGCAGGATTGTCCCTTGGTCCTATTCAGGACGCTGTCTGGATGTCCTTACCCTCAAGGTTGTCCTTCTGGTGACTGTTACCTTGGTCAGGCGTGTGTTAGCGGGCGGTTCGGTCTACCTAGCCCTCATTCCTAGAGACACCAGGATAAGGTGGAGTTCCGCCTGAAGCCGGATTCTCTACATCTGAAGGTGTCTTATGTTCATTTATTCGAGATATTGTTATCCACGGCTATCCCCCATCCTAGCGACGCTGAGGAAGTGGTTCTGCATTCCTTATACAGGTGTTGGCAGTTTTTTCCTTAGGAGTCACTGTGTCCTTAGGGGAGCTGAGGTTCCTTGGGGCTTGTGGTCATTACATCCTGAATGTGCCCGATCTCGTCTGCTCTTCTGCTCTCGGGAGTTGGGTGGTTTGGTCCTGGTTGTTACCTTAACCCTTTTGGTGCCAAGCACGTAACACCTACGTGCTGGCTTGGCTGGGCCTTAAGTGCCAAGCCCGTAGGTGTTACGTGCTTGACTTTCCTCGCTTCTAGTTTAAAAAATAAAAATCAAAAATACTCACCTGACCCCTTGTTGGATCCGGCCGGGTCTCCTCTTTAATTTGGTGCCATCCGATCCCCCGTGGGGGGTCGGATGGCTCCAGGAGAGCCCCCGGAATAGGCCGCCCCCCCCCCCGCTTCTGCAGCAGCAGCTGCTAACTGTAAAAAAAAAAAAAAAATAAAAATGACATTCACTTACCTGTGTGTGCGCTGGCTCCCGCTGTCCCTCCTCTTCACCTGGGGGGCCTCCGATCCCCCCCCAGGACTTACCGTTCTTCAGGAGAGAGCCTGGGAGGCTCTCTCCTCTCTTCTTCAAGATGGCGGCCGCCATCTTGCCTCTAAGTCCCGCCCCCTTGGGGGCGGGGCTTATGACGTCATCCCGGTCCCGATCACCGGCTTCAGCTTTCTCAGCTTCTCAGATGCCGGTGATCGGTGCCCTGGAAGGAGGTGACAGGAGATCCTCTGATCTCCTGCCTTCTCCTTCTCTGGATGCCGATCACCGGCATCTGTCAGCTGAGCGGCGAGGGACAAGAGCTTGCAATCGAAGGTAAGTACAGTAAAAAAAAATTTTTTTTTTTTCTAATAAAATACTTTTTATTATTGTGTGGTGTTTTTTTTTCACATTAACCCTTTGTGAGCTGGTAAGGGGTCCATGAGACCCCTTATACCAGTTCACAAGGCTGGGGGGGTGGCAAGTCACCTGCCCTAGCGGGTGGCTTGCCATTAACCCCCGCACCCCCATTACCTGCCTCCCCAAAGGCCAGGGGGGGGCAGAAGAGCCCGGGCCCACATAGGCTATGTGGGCTTGTAGGCTGCAGGGTGGGGGGGCCACCAAAGCTGGCCCCCCCACTCTGTGCCTACAAGCCCCCATAGCTGGTCCCGGGCTGGTTACTTTGGGTAAGGGGGACCCCACGTCATTTTTTTTTTTGGATTTTTAAGGGTTTTTAACCCTTAAAAATCCAAAAAAAAATGGGGTCTCCCTCCCCGGGAAGGGGGACCCTATGTCATTTTTTTTTTTGAATTAACCATTTGTCATCCAGCAGCTATAAAAGGCTTCTGGGCAGGAAAGGGTGTCTACCTATACATATGTGGTATCGCTATAACCGGGAGAAATTGGGGTTTCTCACGCAATAAGATTTTATTGACAAACTTACATTTTTTATTACAAAAAACTCGACAAATTGTAAAAAAATATATTTTTTTTAATTTTTTTCACACATTTCACCCAAAAATGTTGAGAATACACCTAAAAAATACAAACAAGACATTTCATGTTAAAGCCCAGACTCTGTTGAAAAAAACAATATATAATTTTCCTGGGAAATCCCTGGAAATCCTTTCAAAAATGACAGTTGAACATGTGTAGCGCGAAACAGTCAAACTCAGTCTGGCAACAGGGAGTGGCAAATGCTGCAGGTAGGCTGGCAGCGAAAGGGTTAATGGATGTTACTCCTGGTACCTTGTTTCGGCCTTTGGCTTCTGCCAAATTTATTAGCGATCGGATTGTCAGGCTGTTACTCAGGCCTATTCAGGCAAGGGGAAGAATCTCCCTTGTTGCCTTGATTCCTTTTCTACGAGTGCTTGATGCCTCTTGGGCCTTTCAGCACCGGTTTTGCTGTTGAACTGGTTGGTTAGGCCACTACCATTGGCCTTCTGCTCATACCCTTTGCAAGGTTTTACAATGTTGATGTTAAGGCCTCAGCTCATGCTGTCTTGGCCGTATGGTTCTGCAGGTGACAGTGCTTTAAACTGTCTGCTGTTGTCGTTTTTTGTTGGGGATCCCACCCTACTTTATTGACACTGCTTTTGGATGTCCCAAGTGTAAGTATTATATCTGGACCAGGACGTACTGTATACTAAGAATAATACAATTCTGTGTAATACTCACATGTAGAATTGGTATTATTTGTATACAGTACGTCCTGCTCCACCCCACCCTGGTTTTTGCTTTTTTCTGGATCCCCTGTATGGTGATTGTTATCTTGTTATCATTACCAGTTGTTCTGGGTGGTTTTAAATTCTCCCGGCTTCTTGTTCACTGCTTTTCAATGCTGGGGATTTGTGGGAGGTCCCTGGGTATTTGAAGGGCCGGGAGGAGCCTGTTTTTCCATGTCTCTGCAGTGCAGAACCATCTGGCGGAGGATAACCCAAGTATAAGTATTATATCTGGAGCAGGACGTACTGTATACAAATAATATCAATTCTACAGGTGAGTATTTCACAGAATTGTATTTATATATCTATTGAGGTCATAAAGTCCCCCGGACGAAGGGAGTAGACCGCAGAGAGCCTCCATGCAAAATTTCTTGGTTCTGAGGAACCGGTTGAGAAAACTTTAAGTCCAAAATGTGCCTTATGGATCCATCCTTTTTGGGCACCGTAAAGAGGTTGGAGTAGTAACCCTGACCGTAGAAACGACCCCCATATCCCAAAGGTTTTGCACCACCAGGAAAAGTCCCTGTGCGGCCCGAGGGTCCGCAGGAACCCGAGACCTGAGGAATCTGGGAGGAGGCCGGTATGCGAACTCCAGCTTGTACCCAGAGGAGACCACCTCCGGGATCCAGTTGTCTGTGACCTCCAGAGTCCAGACCTGGGCAAAGAGCCGCAGCCGTCCCCCCACCCGTGAGGGTGAGGGCGCCCCCTCAATGCTGACAGGAACTCCTCTGAACGCAGGGAAGGAAATTCCCCTGCTTGTCCGAGAACCACGAAAGAAGGGATTGAATGAGCCTGAACCCCGAAGGGCCGGCGCTGCTTTTTGCGCTGAGGTTACTCACCTCCTTTCGCCACCAAGTCTAATTTATCACCAGGTGATAATTATCAACAGGTGCAGACCCACGAAGGGTAGCCCTGTGAGCGCCTCCATTGCAGCGATATCGGCCGCCCATTGGCGCAACCAGACCAATCAGCGTTTAGCACCAAGCAATGCCGAGGTCCTGCTACACATAAGGATAGTATCATCCAAGACTGATAAGACAATGCAATGAACATCTCACAGTGCGTCAATGCTGTAAATTCCTCACTGGAAGGATTAAATTGGGAACCATCCAATAGGCCCCTGATTAACGCTCTAGTAGCCACGGCCGTGAGAGCAGAGGCACAAACCAGGCGCAAGGCCGAACCCACACCGGCAAAGGCATGCAAAGCCATTTGCTCGATCCGTCGGTCCTCACTATCCTTCAAGTTAGTGGAATCCGGGAAATGCACAACCGACGTACTGGACAATCCCAGTACTGAAACGTCGACCAATGCTTAACAACATCAACAGGGAAGGGATACTTCCTATCCCACCCCTTGAGGGATACCAGGGAGCTGGCTAGGCTTATCCCATTCTTCAAGGATCAGATTGTTAACGTGTGTCTGATCCAGGAACTCCAAACGAGGTTTAGCAGTCCCAAAAAATTCCCCCCGTTGCGGAGGGGCCCCCGCAGAAGGGGACATAGCAAGCACCTCAAAAATACGGGTCAGGAGTCTGGGGGTATCCACGGTATCCCCACGCTCCATATCGGCATCAGCATCCAGGTACTGCTGATCGTCTGAGCCTTCAGATTCTGAAAACAATTCCCCTTCCTCAAGCGGGGAATAATAAGATCAAACAAAAGAGTCATAATCAAAGGCCGGCGCAGCGGGCGCCAAATGCCGTCTCTTAGCTGGGGCCTTCCTGGCCGCAGAGCTAGCAATCATCTTCTCAATGTTGGCCAGTCTAGCACAGACATCGGATTGCGACTCCCCGCTAATGACAACGTCACTTGGGGTCAAAGCCAGGCGTGGGGGTGTAGCTGATGAGGCCAGCGGAGCCGACCCGGCCGCACGGGGTCCTGATTGCCGCGCAATGGCCTGCTGTGCACATGGTCTCCCACAAGGGATACCCCACAGACCACACACTGCCGGGGTTGCCCCGAAGGGATCCCGAGCCCGGTATCCTGGGAAGCCTCCATATGGTGATTTTTTTATGGTAGTCGCAATGACCAATGGGAATTACGCTAAAAGCTACCCGGGATGCCCCTTAGCGTCCGTTAGTGGGAGGATTTGGCAATGACAAAGGAAACCCCAATTTGAAACAAGGGACCTAAAGGATCGGGAGAACCCCCTTTTTTATTAAGGTACGGTAGTCCCACCTGGAAGACACAATTAAGGAACCCTTAAGTAAAGGCATTCATTCTTATTAAAAAGCCATAAACGCAGTATAATACAAAATACAAACCCGGAGTTAAGAAAACCCAAGGGTTAAAAAGTATCCCCCAGCAATAGTGGTCATTAATCAAGGCATGAATAACACTATAAAATAAAACCAAAGCCCCGCAGGGCACTCACAGCGACCGTAGGGATAATGGCGTCTCACAGGGCCAGTCTTAGGAGGAAGGGCGGGCCAGCGCGGATCGCGCGCTGCATGTGGCCCCGCCCCCTCCCGACCCGGGAAGAGAAGGCGGCTCCCTGCCAAAGGCAGAGGCTGCAGCAGAGCGCCAGAGGAGGGGGGCGGGCCGCAACAAGCGTGCCGAGCGCCCTTGCCCGACTGGAAAATGATGAGGAGGCCGCGCTCCCAGCCATGCTGAGGAGACGGCAAAGGAGACCGACCCGCCGCCGCTGTAAACAGCGGGCGTGCGGGCCGGCATACCAGAGCACCAGTGCCCCAAAACACGCACACAAACTGCCACTCCCACGCTGGCAGAGCCTGCAAGTGAAGCACACACAGCACACAAGAAAAAAAACAACAATAAAGGTCAAAATGGAGGGTAAAGCCCCCCCCCCCTACTCACCGGGAACGGGGAGTAATGGAGGGGCTACCCAAGTTATATAGCGGTGGTAATAAACGGACAGGGCATCCCACACCAGGATCACCAACCTGGCAGCCGCCTACCCCTTGGAGGGGGGTCTCACGGAGGAGCATGGCTCCTATGCAGTACACCTCTAAGGTGTACCCTACCCTCGCCCGGACCCACAGCCAAGGCTGGGAGGCATAGGGACTTAAAAACAACAAGGTCCGGGCGGAAATAGGAAAAAATTGGCCGGGTGTGCACCCGGCTTACCTGCAAAGGAAAGAGACAGCCATCTTCTTGACTTGCTTCGCCGTCTGCAGAGACTTATCTGGGAATGTGTGGGAGGTCCCAGGTATTTATGGACTGGGAGGGGCTTTTTTTCTAGTCATCTCTGCAGAAGTTCGCCCTCTACTGGACTATAACCCACGTGTTATCATTCCGAAGCAGGGTGTGAGACATACTTGGAATAACTAAGAATGTCTGTGCCAATTAGCGCCAATGGTTTGACCACTGCGTCACTCTATGGCTAATTTAAAGCAGACTTAAGCAGTCCTTGACTCTGAATAAGAGCCTATCTTATATGTTTCCCACACCCTGTACATACAGATTGCTCAAATTAAAAATCATCCTACCTACACCTACTGCATGTTATGAGCCTTTAAACATCCAAGATGGTGGCTCATGGTACATCAGGCTGACTGCAAACAGGAAGTGCCTTCTGACTGTGTTGCTCTGCATTCTGGGATTGCTGTCCTTTCCCTGACCCCAGCTCTGCTCTGTCTGAGCAAAGCACTGCATTAATCCACCCCTATACTTTATCCCACTCTCCTGTGATGCTTCTGAGTCAAAATGGCATCGCCCGTATCCTAAAGTCCTGAACAGAGTTGCAGCCCAGTGGGAGAAAGAATATTAAGTAAGTGACAAAACTCTTTAAGATATTTTAATTTTAGATGCTGGGGAATCATTTTTTAAGGGTTTGGGCTTTTCATTAAATCGTGCTGAAGATCCGATTTAATGTCTGTTTTTGTTGGATTCCTTTGGATATTTAAACGTATGTGCATACAACTTGTCAAATGTTCTTCAATGATGGATGCCTGCAGATGATTTGTGTTTTAGTTTTTGTCCTGTTTCTATTACAGAAAATAAAAAAAAGGACATGCTTACCAAAGTCTTACTTACCTTACCTGGCTGCTGGTTTGCAAATATCAAAGGTCCCGCAATTTTTAGTTTTTAAAATAAAAAGTGAAAAAGGCAATTGATAAACATGCAGCGTTTTGCATGCTTATCAATGACCTACTCCTCTTACTTGGCCTTTGGCTCCCAAAGTTTGTGCTCCTGCATCACCATCTTGCTGCATCTGGCAGGTGTATGTGTGGAGCAAGAGTACCAGCTGCTGTATAGGTGACATATAGGTGACATCCTTCACCAGGATGTCCGCTGCTGCTGAACAAGCATTGCACAATACCCAATCACAGAAATAAAAGTCCTAACTATTGGGACTTTAAACCGGATCTTCACCCTGAATAAGAGTTGATCTTATATGCTCCCCCCAACTTGTACATACAGACTGCTCACATTACAATTCATCCTACCTGCATCTACTGCATTTTCTTAACCTTTGAACATCCAAGTTGGTGACCCATTGTGTCTTCTGATTGTGCTGCTCTGCATTCTGGAATTGCTGTCCTTTTCCTGACCCCAGCTCTGCTCTGTCTGTACAAAGCACAGCTATAACCCGCCCCCTGCAATCCTCCCCTCCGTATGTGATGCTTCTGAGGCAAGATGGCGGCACCCATATCCTAGAGTGACTAGAGTTGTGGCCCATCGGGGGAAAGAATATTAAGTATGAGACTAAACACTTAACATATATTAATTTTAGATGCTGGGGAATGATTTTTTTAAAGGTTTGGGCTTTTCATTAAATGATGCTGAAGGTCTGGTTTAAGATGTGAGTGTAGCAGTTAGCGACAAGTAGAACATCTTATACAGACAAGTTTATGACTCTCACCTTTTGCACAGCACAGTGCAGCTCTGTTGTATCAGCTATGCCAGTCATAAGGGGCACTGAATCCTAAGCTGCCATACAGCACAATGCTAGGAAAAGTATTGAAGTGTTTTAGAACAGAAAAATGTTGCAATGAAATGCAAAAAAAGGAAATAGTTTGTTTAACATGTCAAAAATGCAAACATATGATTTGTTTTACACCTGCTATTCTTTTACAAATTGTCACATGCCACTTTTTCTTCCTGATTTTTAATCCAATGACAATTAAAATGGTCCTAAAAGCACTACAAGGTTTGCAACATTTTCATCACAACAGTGTTTTCAGACAACTTTAATGCAGAGATTTCCTGATCCTGTCTTTCTAACCATATGATTGGCCGAGGCAGCGCTCCACATTCCCAAGCTCATAAGTTTAATGTGTGCTTGCTCTAACTCAGCATTTTCATTTGAGCGGATCACAATCTGGTGTTCAGTAGAAAAAGGGTTACTACCAGCGTTCTCAGCTGGGGAGGTCATTGCTGCTGATTGATTTAGCCAAAGCTGCTGCTACGCTCACCTGTTACAGTGGAAGGATTCTGGGACTTGAAGTCAGAAATTATACCCACTTGAGCAACACAGAGCCACAGGAATATAAGAAACTTGGAAACCACATGCTAATAATTAAATCACAGGTCTGGTGGCACAGTTCTAACACAAAAGTTTTTTTACATTCCAAAACATTAAGGCGGAATATCCTTTAAACGCCAGTCACGGAAAATTTACAGGGCTGGCACTCCTGTTTTATTCAAAATATTAAGAAAACACTGAAAGAATTACAAACAAGATATTTCATGTCAAGGGCCAAACTCTGCAAAAAAAAACTGTAATTTTCCTGGAAATCCCTGTAAAAATCACAGATAAACATGTATAACGCAAAATGTTGAAAAATAGACTGGCAACAAAGGTTGACAAAATCTCTAGGTAGGCTGGCAGTTAAAGGGTTAATATAGATATATATTTTTTTCTTTTACTGCTTACCTACTTCTATTGCTGTTTGCTGCTGGCAGCCGAAAGTGAGCGTCAGAAGCCAAGAGAGGGCAGAGGATCGGTGTCCTTTGTCCCACTCCCAGCTACTGCTGCTGGCTCTGGCCTTCGTCTCTCACTCCCGCTGCAGGTGGGGGGGGGGGGGGCTTTTATATCGGTGCAGTGAGCTGACGTCCATACATGCATCTAGGCCTAATTCAAGTTCAGTCTGCAGTATGTGGATGTAGGTGTTAAAAACCAAGAACTAGGAAACCTCCCCAAGGGGTAGAAGAGCACCAACAAAATGTAATAATAATGACTCTACTAAACAAGGATAGCAGAAATGATCCTAAAAAAAGTCTTAAATATGTGTGTATCTAGCCTAAAGGTCCAATAAATATGTACACAAGCTGTATGCCAAGTAAAGAAACCCTGGGGAAGTGGCAGTCATGTGGTGCTGTGCGTAAGTTCAGCGGCTTTCACCCGTACAGAGCAGAGAATGAAGCTCTGTGCAGCTTCAAGATGGCCATGCCCCAGGCTACAACCGGCAGGGGGGTGCTCCTAGATTGTAGATTGTGGGGAAAAGTGTAGGTGTAGGGGCAGTGTTTTTAGTTGTTGCTTCCACTTTTATGAGGACCAAAACCCTCTTTGGCAGTCTGCCTCCCCTCCTCCCCGGGGCATCTTGATTTAGGTTACCCTGTGGTGTGAGACCCAGGTCTTGCTATATATTAAACTCGGTTTGGGGTCCTACGGCTCTGCACACCAGCTGAATGTTTGCGCAAGGTGGAGGGAGTGGAGATGATGTAGGATTCTCACTCAAGCTCTTCCCTCTGAGTATATGGTGACCATGGGTTTCACACCAAGGCGCAACCCAGATTAGGATGTCCCAGAAGGGGGGGGGGGGGGGGGGGTCATCTGGATGGAGAACCAGGTTGAGTCCTGTGGCTTACAGGGTTTTGGTCAACTTTAAAGTAGACTTCTTTGGGATCCAAATCCCCCCTGGAAATGTGGCGAATTAGAGAGGAAATATATTTTTTTGTTAATTAAAGTAGGTCTAAAAGCCAAGGACAGAAGACTAAGAAGAGGCATGGAGGAGGGATGATAGTTCGTCAGGCCTCTGCACTCTTGTGTGTCCACTAGGTGTGTCAGAAAAAATCGATTTGGTCAAGGCTCTCTCTCTTTAACCGGTCTTCTCCCCCTCCTGCCTTTTCAACGGGCGCCACAATCTTCACGACTAGCCCCGCCGCTTCTGGGGCGGAGCGGATGACATCATCCCCGCGTGCGTCATCCCGGATCGGCGAATCAGTCAGATGCTACGATCGCTGGGCGGAGAGGGGCAGGAGATTATCTGATCCCCTGCCTCCCTCCTCCAGCGATTACCGCATCAGTCATTGCGAGGGACACAGGAGCTGACAATCGAGTAAAGAAAAAAATATGTATATATATTTTTTTAATAATGTGATGTGTCGTGTGTGTTTTTTACTGTTAACCCTTTGTGAACTGGTCCATGAGACCCCTATACTAGTTCCCAGGGCTAGCCACAGGTGACTTGCCAATAACCCCCGACTCCCCAATTACCTGCCTCTCCAAAGCCCGCTATACGTATCATATCGCCAGATTCTTGCCAATTCACACCCATAGTGTCCACACACATAAGCCTACATGCTGGCTGCTCCCTTCACCTATATCCAGACTACACACAGGAAGCTGCATCCCTTATCTTGAAAAGAACCAGGCACGCCTACAGCGAGACCATTGCAACACTGCAATTCTCAGCTGCTTTCTATCTCACAGTGAAGAGGGAACACTTAGAAAAATTAAAAATAAACACCTTACCTCTCCTCCCTGCCGATTCTTCACCAAGGTCTCCAATACTCGTATCCCAAGATCAGCGCCTCGTGCAGAGGGGACATGCCAAGACCTACCCCCTCTGTTGCAGTGAATGGAGCATAGTGCACTTCAGTCACTGTAACAGAGGCAGGACCTTGTCCACCAATTTGTTTACAAATGGCAGACAAGTACCCAAGGAGTACCTAGGGGTGTGCATGCCGTAGGATCTGATCTCAGGATCGGGTATTACAGATTGCAGGAGGAGAAGAGGTGTTTGTTTTTCACTTTTGCCTGTACTGCCCTTTTAGAGTCTGTAATGCCAAAGCAAAAAAAAAAGTGGTGCACCCCTTTACTTCTCCACAGCAGCTGCCACCTAGTCAGGTCCCTTGAGTGAGCCCTTCAGTGAATGTGCACACTCCATCCACTGCAATTTAGGTTTACAGTCTATTTACTGCACTGCTAATGTACAAGCAGGCCAGGATATCTCCATCATGGCCGGCCTTTGTGTAAGCTGTGCGGTCATACAGGGCGCTATCCCAACCTCCCTGTAATGGGGTGCTATTCTAACACCCCTGGGACCAAAATCCACCCTGGAATCTAAGGGGCTCCTGGGCAGGCTTACCCCTTCCCACTGGGGCATCCCGCGGTGTGAAACCCACAGGGCGCCAAGTAAATTCACCTTTCCCTTGAGCCCAAAGCGCATGTGCATCCAGCACCACTTGGATCCCTTCTCGGCTGTGCGTGGCCCTGCCTGCCGCAACTGAATGGCTGTGCGTGGCCCTGCCTGCCGCAACTGAATGGCTGTGCGCGGCCCTGCCTGCCTCACCTGAATGGCTGTGCGTGGCCCTGCCTGCCGCAACTGAATGGCTGTGCGCGGCCCTGCCTGCCTCACCTGAATGGCTGTGCGTGGCCCTGCCTGCCTCACCTGAATGGCTGTGCGTGGCCCTGCCTGCCTCACCTGAATGGCTGTGCGTGGCCCTGCCTGCCTCACCTGAATGGCTGTGCGTGGCCCTGCCTGCCGCAACTGAATGGCTGTGCGTGGCCCTGCCTGCCTCACCTGAATGGCTGTGCGTGGCCCTGCCTGCCGCAACTGAATGGCTGTGCGTGGCCCTGCCTGCCTCAACTGAATGGCTGTGCGTGGCCCTGCCTGCCTCATCTAAATGGCTGTGCGTGGCCCTGCCTGCCTCATCTAAATGGCTGTGCGTGGCCCTGCCTGCCTCATCTAAATGGCTGTGCGTGGCCCTGCCTGCCTCAACTAAATGACTGTGCGTGGCCCTGCCTGCCGCAACTGAATGGCTGTGCGTGGCCCTGCCTGCCTCAACGAAATGGCTGTGCGTGGCCCTGCCTGCCTCAACTGAATGGCTGTGTGTGGCCCTGCCTGCCTTATCTAAATGGCTGTGCATGGCCCTGCCTGCCTCAACTGAATGGCTGTGCATGGCCCTGCCTGCCTCATCTAAATGGCTGTGCATGGCCCTGCCTGCCTCATCTAAATGGCTGTGCGTGGCCCTACCTGCCGCAACTGAATGGCTGTGCGTGGCCCTGCCTGCCTCAACTGAATGGCTGTGCGTGGCCCTGCCTGCCGCAACTGAATGGCTGTGCGTGGCCCTGCCTGCCTCAACTGAATGGCTGTGCGTGGCCCTGCCTGCCTCACCTGAATGGCTGTGCGTGGCCCTGCCTGCCTCACCTGAATGGCTGTGCGTGGCCCTGCCTGCCTCACCTGAATGGCTGTGCGTGGCCCTGCCTGCCTCACCTGAATGGCTGTGCGTGGCCCTGCCTGCCGCAACTGAATGGCTGTGCGTGGCCCTGCCTGCCTCACCTGAATGGCTGTGCGTGGCCCTGCCTGCCGCAACTGAATGGCTGTGCGCGGCCCTGCCTGCCTCACCTGAATGGCTGTGCGTGGCCCTGCCTGCCTCACCTGAATGGCTGTGCGTGGCCCTGCCTGCCTCACCTGAATGGCTGTGCGTGGCCCTGCCTGCCGCAACTGAATGGCTGTGCGTGGCCCTGCCTGCCGCAACTGAATGGCTGTGCGTGGCCCTGCCTGCCGCAACTGAATGGCTGTGCGTGGCCCTGCCTGCCTCATCTAAATGGCTGTGCGTGGCCCTGCCTGCCTCATCTAAATGGCTGTGCATGGCCCTGCCTGCCTCATCTAAATGGCTGTGCGTGGCCCTGCCTGCCTCAACTAAATGACTGTGCGTGGCCCTGCCTGCCGCAACTGAATGGCTGTGCGTGGCCCTGCCTGCCTCAACGAAATGGCTGTGCGTGGCCCTGCCTGCCTCAACTGAATGGCTGTGTGTGGCCCTGCCTGCCTTATCTAAATGGCTGTGCGTGGCCCTGCCTGCCTCAACTGAATGGCTGTGCATGGCCCTGCCTGCCGCAACTAAATGGCTGTGCGTGGCCCTGCCTGCCGCAACTGAATGGCTGTGCGTGGCCGTGCATTGCTGAATGGAGCGAGTGATGACGAGGGATTCCATTCAGCCTCTCCAGCAACACATTAATATGCATTGTGGGAAAGGCTGATTGGATGAGTGGCCGTGCCTGGGCTTGAGAAAAGGTGAGTTTGCTCAGAGTTCTGGGGGGTTTCACACAGCGGGGCACCCCAAACCGGGGTAGGACCGAATCCCTTGATAGTGAGAATCCTGGGTTTTGGTCCACTTAAATAAAGAGGGATCTAAACTGATTCAGCAGTCTTTCTTTTTCACATGTTCCCCATCTCTCGTCACATTCCTTCTATATATCTCTTTTTATCTTGTGTACAGTTACCATACTATTTTTCTATATTCCCTATCTTTTATCCACACCCCCCTCTTTAATTTCCAAACCCCCTTTCTCTTTTTTCAAGTCTTTCTCTTATCCACATTTCCTGTTTTCCCTCTCCTCTCTTTTCCACCCCACCCCATTCTCTCCCTCTATTTTCCACATTCACCCATTCTTTTTTCTGTAGTTCCCCCTTCTCTCTTTCTTACACATTTCCTCTTTCTTGCTTTCTCAGTGTTTCTCTTTTCTCCCTTTCTTCTGTCTTGGCCTCTTTTCCACATTCCCTTTTCCCCATTCCCTCCTTCTCTTTTCCCCATTCCTTCCCTTTTCCACATTCCCTCCATCTCTTTTCCACATTCCCTCTCTAATTTCCAAACCCCCTTTCTCTTTTTCCCAAGCCTTTCTCTTATCCACATTTCCTGGTTTTTCTCTCTTCCTCTCTTTTCCAGCCCCCACCCCCCCCCCCCCCCCATTCTCTCCCTCTATTTTCCATATTCACCTATTCTTTTTACCGTAGTTCCCCCTCCTCTCTTTCTTACACATTTTCTCTTTCTTACTTTCTCAGTGTTTTTCTCTTTTCTGCCTTTCTTCTGTCTTGCTCCGCGTCACTGCTGCTCTGGCCCGCCCGTCGAGGTTCGCTTTGGCGCCATTTTGATGCTGGTCGCACGCACGCGTGGTAGCGGTCCTCCTCCTCCCTCAGTCTGTAAGTGCCCTCGCGGGCGATTTTCATGATCCTTGATTACTGCGCATGGTTCTGACACTCTTTATTCCCATTATGTCTTTCAGACTGGTGAACACCATTGGCTTCTCCCGGCCCGGTGTTAAATTATAGCGGGCCTTGTTAAATTCTCCCACTTCCATAGTGGGTCTTTGGAGCATCCAGGGTTACTTATTGTGTAAATCCCTACTGGCATATTGTGCCTTGATTAATCACCATATGGAGGCATCTCAGAATTATGTGACCGGGGTCCCCCTGGGACAAGACCGGCGGTGTATAGCGTGTGGACAACCCCATGCTGATGCTGGCAGGGCACGGGTCTGTGTTCCCTGTGCCGAGCAAGCACTGGCCCAGCAATCAGGTCGGCCAGTGGCTACACCTAGCTCCAATTCACCCCAGGCTTAAATCTCTCTCCTGCTGAGTCGCCTACAAGCGGGGAATTGCAGCCTGCCGGCCCTTCCAGGCTGCCTACGGCTGAACAGATTATTGCTAGGTTGTCAGAGTGTATGGGCCCTGGTAGAAAGCGGCACCTGTCGCCCCATGTCTCTGTATGCTCTATGAGAACTGAGGGGTTTGCTACTCCGTGTGACTATACCCCTTCTGATGAAGGGAGTTGTTCTCTGACTCAGGCTCTTCTGATGAGAGGCAGAGGAGTCATGACAATTCTGGACCTGAATACTGGGGCTAGTGTGACACATACGACCTGTTGATTAAGGTCTTTAAGGCGCTGTCTATCTCTCCCCCCCGGTCAGGTCTCCAAGCCTAGAGGGGAGCGTTTCCATACTGCAACTGCACGTTTGGAATTTTTAGAGCAGGCTCATTTCCATGCTCTTGTGCTCAAATGGAAATGCCCCAGTAAATTTCCAGGGGTTCCAGGGGACTGGCATAGGAAATACCTTTTCCCCCTGAGGTGGTTAATTGCTGGTCATCACCCCCCGTGGTGGATGCGCCGATCATAGGGGTCCCTAATCCCCCCTTTATTACAACCCCTGCTTATAGTACCCTTCGGGATGCTGAGGACCGGCGCATTGAGCTGCTGGCCTCCCACGCCTTTTCTTGATGTGCCTCCCGCCCGGGACTGCGCTGCGCACGGTCTGTGCCGCAGCCATTACTGCAGTGGCCGCTAGAACCCTCATAAAAAAATTGCTGGATCACCCCGAGGATCTCCCCTGGGAGGTGTTTAATGCACTCTCCAATTGTGATGTATTTGTGAAGTTTATTCTATTAGCGCTAGATGACGCGATTAGAATGTGTGCAAGAACTTCCGCCCTTGCGGTGGCTATTCGTCGCTTGGTCTGGCTGCGACAGTGGGGTGCTGATTATGCTACTAAAAAGACTCTTACTGGGCTCCCCTTCAGAGGGCAACGCCTATTTGGGGCCCGCCTAGACCTGTTCGGTAAAAAGGGCAAATCACCCCTTCGCAGACGGCCGTCCCGGCCCCCTCGAGGCAGGAGCACCCCGCCCTCCCCCCTACCTTAGTGTTAAACAGGAACCAGGGGTGTCTTTCCGGATTTTTGGGGCAGACTCCTGCCCCACGAGCAGCAGACAATGCTCTGGCACCTCCGGCGGGGCTAAGCCCAAATCTTCCACCAAACCCCCTCAAGCATGATGGGGCGCCCTCGCCCGGCTGGGTGAGGGGATGGCTGCAGCACTATCAGAAGGCATCTCGCCTCATTTTGGTGGATTCAGGAGGTTGTGTCCTCCAGATACAGGATAGCGTTTGCTGCACGGACTTCCCCAGTTTTTATCAGGTCCCAGGTACTCCTGGTCCCTGCCCCTGTTCAGTTGCTGGCACAGGCATGTTAGGCCTGCAAGATCTGAGGGTCTCTTGCAGATTGCCCGTAATAGGCAGAGGCAAGGACCCGCTATACCACCTTCCACAGCCCCCCAAAGGATGTGTCGGGTGGCCCATTCTGGATTCACAGCAATTCTCTAATTACAGGCAGTTTCCTGCATGGAAACTCTTTGAGTTGGGCCATCAGCACCTTGCGCCCTGTGGGTGTCTTGCCATCTGGGGAACTCTTCAATGCTTATGTTTACATTCCTGTGCCCTCAGATCTCCGAGGCTCTCCAGGTTCGTGTTGGAAGTCCAACACTGTTAATTGTGGCCCTGTTATCTGGCCTCTCTTCAACTCCCAGAGTGTTCACTCAGGTGCTGTCGATGGTGATGTCTCTGATGAGACCAAGGGACGTCCGTGCGATGTTTACCCGGACGCCCTTCCTCACTTCCCTGTCTCTGCGTCAGGATAGTTGGATACCCGGCTGGTGGGCCCATTGGGAGTCATTTGGATGGGTGTTCAATCACCTCGAGTCTTCGCTGTTCCCTAAAGTGGTAACTCCATTAATAGGAATGATTCTGGATCAGGTTCAAACCAGATTCTCCCCCTCTCAGCAATTAGGTGGGCATTCTGGGCTCATGGGCCCAGTCCCTCACTACTGTCCCGGTTTCTTAACACCAGGCAGGGATGCACCTGGTGGGCCGTTGTTAACTTGCTCGGCAGGAGCCCGAGTAGCTAAAGAGGTCCCTTATGCTCAGTTCCCCTTGAGCCCGTCTGCGACTTCTATTGGTAACATAGGACAGGGATCCAGCACCCCTGGAGCAGGGCCTGTGGGCCTTCCCACCTGTATGACGGTTTTCTCTTGAAAGTGGTTGAACTTGAGGGACCTGTCTGGGGGCAGTCCCCCCTTGCCCCTTTCTGGAAACGGCCACCATGGATGCCAACCTTTCAGGTTGAAGGGGATGGTTTCTTCCGAACCCCCCTGCGATTCTGGTGTTGGTGGGGCCCTTAGAGGGTCCTTATGCCTATTGAAGTCTAAACAGTGAGCGTTTTTCAGTTGACTCATCTCGCTTGACCGCTCCCCTTCTGGAATTGCCAGGCTGGGGGTGCTCGGTCCGTCTGACGTCAGACGTGCTACATTAACCATTGGAAGGGGCCTGGAGCTGGCGGACCTTCCAGGGAGTGTCTATGTTCCCTTCTGGGCGGAGACAATGCTCCCTGCATGTTAGTGATATTAGCCCCGGCGAAGCCCCTCTGCGACAGGATGTGCTAATCCCCGTGTCGTTATGGAGTCCAACCAGTCGTGGATCTGTTGGGTTCCGTCACCTTCACAGGCTATCGGCCTTTGTTTCCCTGTCCCAGGATCCTATGTCAGTGGTCCGGATGCCTTTAGTACCGTCTTGACAGGACGTTTGGTTCTGTATGTCCTTCTCCATTCCCTCTGCTAGGCAGGGTTATGCGGAAGATTACTCTGGTAAGGGGACCAGTGATTCTGGTGGCCCCCAGTTGACCTAGTATAGTGTGGTTGCAGACATGGTACTGTGGTCAGTAGTTCTGCACCTTGCCAGGAGTGCCAGTTGATCACTCAGGGCCCCCTTTACGTCACTATAATTCATGGTCCCTGGCCTAGTCGATCTGACTGCTGAAACATACATCTTGATGGAGACAAGTTTAGCTGTCTCGGTGTTTGTGACTATGGGAAGGCTAGGAGAGAGCCTCTTCCTCGTCTTCTTCTATTGTTGGTAGGGTTGGCATACCCACATTTATTGGGGCGAGTCTAGTTCTCTTACTTGTTGGACGTTCTTGGTTCCCAGTGTGGCTTTCAGCATGAATTGGAGTTGGTTCCCCAGCTCAGTTCTCTGAGGGCTCTGCCCTGTCCACCTTGCCTTAGCAGTCTCTGGTTCAGTCTTCCTTGGTTAAGACTTCCTTCAGGGGGTGCTCAGGTGCGTCCTCCATGTACTCCTATGGTCCCTGTTGGGATTGAAATAGAATTCATTCCGTCTGCTTGCAGGATTGTCCCTTGGTCCTATTCAAGACGCTGTCTGGATTTCCTTACCCTCAAGGTTGTCCTTCTGGTGACTGTTACTTTGGTCAGGCGTGTGTTAGCGGGCAGTTCGGTCTACCTAGCCCTCATTCCTTGAAATACACCAGGATAAGGTGGAGTTCCGCCTGAAGCTGGATTCTCTACATCTGAAGGTGTCTTATGTTCAGTTATTCGAGATATTGTTATCCACGGCTATCCCCCTTCCTAGCGACGCTGAGGAAGTGGTTCTGCATTCCTTATACAGGTGTTGGCAGTTTTTCTCCTTAGGGGTCACTGTGTCCTTTAGGGGAACTGAGGTTCCTTGGGGTTTGTGGCCATTACATCCTGAATGTGCCCGATCTCGTCTGCTCTCGGGTGTTGGGCGGTTTGGTCCTGGTTGTTACCTTAATGGATGTTACTCCTGGTACCTTGTTTCGGCCTTTGGCTTCTGCCAAATTCATTAGCTATCGGCTTGTCAGGCTGTTAGTCAGGCCTACTCAGGCAAGGGGAAGAATCTCCCTTGTTGCCTTGATTCCTTTTCTACGCGTTCTTGATGCCTCTTGGGCCTTTCAGTACCGGTTTTGCTATGGAACTTTCACATTCACTCCTTCTCTTTTCCTATTCCCTCTTTTCCCCGTTCCCTCTTTCTCTTTTCCCTGTTCCCTCCTTCTCTTTTCCCTGTTCCCTCCTTCTCTTTTCCATATTCACTCATTCTCTTTTCGCCATTCCCTCCTTCTCTTTTCCACATTACCTCCTTTTCTTTTTCCCATTTCCTCCTTCTCTTTCCCCCATTCTCTCCTTCTCTTTTCCATATTTTCTCCTTCTCATTTTCCACATTCGCTCCTTCTCTTTTCCACATTCTGTCCTTCTCTTTTTCCCATTTCCTCCTTCTCTTTTCCACATCCTCTCCTTCTTTTTCCTATTTCCTCCTTCTCTTTTCCACATTTCTTCCTTCTAGTTTTCATACATCCTTTTCTATGTTCTCTTTTCTGCTTTCCTTTTTATTCTTTTTCTTCCTTCCTGCTTTATTCACCCCCTCCTTTTTCTTGCCCCAGCCACCTTTGTCTCCCTCTTTTCTGTGCCCCCTTTCCTGTTGAGTGAATGTGTCTGTGGGGCATTTTCCCTAAGGCCAACCCTGATTTACACAGCTCAGACCTGAACCATCTAAAATTGGGATGCCCTGCTGTGTGAAACCCCCCAAATCGCCCCATACACTTACCTTATTTCCAGGTCCAATGAAGCTGTGTAAGCCGTGCCCGCATCCCCGCTATCCCTCTAGCAGGGCGCGCACCAGGAATTTCTGATTGGCTGCCACAGGCGCGCTCCCTGTTAGTGGGTAGCAGGGGATGCGGCCGCCAGCACTCGGAGCTGCTCACCTTAGACGAAGGCTTAGATGGCGTGACGTGAGCAGCTCCGAGCTCCCTGATTGGTTCTTGCCCTGGGTTTTGGTCCACTTTAAATGGGGCCCTGTCAAGACCATACAGTAAACTTTTTTTCAGTTTCTTAAAGCGGACCTTCACCCTGAATAGGAGTCTATCTTATGTTTCCCTCACCCCCTACAAACAGACTGCCCACATTAAAAATCACACTGCCTGCACCTATTGCATTTTTTTTAACCTTTTGACATCCAAGACGGCGGCCCATGGAGTCTCAGGCTGCCTGCAGGCAGGAAGTGTCCTCTGTGCCGCTCTTCATTCTGGGATTGCTGACCGTTTCCTGACCCCAGCTCTGCTCTATCTGTGCAAAGCACAGCTATAACCCGCCCTCCTGCACTTTCCCACCCCCTCCTCTCCTCAGCATGTGATGCTTCTGAGTCAAGATGGCAGCGCCCGTATCCTAGAGTCCTGAACAGAGTTGCAGCCCAGTGGTGGAAAGAATAATAAGTAGAATAATAAGTAAACGACTAAAAACTTAAAATATATTCATTTTGGATGCTGGGAAATAGTTTTTATGGGTTTGGGCTCTTCATTAAATGATGCTGAAGGTCTGGTTTAACTCAATTGGATGCAGCCAGGCAGCTAAAGACTGAACAAGAGAGATAAATGGAGCTTCCTTTCTCTAAATGATGCGTGGCTATGATAAATAAGGTGGAGGCACAATGATGGGGCCAGCAGAGCCCCTCAGTGCAGGACCACTATAAAATCCCATTAATAGAATGGGCAACTAATGATTGCTCTCCTGCATGTGGCCATAACTCCCACACAGGGGTGGCAGCTGCATGGGGCCCATGAGGTCAGGGGGGGCCCTGCAGCTTTTCTCTCCTATGTGTGTTCGCATTGCATCACCCACAGGGAGGAAGCACAACTTCATTTTGCTGTTTGTAGCAAATAAAAATATATCAGCATCGTGTAATAGGAAACTGGCGGCCTCGGCTGCCGCCATTTCTGTACCCCGTGACATCACGATTCTTCAGTACCTGCTTAGCTTCGTGCAAAGCCAAACGTCACCCTCCCGCCATTCCCCAGGTCTGTCACCTGCCGTTACCGCAACAACCAGCCCAGCATCCAGCCCCTAGCCACGCCCCCTTCCAGCATGTAGCACAGGAGCAACTCTCTGGAGGCGTGGTCACACTGTACAGTACAGAACGAGCAGCGCATGCGGATTGGCTAACGAAGCAAGTCTGCCTAGGCTCACTCCATGCCGGTAACCAATAGGATTCCATACCGCTCCCGTGACGTTGGTAGTGCGTAGTATTGGCGGCCAATCGGAGGCTAAGAAAAAGATCGCTCGGTTTTTGCGTGACGGCAGCGAGTTCTCTGTCCCGGTGCTGAAGAGGAAAAGGTTCATCATATAAAGCGAGGCGAGCGTACTGCGCTACGGCACACGGCTTCCACCCGGGGACAGGTGAGCGATGACACCCAGCTAACCCATAGCTATGCATGTCACCTCCGATTCATTACAGAGGAGACTAGATACAAAATGAATACTTTATATTACAACAGTTATATATATATATTTTATTACTGTTCATAAAGTGCCATAATCTTTCATGCTGTTGTACAAGGTTGAACAGACAGGTAAAACAAATAATATAAAAGGTATTCAGATAATAAATATCTATTATATTATAGTATTACAGTATCGGCCCATGCAAGACAATGCTATTTGTTTATCAGCGCTATCATTTATCTTTATAATCGGAATATTTTTGTTATAATTGAGTTATCTTTATAGCCCCGTCCTCTTTTATCCTGCAGTACATGAGGGATAGAGATAATAGGTTCAGGAAACTTCAGGGCAGGATCAGATTAAGTGTGGTGGAGGCCCCTGGGCACAAAATCTGGTGGGGGCCCAAGATACTGTATTTTTTTTCCTTTAAAATAATAGTCCAGCCAAATTACTAATTGGTGGTTCTTTGGCACTCACCTACTTACTGGAAGGTCAGATCGAATCCCTTGTGCACCCCTCATAATCCGGCCCTGATTGTATTGGGCCCAGCCACAAAAGGGGGGCCCTGAACCTGCATAGCCCTGCATAACTAGAATATGTGCCACATGGCAGCCATGCTTGGATCTTGTCCCAGATTGGCTATGGCTGCTCAATCTTTAGCACTGGAGAGGCTGGGATGGGGTAGGGCCATAACCTTGTGTTTGTGTGGGGTATAACATTCCTGGAAAAGCTGTCCGCTTGGCTTTCATCTTGTTCGTCTCCCCTCTCCAGCAAAATGCGCCCAGGCACCAGCGATGTGGCCTGGTAGACCTGAACTCGAACCCTGAGCAGCCCTTGATGGCATAGCCCACATGGGCATAGCGCTTATGCTGGATGATCTCATAAGAAGACGTTCTATTAGATTAGTGCTGGTTAATTTTGTTATCATTGAACTTTGGGCCACTTTTCCTTGTACAACAGTTTTGTGTATAAATCATGAATAGTTATGACTGAAACTTATTTAATCAATATCTCTGGTTTAATGCAGGCCCCCTAATCCCAACATCAGCAGCAATGGCATCCAACGATAGTGTCCTGAGCTCGGCTCACCTGGCCGTCGAATACATAGACTCCCTCCTGCCAGATAACCCTCTGCAGCTGCCCTTTAAGCACGCCTGGACCTACATGCTGGACAATTACACCAAGTTTGAGATTGCCACATGGGGCTCGCTGATTGTCCACGAAGCCATCTATTTCCTGTTCTGCCTGCCCGGCTTCCTCTTCCAGTTCATGCCATTCATGCAGCGCTTCAAGATCCAGCAGGTGCGTGCGTCTTTCTGTCCTGCATGGGATTATATAGTGAGGGAATAGCTAGTGCTGTGCAAGATAATTATACAGGTGGGGTAAAACATACAGTACATAAGCTATTACAAGCAAGGTGATAGCTAAGATACAGTACGAGTAAAAGCCCTGCCCTATAAAAGTTATAGTCTAAAGCAGGAGGATTAAACTCATTTTGTGGCCACATCAGAATTCTGGTTGCCTTCAAGGGGCCAATTAATTACAATCCCAAAACATAATGCAAACATGACCACTTAAAGCGTTCCTTCACTCTGAATAAGAGCCTATCTTATATGTTTCCCACACCCTGTACATACAGATTGCTCACAAAAATCATCCTACCTGCATCTACTGCATGTTATGAGCCTTTAAACATCCAAGATGGCGGCTCATGGGTCGTCAGGCAGCCTACAAACAGGAAGTGCCTTCTGACTGTGCTGCTCTGCAGACGCAGATGCTAAATGAGTTTGCCCAGGGCAGCCCAACTATCATTTGCTTTTTCCACCACACCTGGCATTAGCTAGCAATAACCCCTGCAGCAGCTGTAGCACCCTCTGCTGTGGCAGTGAGTTGGGTGGGTTAGGTAAGCCCCCCTTGTGTGGCAAGATCTGGTTGCAAAGAGGCACAAAACAGTTGCAGACACTACTCGCTTCTCCCCAGGAATGTGGAAAAGGTGCACACCAGACACTGTTATAGGCGTCTGGGCACAGGATTAGAGACACTGGAGCACAGCACTTGGCAGCACCACACCCTGTCAAGAATGGGTCGGCTAGAAGGGGCGTCGCAAAGCCGCCGACACCTGTCAGAGGGCCAGATAAAAAGGCTTGGAGGGTTGTATCTGGCCCCCGGGCCTTGAGTTTGACACATGTGATCTAAAGGATAGGTATTGTATGGTTGGCAATCACATGACTGGTGGGGGCCAATCAGGTTTAATTTTATAGCACACACAAATAACAAACCGAGGCAGTGGCGAAAGGGCCAGCGGCCAGTAAGCAAGCAGACTTAGGCCCTTATTTAACAAGGGATAGCGCCAGGTAGCGAATGGTGAGCGAACGGTAATGATGGTCACCGCCACGAGAACGCCGGCTCCCCTCCGCAATCACACATTTATCAAGCCGATCCTGCTTAGCGACTGACAGAGCGCCAGATAGCGAATCATTCATCATTATTCCAGCCTCACCCCACAGCACCAGCGAGCGACCTTGAACAGCGACAGGTATGACCTCTCGCTACCTGGCGCTCTCCAATGCATTTCAATGGAGCAATCTTTAAATATTCATAATTAATTGTTATTAATGTTTTTTTTTTTTTTTTTAAATGGCAAAAATTCTGTGACCACTTCTGCAATGTTAGATTTTTTTTTTTTTAATGTAAAAAAAAAAAAAAAAAAAAAAATGTGCAGAATTGATATTACAGGTCTGATATTAATGTATTCATATTACAAAATGTTTTGAAAAACATGTTTTTTTTTTTTTTCTAAAAATATGGTTGTTTGGGGGTTAAAAAACTACTTTTAACCCATCGCCGCCAGCGCTCTGGGGTTTAAACAAGCATTTCACAGCGCGAGAATTTTTGGAGCGTGATTTGTTAATGAATATGCTGGGAGCCGTTCGCTATGGCCATTCGCTGTCATGCGCTCCCATACAACGCTGAACCTGTCAAACAGCGACTACTAACCCCGTATTCAACATTACCGCACACCGACTGAGTCGCTGTCAACAGCCGAACAACGGCCAAGCACAGCGACTACTAGCGGGCGCTGTGAAAATAACGCTACTGTCGCTCATCTGTCGCTACCTGCCGCTATTAATGAATCGGCCTCCCCGATAGATAATGGATCCCATGCCAAAGAAACAGTCAGGAACTGCTGATATGCGATGACGTTTGCAAAATGTTTCACTAGTATAAATGACTTTAGCGCAGTAACATGCTAAGATATAAGGATGAATAGTCAGCAGGGGCAAATCATACACAAAAAGCTTTTCAATATAAATAAAACAAAGGGCCTGATTTATCAAGTGCGATCTGCCAGACTCAGCATGTTGCTGCACAATTAATAATTTAGTAAATGTGTTTATTGCAGCACAGCCACATGCGCAAGTGTAAAAAAAAAATAATAAAAAGAAATATATAAATTCACACCACTCTAATTTGAACCCTTGTGGTGTAGTCTGTCAGATAGTGCTTGATAAATCAGGCCCAAAGTTGCAGGTAATGAATAGTGCCTGAAAGGTCGATAAATATTAGTATTTATATTCTAATATTAATATAAGCAAAATAAAGCTGAACTTCAGTTACAAGGTGGATACATTGTATACATTGGTTCTGGGAGCAGGTGCTTCAGAGATGTGTAAAATTGTCTATTATTTGTGTGTGAATTAATTTTATACAAATATTCATATTTAGACTTTTTTAACCTCACATATCTGCAGTGGTATTTTTTTTTTTTTTGGGGGGGGGGGGTATATATAATGGCACTACCATAGGTTCTTTATATTGATTCCATCTACATTTTGTGAACTTGACTATAGTGCAAACCTGAAGATATGCAGTACAGAGCAATGTGTATATACTATATATATACTATATATATACTATAAACTGTCCGCACCTTATCTAGTTGGAGAACAACCAAATATTCAACAGGAATGATTACTAGTATGTTTAAATAATATTACCTTTATTGATCAAAAACATATACTACAAATAACATACAACATAAACCACACATTAAAAACAAGGTTATGACTGCGGAGCCTAAAAAGGTCTAATTATCAGTAAATATATCGTACTAAAATATTATGTGTACCCCCTCCTCTATGTTAGTGTTATTTTGCAGAAAACTACTGAGGCAGTGGTGTTCGCACTCCGGAAAGTGTGGGGTTGCCTGGGGTCCACCCATCCTTTCCCTGCTCTATTTAGATACTTTGTTTCTTTGTAATGTCACTTTGACCAACTAAGTGACCTATTCAGAACACCCCATTGTGTGAACTCCACCACAGTAGCCTGTAATCAATTGCCTTTCGTCCATTGCCGTGGCCACATCCTCCCATGCCTAGACATTCAGATAGGCTTGATGCAGAAGCTTGCGCAATCCACAGAGAAATGGGGGATGTGGCTGCCCCCGCTCCCTATGCTGACGCTCTGTTCTAACCAACATATATTGGTGTGCATGGCATAAAGCGCTGATTGGATGAGAGCCGCGAATGCACTGTGGGAGCGGTGGAAAGGTGAGTTGTGTGAGCAATCTGGGGGGTTTCACACAGTAGGGGAATCAGGATGCCCCAGGTAAGAGGACCAATCACTGGGATAGTCAAAATCCTGGTGAAAGGTCCACTTTATTGGGATTTGAAGCCTATAGCAGTTGCTCATGTGATTTCAACATTTGCACTTTATCATGTAGTTTTCAGCAGTATAACACTTAGAGGGGAGAGGGTACACATATAATATTCTATTATAACATTTATTACTATATTTTTAAAGTGGACCAACACCCAGGATTTTGACTATCCTGGGTTTGGTCCACTTCGGTGGGGCACCCCGATCGGGGGTGCCCCGCTGTCTGAAACCCCCCAGAAAGCCCCAAAAAACTCACCTCTCCCCGCTCCCACGTGACCGCGCCAGCCAATCACAGCGCTCAGAGCCGCTGTGGTATGCACGTCCAAGGCCGCCTGGACGCGCATACCAGCTCAGCTGGCTCTGAGCGCTGGAGGCAGCGTCTCGCGCTTCCCTCTAACAGGGAGCGCGCCTGCGCCGGCCATTCACAAACGGCCGGCGTGGGTACGCGCCCTGCTAGAGGGAAGCGCGAGACGCGGCCGTGGCTCGCGCATGCGCTGATGGAACGGGGCTGAGGTAAGGTTTGTGGGCCTCCTGGGGGGTTCCTCCCCGCGGGACATCCCGATTTCGGATGCCCCGCGGGGAGGGATCTGATCGGTCCGGGAATCTTATAGATTCCCGTGCCGATCCCCCCTGGGTGTTGGTCCACTTTAAAGTAAATCTACCTTTTTAGGTGTGGTTTATTTTGTTATTTATGTTATTTGTAGTGGATGTTTTTTTAGTAATTAAAATAATTACCATTTAAAAATATATTTATTATCATTACTGTTTAATATTTGATGTGGTCAGCCTATAGCGCTGTGTGGATATAACTGATAAGGCTGACCCCCAATGCTGACCTGTGTGTACTGTAACTAAGTGTATCATTGCTGGAAACACAAGGGGGTGGTGCTCTGCCAGAGAGCAATATGGCCGACTGCATCTAGTTTGTGTTGTTATGAATATTGGCCAAAGGCTTTAGTGAAAAAAAGAATAGATAGGATCCTTTTAAAGAGGAACTATGGACGGAAATGACCGTAGTCCCTCTTTAATATGCAGCAGAGGGGCAGCCCGGGTTGGTTGCATCGGCACAGCTAAAAGAAAGAACTGGCCATCCGGATAATCGCCTTTTTCGGGTTGCCCGCCCCATGTGACCACAAGCAACCTATTGGCGCTGGCCGAGCAAGCTAATTGGCTGCTCCAAATCCTGAAAAAGGTGAGTACCCGGGCGGCTATTTTTTTCTTTTAGTAGCTGGCTGCTGCATATTAAAGAGGGACTATAGTCATTTCTGACCATAGTTCCTCTTTAATTCAGAATGTCGGGGGGGGGGGGGGGGCACTGTGGCCTTCAGAACCAATGTAGGGCGTGACCCAATCATCAGAAAGCCCTGAATAGGCTCTAATGACGTCTGTTGCATTTCATTTACTGCTACTTTTCTTATTATGAGAGTTTTCTGATTGTAGCCACATATTTTACAGGACAGGCCAGAGACATGGGAAGGCCAATGGAGATGCTTCAAGATGCTGCTATTCAATCATTTCTGCATCCAGCTTCCTCTAATCTGTGGCACATACTACTTCACCGAGTTCTTCAGCATCCCCTATGACTGGGACCATATGCCCAGATGGTGAGAAATCCTTTACACCCAGAAAGCCTGCAGCAGCCTTTACCCCCCTCCCTCCCCTTAGGCATCCCAAGTTGTTCTCTGTTTAACCAGGAAAAATGCCTGAAATTGTGCAAATATACTCGCACCCACTGAGCCCCATAGGCACTCACATGCTTGCCAGGGAACATTGATGGCTGCTGGCTATTGCCAACCCTTTGCGGCTGCCACATAGAGGGACGCTGCGGGTACACGGAATGATGAGAAGGATTGTTTAATTACATACATTATTACTGGGTTAAAGCGGAGGTCTGCTCACACCCCCGCTCATCCCCACGTGAATCCGAAGCCAGACATTCATGAAAATAACTCGCATAATCTATGCTCCAATGCCGCTCGCACATCCCACGGACCTGCCCGTGGAGGACATGCATGCATTATACATAACGGATGCATGTCCAGCAAACGATTGGTTGTTGGGGTAATGGAGAGCGCAAGGGCAGCACATGAGTGGGGATCAGGTTTGGCTGCCACCATTTTGCTCAATTTGGGATTTTATTTTAACTTAGAATGTTATCACTATTTGGGATGCCCCAGGAGTGCAGGCATTACTAATCCTCCAGTCATTGACAATGTAAGATGCCTGGTGGTTGGGGGGCCTTAGGGCCACTGTAGGGTATGTTTTGTAGATTCATTTATAGACTTACCGGCTGCCAGCCATGCAGTCTCTAGGGGCTATTAGTGTGTCACGACAGCATGTTTTTATAGGGGGTGGAGTTTAGTCATGGATGCTTTAATATTGCCTTTAGAGAGTCTGTCATTAAAGAGAAGCACCCACTCTCCTTGAGGGGCGGTGGTCTCCCTCTTAATGGGGCATCCCAAATTAGTATGCCTCACTGTCTGAAACCTGGATCGCCCAATTTGCTCACCTCTTCCTGGATCCCTTGCCGCATTTTGGCGCTGCAGTCCCAGCATACCTCTATCTGGTAGCTAAAGGTGAGCAGGGATGCGGCCAGCTAGAGGGTGTGGGATTTTACAGACAAGTACTTAATACAGGGGGAAGCATAACAGATATAATAATAATAATAATAATAACAAACAGACAATAGACAAGCTAACTGGGCAGCACTAGCCTTGTATACACTAGTCTAGAGTATAACCAAAGTAAGCGTGTGCCTACTCAACCCGGGATCACACTATAAAAGTCTAAAAAGCAAAAAATGGGGGACCCACCCACCCCCAAAGAAGGATACCGGGTAACTATTGAGTGGCACTACTCATAAATGTGCAAAAATGTAAAGAATTTATTATCATCAATAATTACAAAAGACATGACACACTACACTATTACATATGCACAAAGGACATAACATTACAGTCTAAAAACACCAGGGGGCACCGGAGGTCTGCCAATTTCATAATAACACCCTAAAGTCCCACCTGAACCACAAACATAACCTATATCAAATATCAAAATATGTGCAAATCAGCAATAAATTGTGCAATTGTGCTAGTGCAAACACTTACATTATAACAAATACATCAACACTCAAAATACAACAGGAGGACTAGCCAGGGTATGCAAAGGAGTAAACAAATATCAGACAATAGAGCAAAGTGTAAAAAATAACTGTGCATATAGACAGACCAACCGGGGTATCCCTGCAGGGATTTTTCCTGCTGTTTTCTTGGGCCTCCTTGCAGACCTTGTCTGTACCTGAATCCTAAAGTGGCCATAGCACTCAACCCTGTTAGCTCACAACCAGTCCTATAGTCGCAAAAATGTGGTTAAAGACCAAGAGGCCTTGGTCCACACACATCTGCAGAAGTATGCTAGAGCTGCACCACCAAATGCCAGGGTGACTCTGCAGGTGCACTAATGTACCTGGCACAGAGGACCAACACCTGGCACTGTGTAGATCCCCTGCCCATTGACTTCTACTGAGAGGAGAAGGGAGCGTGTTTTGTCTCATACACAAAAGACACTAGGCCAGCAGCTGCTGGTGATCCCATCATAATCCATTTCTACTGAACAATTAGTGAAATAATAACCATTGGATTATAGGTAAATGCCTCATTGTTTATATATTTGATCTCTGAGTCACTGACTGCCATGCGTCTTGTCTGTGTAGGTATATGTTACTAGCCCAGTGTTTTGGCTGCGCCGTCATTGAGGATACCTGGCACTATTTCCTTCACCGCCTTCTGCACCACAAGCGCATTTACAAGTACATCCACAAAGTGCACCACGAGTTTCAGGTAATGCTCAACTTATGACACTAATATTTCTATACAAGGCAAGGGGGATAATGGCTTCCTGATAAGTTATGTACATACTTGTGACGCATGTTGTCTCTCCCACAGTCTCCATTTGGGATGCAGGCTGAATATGCACACCCTCTGGAAACCCTAATATTAGGAGCTGGATTTTTCATCGGAATTATGGTTTTCTGTAATCACGTCATTCTCCTGTGGGCTTGGGTTACCTTCAGACTTATGGAGACCATAGACGTACACAGGTAAGCTGAGCTCATGTAAAACACACAGCTTATTCAGCCACAGAGCAGTAATGTACCTTGGCTGGCTTTGGCAAACTCGCCATTATCCATTCAAAAGTTTCATCTGGTTCATTACTCACTGGATACCAGTTATGTAATGTCCACAAAGAATGTAACTCCACCAGCTTGTGAAACTAAAGTGCACAATAAGAATGAAATATACACAAAAGAAAGTACATTCTTAGTCACCATGCCACTGCATGTGCAGTGTGCATGTTTTTAAGTGGTATTTTAGGATTAAGGTTTGTGTGTTTTAAAGTGGTCTTTAATGTAATGCCTCTGTTCCTGGGAGGGGCATCCTAGTTGATAACACTCCCCCCACACACACACACGCATGCATAGATCCCTAACCAGCCTGGTTGCAGGTACCACCACGAGTCCCTGAAGAGTAGCAAGGACGGGGTGTCTATCGGGGTACTCTACAGGTTGGGGTTAAATGTGGATGCCCATGAGGCAAGGAACAAAAGCCAGGGCTCGCGCCCTGCTAAAGGGATAGTGGTGATGTGGCCACTGTTTGCGCATGCGCCGTTGGACCGGTAACGAAGGTGAGTTTTCAGGAGACCTGGGGGGTTTCACATAGGTCGGAATGAGTATGCCTGCCCTGGAGTCTCATAGACTCCAGTGTGGGTTTTGGTCCTCTTTAAAAAAAAGTCTTTAAAGCGGATCAAAACCCATGCGGCGGGGCCTTGGAATCTAAAAGAAACACTTCATTTGGCTCCCTTCAGATTTGCTTGGGTTAAAGCCGAGTGCGCTGCTGGCCACATGCCCCCCACGCTGCCCATTCAGAAAGCCCAGACGCGTGCACAGCTAAAGGTGAGCTGGGATCCGGTCCTGGCGGCAAACAAAGACCAGGGCAGCTGCCCCTGGAATCCAAAATATGTCATTCAGCAAACTGCTATGATTGTTTGTAATGGCCGCTGTTCTTTGGGCTGAGCATGCGCACCTTCCCAAGCCATTCAGACAGGCTGGGGCAGGAGCTATTTGCTGAATGACATAAGACACAGAACAAAACCCAGGATAATCCTTTTTTTTTTTTTACTTTTTCTATTTTCCCCCCTTAAAGTACAAGTGTACTGTGTTCAGAGGTAAGGTTAGTGTTATTACATCCGGATTTTTAATATAATCAACTTTTAAACTACTTTTATACACAGCTATTCCAGTTATGTAATATGAGGAATATTTCAGAAAGTATAGTTGCATTCTATAGCAAATGTGTTGCTAAATCTCTGGTTATCCCTTGCAGTGGTTATGACATTCCTCTGAATCCATTGCATCTCATCCCGTTTTATGCCGGTGCGCGCTTCCACGACTTTCATCACATGAATTTTGTTGGTAACTATGCGTCTACATTCACCTGGTGGGACAAACTCTTCAGCACAGACTCTCAGTACCAGAGCTTCCAAACCAAGGGCAGCATAAAAGATGAAAAGAAGACCAAATAAAAGCGTTCACAAGGTTGGCTTCATTCCCCGAATTCAGCTCACGTGATGCTCTTAACACACCCTCCAAGCTATCCCAGATGGAAGAACACTCAGACTTGTATGTGTCCAGTGTGCAGGGGCGGAACACGTGTGGAAACCAGCCACATCTCCAGTCACCGCTTCCGGCATCCAGGCGCCACAATGGGCCTTAATGTCACCTTGAGAACCATAGTGATCCAGAACTCTCCAAGCACAGCTGACTGATACGCCGAGGGCAACTCTTCATAGACTGCAAGAACAATTTCACACTCTGTTGCCTTCAATTTGGTGACCGCTTAGTTCATAAAAAAAGAAAATAAAGTGTCCGCTTTGTGAAAAGTTTTATTTTTTTACATAATACGTTTTTAATTATTTAACATTTTAATGAGCACACCCTTTCCTTGTGGTTGTTAAAATGTTTTTGCCAGTTTTGTTGATGGTACTTTTTAGTTCCTTTTTCCCAGCACTTTACCTTGATCACAGCAGTGTCTTTCTGTTGTGATGGGGCTCTATCAATCACAATGGTTGGGCTTATACAATAAGTTAAGGAGCAGCCTATTGGCAATCATTTTTTTATGATGATTGCTGTATTACTGTATGCCCAGCCTTATTGCTCACTTTGTAGATATAGAGGCACTTCTATGGACTTTTCCTAATATTCTGTGTAAGGACTTGCCCATTGTTTTCCATGGGAAACGGCTGTACAGAGGCCACATCCACCCGTCAGCCAAAAACGCAGCTCCCGGCTTTACAAACCGGGGCTGCGGGAGACTGCTCAGTGCTGAAATATTAGAAAAGGTCCACATGATTCTTCCTTTAAACTTACATCTGTTTAGCATGGGGTCATTGTAAATGAGGGCCTAAAATGAGAAAAAAAATCTCACCTGCTTGCTGCTACCCTTGTGGCCCCACATCAGAAGCAGGACGCTGTTGCACACCTCCAACCCATCAGGTTTTCCCTCAAAGCAGGTTTACCTTTTGCTATGCTGGCCACGTGGGTTGGATATTTTGTTTTATCCAGACTAACTGAAAAAAAACCCTCTTGATCCAGCTGCAGGCCTTTGACGCCCTACATTGTTCAAAAAAACTTTGCTTGGGGACCATTTTATTATTATAATGATCGATGATCTTTTTTTGCCAGGCACACACTTCTGCCATATTATGGGTGCATGGTCACCCCAACTTACATTATGAATTGTATCACATTGGCCTGTGTGTGTCTGATACTGAGAACATCTGATCTGCACCCCCAACATTTGGACTATTTTTACATTGTGTTAGGTATCATCTTGTTCATTTTTCTTTTTCCTGTTTTGTAATGTGGAATAAAATGTTAATCGTTCTGTACCAGCTTGTTTTTTTTTTTTCTAAATGTACAATTTAAAAGCCTTTTCTTATACTATAGCAATGACTAAAGTACAGCGGAGGTGACTGCATACCCTAATAATTGAATGGAGTTGTATGATTTATAAGGGCTGCTGTTTGAGTCCTATACTATAGCAATGACTAAAGTACAGCGGAGGTGACTGCATACCCTAATAATTGAATGGAGTTGTATGATCCATAAGGGCTGCTGATTAAGTCCTATACTATAGCAATGACTAAAGTACAGCGGGGGTGACTGCATACCCTAATAATTGAATGGAGTTGTATGATTTATAAGGGCTGCTGGTTGAGTCCTATACTATAACAATGACTAAAGTACAGTGGGGGTGACTGCATACCCTAATAATTTAAAGGAGTTGTATGATTTATATGGGCTGCTGGTTGAGTCCTATACTATAACAATGACTAAAGTACAGTGGGGGTGACTGCATACCCTAATAATTGAATGGAGTTGTATGATCCATAAGGGCTGCTGATTAAGTCCAATACTATAGCAATAACTAAAGTACAGCGGGGGTGACTGCATACCCTAATAATTTAAAGGAGTTGTATGATTCATAAGGGCTTCTGATTGAGTATGAAATAGACAAGATATCGTTTTTGACTAAAGACAGAGACAAATGTAAGGTGTGGATACAGTCCAAAGCACTTTATATAAGTAATCTTGTTCATACCAAAAAGGGCCACAGCATAACAAATGCAGCACTTCTGTAAGGAATATGATGAAAAATATATCACCTCTCTGACCTTATCTGTAAACCACGCCTTCATCTAAAATGCCTAGATAGCTCAGCTGTAAGAAATTTGTTGCCGATCACGCCGATGGCTGGCTCATAAGCAGGCCTGGAAACCCAGTGCCCCATGGGGGTCACACCTCTACTAGCCCAATTGGCCACAAGCTTTAGCTGGCAGGAAGTCTGGGACACAATAATTCTTCATAAAGAATTATGAGGCTGCCGTGAACATTAATCATAAGCTATATTTATATTCGGGAACCTGGGGTTCCTAAAGCATACATCTGTGGGTCTCTCATCAATCCCAGACATTCAAGGCTAGAGATCTGCAGAACTCAGGCTGGGAGCCATATATAACAGCAGGGTTTGGACTTATTGGCACCATCACCAATGTCCAATGACTCTCTGACAGAAAGTTAGGACCCATATTAGTTTTAGAAGGCTCAAACCAGGTTACTGCCAGTGGGAGGGATAAGGTTCATCCCAGAAAGGGGAGGGGGGGTGTCAGCGAACCGTGGGTCACGTGATCCAACTATAAACCAGGGACCTCCTGACTCACAGACCGCGTTCCCCAAAACCTTCTTCCGAGTCCCTCCTATCAGGAATACCAGGCCCAAAGCCTGCGGACACACAGATTCTTGGTTTAAGACAAACAGAACGCTCAAGTTAAAATTTAAGTTTAATGCTATAAGCACATTAGGCAGTGATAACAAACATTTGGCTATGATGGAATATGAAATGATACAGATGATACAAAATGCTGTTCTGAGATGGTTACAGGATAGAGTGAGTTACACAGAGAAACAATGGTCAGTTACCTTAATATGCAGTTTCAGTAGTGGTGATGACGGGCTCCCACAAGAGGTAAGTGAGGAGCTTACAGATGATTTGGGACACCTCCAGCACGTGTGAACTGTGACCTCTCCAGATAAGTGACCCTGTTCTCATCCCCTTGTCCTACCTTTAAGCAGGGCTCTCCCCTCCACCCCTCCCAGACACAGATCCAGGATCATTCCTTTGAAGCACCAGGCTATCACACCTTTCCAAGGAAGAAACAGGCAGGCTCCTCTATGTCTCATTAAGGTGTTAGGAGGGCAGCAGGAAAGTGGCAGGAAAGCAGCAGGAGAGCAGCGTTGGAGCAGCAGGAGAGCAGCGTTGGAGCAGCAGGAGAGCAGCAGGAAAAAGGCAGAAAAGCAGCAGGGGAGCAGCAGGAAAGCAGCAGAAAAGCAGCAGGAAATCAGCAGGAGAGCAGCAGGAAAGCAGCAGGAGAGCAGCAGGAAAGCGTCAGGAGAGCAGCAGGAAAGTGGCAGGAAAGCAGCAGGAGAGCAGCAGGAAAGTGGCAGGAAAGCAGCAGGGGAGCAGCAGGAAAGTGGCAGAAAAGCAGCAGGAAAGCAGCAGGGGAGCAGCAGGAGAGCAGCAGGAAAGCAGCGGGAGAGCAGCAGGAAAGCAGCAGGAGAGCAGCAGGAAAGCGGCAGGAGAGCAGCAGAAAAGCAGCAGGAGAGCAGCAGGAAAGCGGCAGGAAAGCAGCAGGAGAGCAGCAGGAAAGTGGCAGGAAAGCAGCAGGAGAGCAGCAGGAAAAGGGCAGAAAAGCAGGAGGAGAGCAGCAGGAAAGCGGCAGGAGAGCAGCAGGAAAGCAGCAGGAGAGCAGCAGGAAAGTGGCAGGAGAGAAGCAGGAAAGCAGCAGGAGAACAGCAGGAAAGCGTCAGGAAAGCAGCAGGAGAGCAGCAGGAAAGCAGCAGGAAAGTGGCAGGAAAGCAGCAGGAGAGCAGCAGGAAAGTGGCAGGAAAGCAGCAGGAGAGCAGCAGGAAAGTGGCAGGAAAGCAGCAGGAGAGCAGCAGAAAAGCAGCAGGAGAGCAGCAAGAAAGCAGCAGGAAAGCAGCAGGAGATCAGCTGGAAAGTGGCAGGAGAGCAGCAGGAAAGCAGCAGGAAAGTGGCAGGAGAGCAGCAGGAAAGTGGCAGGAGAGCAGCAGGAGAGCAGCAGGAAAGCAGCAGGGGAGCAGCAGGAAAGCGGCAGGAGAGCGGCAGGAAAGCAGCAGGAGAGCAGCAGGAAAGCGGCAGGAAAGCAGCAGGAGAGCAGCAGGAAAGCAGCAGGAGAGCAGCAGGAAAGCTGCAGGAAAGCAGCAGGAGAGCAGCAGGAAAGCGGCAGGAAAGCAGCAGGAGAGCAGCAGGAAAGCAGCAGGAGAGCAGCAGGAAAGCGGCAGGAAAGTGGCAGAAAAGCAGCAGGAAAGCAGCAGGAGAGCAGCAGGAAAGCAGCAGGGGAGCAGCAGGAAAGCAGCAGGGGAGCAGCAGGAAAGCAGCAGGAAAGCGGCAGAAAAGCAGCAGGAAAGCAGCAGGAGAGCAGCAGGAATGCAGCAGGGGAGCAGCAGGAAAGCAGCAGGAGAGCAGCAGGAAAGCAGCAGGGGAGCAGCAGGAAAGCAGCATTTACCCTCCTGTGTTTTTTTACTGACTTTTTACCTCACATATTTACCCTCCTGTGTTTTTTACTGACTTTTTACCTCACATATTTACCCTCCTGTGTTTTTTACTGACTTTTTACCTCACATATTTACCCTCCTGTGGTTTTTTACTGACTTTTTACCTCACATGCTCACCCTCCTCGCTCCCTCGTCGCTCTGCTCTCTCCTCTCTCCTTTATGCTGCCGCGCTGTGAGGGGGGGGGGTAGGATGTCGGTGCTGCACGGGCGGAGTATGTCTGGGGCTGTGGGGCCCGCCGCTTGGTGCGCGCGGGCTGCCGACCGGCCCAGGCTGCGTGAGGGCGCCGGGCTGGCGATTCTGCTGGGCACCTCCGTGGGCAGAAAAGCAGCAGGGGAGCAGCAGGAAAGCAGCAGAAAAGCAGCAGGAAATCAGCAGGAGAGCAACAGGAAAGCAGCAGGAGAGCAGCAGGAAAGCGGCAGGAGAGCAGCAGGAAAGTGGCAGGAAAGCAGCAGGAGAGCAGCAGGAAAGTGGCAGGAGAGCAGCAGGGGAGCAGCAGGAAAGTGGCAGGAAAGTAGCAGGAAAGCAGCAGGAGAGCAGCAGGGGAGCAGCAGGAGAGCAGCAGGAAAGCAGCGGGAGAGCAGCAGGAAAGCGGCAGGAAAGCAGCAGGAGAGCAGCAGGAAAGTGGCAGGAAAGCATCAGGGGAGCAGCAGGAAAGCAGCAGGAGAGCAGCAGGAAAGTGGCAGGAAAGCAGCAGGAGAGCAGCAGGAAAAGGGCAGAAAAGCAGGAGGAGAGCAGCAGGAAAGCAGCAGGAAAGCGGCAGGAGAGCAGCAGGAAAGCAGCAGGAGAGCAGCAGGAAAGTGGCAGGAGAGAAGCAGGAAAGCAGCAGGAGAGCAGCAGGAAAGCGTCAGGAAAGCAGCAGGAGAGCAGCAGGAAAGCAGCAGGAAAGTGGCAGGAAAGCAGCAGGAGAGCAGCAGGAAAGCAGCAGGAGAGCAGCAGGAAAGTGGCAGGAAAGCAGCAGGAGAGCAGCAGGAAAGTGGCAGGAAAGCAGCAGGAGAGCAGCAGAAAAGCAGCAGGAGAGCAGCAAGAAAGCAGCAGGAAAGCAGCAGGAGATCAGCTGGAAAGTGGCAGGAAAGCAGCAGGAGAGCAGCAGGAAAGCAGCAGGAAAGTGGCAGGAGAGCAGCAGGAAAGTGTCAGGAAAGCAGCAGGAAAGCAGCAGGAGAGCAGCAGGAGAGCAGCAGGAAAGCAGCAGGAAAGCAGCAGGGGAGCAGCAGGAAAGCGGCAGGAAAGCGGCAGGAGAGCAGCAGGAAAGCAGCAGGAGAGCAGCAGGAAAGCTAGTATCTCACACTCACTAGTATCCCCTTTGTGGGTCACAGGTGGTTTGGGGAGCGTCTGGACCTCCTGGTCAAGAACGGAAGACTCCCTCAGCGCTGAAAGTCTGCGCGGCCCTTTCGGGGTTCATCTGCCTATCGCTCCTTCGAGGAGGAAGAGGCTCTTCATTTTCAGGTGCTCGCAGAGATTCCTGGTGACGAGGTAGGTCCCGTGGCCGACCCAATCCCTCCTGGGGATCCAGGCCCAAGCCCCCTACCAAGGCCCTCTGGCATGAGGGGGTGCCCTCACCCATCTGGGTGGGGGGACGGCTTCTGCTATTTGATCACGTTTGGAGACAGCGCGTCTCGGATCGGTGGATTCAAGAGGTTGTTTCCTCTGGTTACAAAATAGAGCTGGCAGTCTGGCCGCCCTCTTCAGTCACGGATTTCCCAGAACCCATTGACGGCACAAGGCCCGCGGTTGGCCGTCCAACACCTTCTGCTGTCAGGTGTGATTTGTCCCGTGCCTCGGCAGGAACGGGGTCAGGGCTTTTACTCCAATCTGTTCACGGTGCCCAGGAAGGATGAAACGCTGAGACCCATCCTGGACCTGAGGGTCTCAACAGGTTTGTTAGAGTCAGACATTTCCGCATGGAGACCTTATGGTCCGCAGTGAGCTCGCTTTGACCTGGCAACTTCTTGACCGCGGTGAACATCAAGGATGCTTATCTGCACATCCCTATATTCCAGGGGCATCAGAGGTTCCTGAAGTTTGCGCTGGAGGAAACTGGCAGCACTACCAGTTTGTGGCGTTGCCATTTGGGATATCCTCACCCCCCCCCCCCCCGTGTGTTCACCAAGGTGCTGGCGGGCGTCAGGCTATCCTGAGTATCCAGGGCATTCGCGTGCTGCTTTATCTGGACGATTTACTGGTTGCGGCTCAATCTCTCTCTTCAGGCCAAGAGCGACACCCGGACCGTGTTGTCCACTCTCGAGGATTTCAGTTGGGTAGTCAATTTCCCAAGTCTTCAATCACTCCCTCGATGGTGGGGTCTTTTCTGGGCATGACGTTGGACACCTCTCTGGCCAGGATATTCCTGCCACAGCAGAAGGCGGTGGGTCTTCAGACGCAGGTGCAGGCCTTGCTGTCTTGTCTGGGGATGAAACTGTGGGCCTAATGGTGTCATGCTTCGAGGCAGTGCCCTTTGCTCAGTTCCACTTGAGACCTCTTCAGTTGAATCTGTTGACCGGTTGGGATCAGACGCAGGAGTCACTGGAACGGGAGTTTTCACTGTCTCCCCCGGCCAGGCAGTCCCTTTTGTGGTGGCTGGACTCCAGAAATCTGCTGGTAGGCAAGTCATTTCTGTCCCCATGGTGGGAGATTGTCACCACGGACGCCAGCCTGACCGGCTGGGGAGGCTGTTGGCTGACTCAGAAGATCCAGGGTCCGTGGGGGCCACAGGAGGCCCACTTACCTATAAATATCTTGGAGTTGAGAGCGATCTGGTGGTGTTTCTTCACTTGACTCCCCATCTAAGGGGTCGTGCGATTCAGGTTCGCTCAGACAATGAGACGGCGGTCGCCTACATAAATCACCGAGGTGGGACTCGGAGCAAACGAGCCCTCAAGGAGGTGACCCAGATTCTGACTTGGGCAGAGGAGAATGTTCCCTGCATCTCGGCCGTTTATATTCTTGGGATAGAGACCCAGGAGGCAGACTCCCTGAACAGGAGAGCCTCACGCCTGGGGGAATGGTCTCTCAGCAACAAGATTTTTCACGCTCTTGTCTCCGCTGGGGTCAGCCGGGCGTGGACCTATTTGCGTCCAGACACAATCACAAGCTCCCGAGATTCGTCTCCCTGTTGAGAGATCCTCTGGTCTTTTCCACAGACGCTCTGGCAATTCCTTGGACGGAGTTCAGGCTCCTTTATGCGTTCCCTCCGTTTCCACTCCTGTGCCGAGTGCTGCGCAAGATAGCCCAGGAGGGGGTACCAACCATCCTGGTGGCTCCTCACTGGCCGAGGCGGAGTTGGTTCGCGGACATAAATCAGATGTCAGTCGTTCGCTACGTCTTGCCCTGACGATCCAGGGCTTCTCACGCAGGGGTCGCTGCGGCACCCCAATTTACAGACACTGGCTTGATGGCCTGGCTATTAAAACCTCAATCCTGACGGACAAGGGGCTGTCAGCCTCGGTTGTTCAGACCATGATTCAGACACGGAAGAAGTTTTCTTCCATGATATATTGCAGAGTTTGACATGCCTACATTGCTTGGTGTGAATCCAAGAGCCTTCTTTGTCGCACTTTCCCTATCTCTAGGATTTTGGAGTTTTTTACAACACGGCTTAGACTTGGGTCTCCAGCTGAGCACCCTCAAGGGCCAGGTCTCGGCCTTAGCCATATTCTTCCAGAGATTCATTGCCAATCATAGACTGATCAAGACCTTCTTCCAAGGTGTTACCCATGTACGCCCACCGCATAAGCCTGTATTACCAGTGTGGGACTTGAATCTGGTGCTTTCTGCTCTCCAGGGTCCCCCCTTTGAGCCCTTGTGCGATGCTGTATTGTCTATTTTGCCCTAAAGGTGGTAATTTTGGTACCTATCACCTCGGTGTGACGCGTGTCAGAGCTGGCCGCGATTGGTGTGAAGCCTCCTTACTTTGGATGGCATAGGGATAAGGTGGTGTTTCGCTTAAACCTGATTTTTTGCTTAAGGTAGTGTCTCCTTTTCACCTTAATGAGGAAATTGTCTTGCCTTCCTTGTGTCCAGCTCCGACTAACTCTAAGGAAAGGACCCTCCATCCTGGATGTGGTCAGAGCCATTAAGTACTCCTGATTGCGACTGAGTCCTTCAGGAAGTCGGATTGTCTTTTTGTCCTCTCCGAGGGGTCTAGGAAGGGCTTGCCTTTACAAAGTTTTACAAGGTTGATGTTAGAGCCTCAGCTGATGCTGTCTTTGGCCGAAAAGTGCTTCAGGCGGTAGTGAAATGAACTACATGCTGTTTCGCACTGGGGATCCCCCCCTAATGGATACTGCTTTTAGATGTCCCAACTGTCATTACTTCTAGGACGACCTGGACTGAATATAGTGAAAAATACGATTCTGTGAAACTCACCTGTAGAATTGTTTTTGAATATATCCAGTCCAGGTCATCCCACCCCGCCCTTATTCATTATATCTGGATTGCCTGTCATGGTGATTACCATTTTTATATTGGACCGTTGTCCTTAGTTTGATGGAGAGAGTACATGCTGAAGCTATGTGAAGTAACATGGTTTCTGCCTGTCTCTTTTTTTACTGCTGTTTAACCACTGGGGAAACATAGAGAGACACCTGTTTTATAGGAGGTTGGGAGGAGCGACAGCTTTTGATCCTGCAGTCAGGCGCCACCTAGCGGTGGATTACCCCCCAACTGTCATTACTTCTGGGACGACCTGGACTGTATATATTCAAAAACAATTCTACAGGTGAGTTTCACAGAATTGTATTTTTTTCTTCTTTCATAATTACAAAGGCTTGAAATCCTAAACTGTTCTCCCCTCTATTTCTCTAGCCACACCGTGTTCTCTCTCCCCCCCCCCCCACTATAGACACCCTCCCCCCTACACATTTCCACTGACCACCCCTTAACATTTTACTCAGTTAACTGAGCAAGGACTGTCCTACCTTATGTGGTGCAGGCCCATCCCATCGCATTGCTCAGCTTTTTTTCTGTTGGCATAGTCTGGCCTCATCCCAAAACCGGGAATTCTCCAAGTGGTGGTCTAGAATGGCTCCTTGATCCGGTGGTTCTTGGTATAGGCAAAACCCTATATAGAGGGGGTAAAACATACAGAACATTTACAGTTTTTTTTATTTATAATTCTTTTTTTTTAGTTATGTTTCTTTTTATTGCTGGTGGTCCTCCCCCAAAAGGGAACCAGGCGGGCACAAACATAAGGACTTGTAACTCAGCGCCTCTGGCCCTTAGGCCCTTTGGTATGGGCCCTGAACCCCTTACCAGTTTACCCCAAGTGTATGTTAAAAAAGAGGCCACACAGACCAGGCCAGAGGAAACCCTCTCTATGCTCCTCCCCTCCTGTGATGTCATTAGTGATGTGGGGGATATTCCATGGAGGCCTAGTATAAAAGGCGGTTCCCCCTGGCCTGGAGATCAGATCCTCGCTGGGTAGCGAGGATGACAGAAGGGGGGACCTGTATCTTCCCTTGATCCAGGGGGCAGAGGGGGGCATCTGTCTTGACACCCTGTGCCACCCCAAGAAGGCGAAGAAGGGTCAGAAAGATCAGCGGGGAGCATTGGGGTACAGAAGAAGCGCCAGCAGAGCTGAAGGAGGACGTCAGATTGAGGAAAAAAGACGGGACTGGTGAATAGTTACATTGAGAAGATGTTTGGGTGGTCTTTTTTTTACCAACACTTGGGGTGAACTGGTAAGAGCTCCAGGGGACCTGCCGGACTTGGTGGGTGATATGTTGGTAACCTGCCATATTACCCTTGCCCCCATTTGGAGCATCAGGGGTGCAGAAGAAACTGGTGCCCATTGGTATGGGCCACGGAGTTCTTCCAGGGGTGCCCATGGCAGAAACCCAAGCCCATACCAAGGGGCATAAGGGCTTGTATCCTGCAGGGTTACAAGCCCTTATGCCTGGTGCAGGGGTTGGTTGCCTTTTGGGGGTAACACCACGCAATGTAAAGAAAAATCTAACTAAAAACAAAAAAAGACCCACTGTCAGTTTCATTCATAAAATGAATGCTGCCTAGAGTAGCATTAATGTTATAAATGAAAACAAGGACAACAGTAATTGATTCAACTAGCATGCAGTTTGTAAAATCATGGATGGAAAAGAGAATTCTCACCATGAATTCACCCTTCAATCTGGCCAAACGAAAAAATCTCGGAAGGTGCTTTGAATTAGGCGAGTTGCCTCGAGGTCCCCACTCCCTACAGATTTTCGGCAACCCCTGTCTAGGCTGCCATTATATATTTTCCCCACTAGATGGCAGAAACTCAGCTTAATCTTTGCACGGGAGATTAGATATTGGCTTTGAGGAGTGACTACATTCACTCTGACAAAACCAGGATACATATAATATATATATTGTACTATATCTAGGTACACAGTAGGTTAATCTATTTTTTAAGGAGAAACTCAAAAGATCACAATTCATATTCTGATTGCCAATGCTGTTGAGGGACACTTGCAGCTGTTGTCTTAAAGCATAACAAAACCAAGCACGGCCAACCCTGGAATCTCAAAGATCAGAATGCCCTGCTTGTGATACCCCCCATTTCCCCAGTAACAGCTTACATTTCCCCGGTCCAGCGGCGCATGTGCGGTCTCAGAGCTGTTGCCGCGCCTATATCATTTGGCAAATGGCTCTGATGTTATGCAATGGGGAGCGAGAGCGGCTGCATCCCCAGCATCTTTCGGGTTGTCAATCCCAAATTGTAATGCCCTCTGGGGCACGGAACAGAGCCTGGAATAGCCAGAACCCCCACTCTCTTGATACTCTACCCAATTAGGATCCACAGGAACCCTAACCCACCTACTCCAGTTGGTCATTAGGTCCAAATTTAGAAGATACTTACCTTTTCCTCTTGCCGCTTTGTATGACAGGTCCTCATACTGGAGGAGGTGTGGTTGCTCCACATGTGTGCAGATGTTTCCTGTCCCCTGTCAGATGGAGCTCTGCTAGGAAAAGGTCAGTATCTTTCTAAACCAGAGCTCACTTGTATTGTGTGGTGATAGAGAAGGTTAGTTTAGTGTCCCTGGGGACCAGGATCCTACCTGAGTTTCAAGGAAGGGTCTAGGTCCACTTCAAAGCAGGCCAAAAGCAAAGACTATATGGCTGGGTGAAAGCTTGGCCCAGGAGCATCCCGATTGCACCTGGTTTTGTCAACTTTATAAGAAAAAGCAAATATCAGCAGCATATGGGGCATTAATTAAATATTAAAGCAGCTCTTTGTCATAGTTTGGAAATGACTGCAGGGGGCAGAGAAGGTTCTTGATCTAAGGTCTGAACAGCAAATACAATTGTAATGAATGAATACTCTTTATATGTGAAAAACAATCCCTACCTCAATGGAAGAATTCTGCAACTTAGCTGAATGATGACTTGGAGGAGGTGCAGAATCACCCAAATCACCCAATAACAGGTAATGTGCAGAATTCCCCCAATCCCCCCATAACAGACAGTAAGCAGAATCACACCTATAGACAGTGTGCAACCCCCCAATCACCCCCAAAACACGTAGTGTGCAGAATCCTCCCCATAACAGGCAGTATGCAGAATCTCCCCAATCTTCCCATAACAGGCAGAGTGCAGAATCCTCCTGAATCCTATAACAGACAGTGTGCAGAATTCCCCACCCCAGTCTCACCATAACAGGCAGTGTTCAGAATCTCCCCAATCTCCCCATAACTGGCAGTATGCAGAATCTCCCCAATCTTCCCATAACAGGCAGAGTGCAGAATCCTCCTGAATCCTATAACAGACAGTGTGCAGAATTCCCCACCCCAGTCTCACCATAACAGGCAGTGTGCAGAATCTCCCCAATCTCCCCATAACTGTCAGTATGCAGAATCTCCCCAATCTTCCCATAACAGGCAGTGTGCAGAATCTCCCCAATCTCCCCATAACTGGCAGTATGCAGAATCTCCCCAATCTTCCCATAACAGGCAGAGTGCAGAATCCTCCCCATAACAGGCAGTGTGCAGAATCCTCCCCAATCTTTCCATAACAGGCAGTGTGCAGAATCCTCCCCAATCTTTCCATAACAGGCAGTGTGCAGAATCCTCCTGAACCCTATAACAGACAGTGTGCAGAATCCATGCCAATCACCCCATAACAGGCAGTGTGCAGAATCCTTCCCAATCTTCCCATAACAGGCAGTGTGCAGAATCTCCCCAATCTTCCCATAACAGGTAGTGTGCAAAATCCTCCCCATAACAGGCAGTAAGGCCGGCTCCAGGTTTACGTGGGCCCTTGGGCGTCATGGTCTCAGTGGGCCCCTTTGTGTACGCACTCCCGGTCTCCTTGTTGCCGCCTGCTGTTTGATCGCCCGCAGCCCGCCAGTGTGCCTGTCCTGTGGTGTGGAGGCCCCTTCCTCTCTCCCCGATGGGGACAGCACAGGCAGCAGTGGAACCTTATTGCTGCATGCTGTTGTGCCCACCCGGCGGGGAAAAGAAGTTGCACGGCCACCTCGGTCATCGCTGGCACGCTGCGAGGAGATGTGGGTTCCAGCTGTGGCGGTGTCCTCCCAGTCCGCTGCCAGTCAAGCACCAAAGGCCGTCCCTGTCAGTGGACCCCCCTGGAGGCCAGGGGTGTCTGGCAGCTGCCCCACCTTGCCGGGTGCAGGCAGTATGCAGAATCTCCCCATAACAGGCAGTGTGCAGAATCCTCCCCATAGCAGGCAGTGTGCAGAATCCTCACCAATCTTTCCATAACAGACAGTGTGCAGAATCTTCCCCATAACAGGCAGTGTGCAAAATCCTCCCCAATCTTCCCATAACAGACAGTGTGCAGAATCTTCCCCATAACAGGCAGTGTGCAAAATCCTCCCCAATCTTCCCATAACAGGCAGTGTGCAGAATCCTCCCCAATCTCCCGATAACAGGCAGTGTGCAGAATCCTCCCCATAACAGGCAGTGTGCAGAATCCTCCCCATAACAGGCAGTATGCAGAATCCTCCCCATAACAGGCAGTGTGCAGAATCCTCCCCATAACAGGCAGTGTGCAGAATCCTCCCCATAACAGGCAGTATGCAGAATCCTCCCCATAACAGGCAGTATGCAGAATCCTCCCCATAACAGGCAGTATGCAGAATCCTCCCCATAACAGGCAGTGTGCAGAATCCTCCCCATAACAGGCAGTATGCAGAATCCCCCCAATCTCCCCATAACAGGCAGTGAGCAGAATCCTCCCCATAACAGGCAGTGTGCAGAATCCTCCCCATAACAGGCAGTGTGCAGAATCCTCCCCATAACAGGCAGTGTGCAGAATCCTCACCAATCTTCCCATAACAGACAGTGTGCAGAATCCTCCCCATAACAGGCAGTGTGCAAAATCCTCCCCAATCTTCCCATAACAGGCAGTGTGCAGAATCCTTCCCATAACAGGCAGTGTGCAGAATCCTCCCCATAACAGGCAGTATGCAGAATCCTCCCCATAACAGGCAGTGTGCAGAATCCTCCCCATAACAGGCAGTATGCAGAATCCCCCCAATCTCCCCATAACAGGCAGTGAGCAGAATCCTCCCCATAACAGGCAGTGTGCAGAATCCTCCCCATAACAGGCAGTGTGCAGAATCCTCCCCATAACAGGCAGTGTGCAGAATCCTCACCAATCTTCCCATAACAGACAGTGTGCAGAATCCTCCCCATAACAGGCAGTGTGCAAAATCCTCCCCAATCTTCCCATAACAGGCAGTGTGCAGAATCCTCCCCATAACAGGCAGTGTGCAGAATCCTCCCCATATCAGGCAGTGTGCAGAATTCTCACCAATCTTCCCATAACAGACAGTGTGCAGAATCCTTCCCATAACAGGCAGTGTGCAGAATCCTCCCCATAACAGGCAGTGTGCAGAATTCTCACCAATCTTCCCATAACAGACAGTGTGCAGAATCCTCCCCATAACAGGCAGTGTGCAAAATCCTCCCCAATCTTCCCATACCAGGCAGTGTGCAGAATCCTCCCCAATCTCCCAATAACAGGCAGTGTGCAGAATCCTCCCCATAATGGGCAGTATGCAGAATCCTCCCCACAACAGGCAGTGTGCACAATCCTCCCCATAACAGGCAGTATGCAGAATCCTCCCCATAACAGGCAGTGTGCAGAATCCTCCCCAATCTCCCCATAAAGGCAGTGTGCAGAATCCTCCCCATAACAGGCAGTGTGCAGAATCCTCCCCATAACAGGCAGTGTGCAGAATCCTCCCCATAACAGGCAGTGTGCAGAATCCTCCCCATAACAGGCAGTGTGCAGAATCCTCCCCATAACAGGCAGTGTGCAGAATCCTCCCCAATCTTCCCATAAAAGACAGTGTGCAGAATGCTCCCCATAACAGGCAGTGTGCAGAATCCTCCCCAATCTTCCGATAACAGACAGTGTGCAGAATGCTCCCCATAACAGGCAGTGTGCAGAATCCTCCCCAATCTTCCGATAACAGACAGTGTGCAGAATGCTCCCCATAACAGGCAGTGTGCACAGAATCCTCCCCAATCTTCCGATAACAGGCAGTGTGCAGAATGCTCCCCATAACAGGCAGTGTGCAGAATCCTCCCCAATCTTCCGATAACAGACAGTGTGCAGAATGCTCCCCATAACAGACAGTGTGCAGAATCCTCCCCATAACAGGCAGTATGCCGAATCTCCCCAATATCCCCATAACTGGCAGTATGCAGAATCCTCCCCACTCTTCCCATAACAGACAGTGTGCAGAATCCTCCCCATAACAGGCAGTGTGCAGAATCTCCCCAATGCTCCCATAACAGGCAGTGTGCAGAATCCTCCCCATAACAGGCAGTGTGCAGAATCCTCCCCATAACAGGCATTATGCAGAATCTCCCCAATGCTCCCATAACAGGCAGTGTGCAGAATCCTCCCCATAACTGGCAGTGTGCAGATTCCTCCCCATAACAGGCAGTGTGCAGAATCCTCCCCAATCTTCCCATAACAGACAGTGTGCAGAATCCTCCCCAATCTTCCCATAACAGGAAGTGTGCAGAATCCTCCCCATAACAGGCAGTATGCAGAATCTCCCCAATCTTCCCATAACAGGCAGTGTGCAGATTCCTCCCCATAACAGGCAGTGTGCAGAATCCTCCCCATAACAGACAGTGTGCAGAATCCTCCCCATAACAGACAGTGTGCAGAATCCTCCCCAATCTTCCCATAACAGGCAGTGTGCAGATTCCTCCCCATAACAGGCAGTGTGCAGAATCCTCCCCATAACAGGCAGTGTGCAGCATCCTCCCCATAACTGGCAGTGTGCAGAATCTTCCCCATAACAGGCAGTGTGCAGAATCCTCCCCATAACAGGCAGTGTGCAGAATCCTCCCCATAACTGGCAGTGTGCAGAATCCTCCCCATAACAGGCAGTGTGCAGAATCCTCCCCATAACAGGCAGTGTGCAGAATCCTCCCCATAGCAGGCAGTGTGCAGAATCCTCTCCATAACAGGCAGTGTGCAGCATCCTCCCCATAACTGGCAGTGTGCAGAATCCTCTCCATAACAGGCAGTGTGCAGCATCCTCCCCATAACTGGCAGTGTGCAGAATCCTCCCCAATCTTCCCATAACAGACAGTGTGCAGAATCCTCCCCATAACAGGCAGTGTGCACAATTCTCCCCAATCTTCCCATAACAGACAGTGTGCAGCATCCTCCCCATAACTGGCAGTGTGCAGAATCCTCCCCATAACTGGCAGTGTGCAGAATCCTCCCCATAACAGGCAGTGTGCAGAATCCTCCCCATAACAGGCAGTGTGCAGAATCCTCCCCATAACAGGCAGTGTGCACAATTCTCCCCAATCTTCCCATAACAGGCAGTGTGCAGCATCCTCCCCATAACTGGCAGTGTGCAGAATCCTCCCCATAACAGGCAGTGTGCAGAATCCTCCCCATAACAGGCAGTGTGCAGGATCCTCCCCATAACAGGCAGTGTGCAGAATCCTCCCCATAACAGGCAGTGTGCAGAATCCTACCCATAACAGGCAGTGTGCAGAATCCTCCCCATAACAGGAAGTGTGCAGAATCCTCCCCATAACAGGCAGTGTGCAGAATCCTGCCCATAACAGGCAGTGTGCAGAATCCTCCCCATAACAGGCAGTATGCAGAATCTCCCCAATCTTCCCATAACAGGCAGTGTGCAGAATCCTCCCCATAACAGGCAGTGTGCAAAATCCTCCCCATAACTGGCAGTATGCAGAATCTCCCCAGTCTTCCCATAACAGGCAGTATGCAGAATCCTCCTGAACCCTATAACAGACAGTGTGCAGAATCCCTTCCAATCACCCCATAACAGGCAGTGTACAGAATCCTCCCCATAACAGGCAGTATGCAGAATCCTCCTGAACCCTATAACAGACAGTGTGCAGAATCCCTTCCAATCACCCCATAACAGGCAGTGTACAGAATCCTCCCCATAACAGGCAGTGTGCAGAGTCCTCCCCATAACAGGCAGTGTGCAGAATTCTCCCCATAACAGGCAGTGTGCAGAATCCTCCCCATAACAGGCAGTATGCAGAATCTCCCCAATCTTCCCATAACAGGCAGTGTGCAGAATCCTCCCCATAACAGGCAGTGTGCAAAATCCTCCCCATAACTGGCAGTATGCAGAATCTCCCCAATCTTCCCATAACAGGCAGTGTGCAGAATCCTCCTGAACCCTATAACAGGCAGTGTACAGAACCCCCAGCTGCGCCATGACAGGGTGCAGGGCATGTGAGTAGGCAGCGTGATCATATTTAGGATTCCCACCACAACACAAAATCAGAGAGGCTCCCAAAATGTGTCGAATCTCTCCTCATTACACCCATAGCACACATTAAATGCATATACAGCAGCTCCTATAATATTATTATAACATAAGGAAAGTTACATTATAACTGGACCTTCAGCATCATTTAATGAAAAGCCCAAACCCTTAATAAATTTTTGCCCTGCATCTAAAAATAATACACTTAAGGTTTTTGTTTGCTTACTTTTTATTCTCTCCCCCACTGGGCTGCAACTCTGTTCAGGACTCTATGATACGGGCGCCATCTTGCCTCAGAAAAATCACATATTGAGGAGAGGAGGGAAGAGCGGCACAGTCAGAAGACACTTTCTGTTTGTAGCCAGCCTGAAACGGCCGCCATCTTGAATGTTAAAGTTTAAAAAAAGGCAATAGGTGCAAATAGGATGATTTTTAATGTGGGCAATCTGTATGTAGGGGATGAGGGAAACATACAAAATAGACTCTTATTCAGGGTGAAGGTCCGCTTTAAAACAGTGCTACCAAACATCTGCTTTTTCAAGATAAAGCAGCAGCAGTTGCTTGTATTCCTCTCTAAAGCATAATAAATATTAATGAGAGCATTGGGTTACAATAAACAAGCTGGGCAATGAGAGGGGAGTGCTAGGTGGGTTTTGGTAAACGATGTGTTAAAATTAGATTATTGCAATTTCCTTCTTTTTAGGTTGCACAAAGCTTAGAGATAAATAATGCCTCTATTCTGATATTGGCTGTGCAAATATTAAAAACAAAAGAAAGGTCCATTTTAGGGGTTGTATTCCCTAGTAGTAGCGGTAAATAGGTACAGCTGCTCTCGTCAGTGGGTCCACGATAGTACGTTGGATGCAACTTTCAGCCTCTGGTGCTGGTTTTGAGAAGTCCATTCGCCCTGTTCTGTTCGCCAGTATCTAGTCTCTGTAAACAAATGCCTGAAATCGCTCTGTCCTGTTCTGTGGGTGTTCCGTCTCCGGTACGGGTTGCGAGCTGTGCTTGAACCATCTCTGTCCTGCTCGATGCGTGTTTCATCACTCGTCTGGTGACGTCATCAAGAGCTGTTGGCCCCTTTCCACGCTCTTCCTAAATATACCTCTTTCAAGATGGCGCCGAGTATGGCAGCCTTGGAAGGAGTCACTCCAGAGAGCTGTTAGGTTTATCCCGTTTCTTGTTTGTTTCCATATGCTAGATTGTTATTCGTGGACTTCTCATCTGCATTCAACACCATTGATCCACAAATACTCCATTAGAAGTTGCTCTTCTTGGGCATCTCCTTGGGCATCTCACTAAACTTATCGGGCTGGAGTTTTCTGACAGGCAGGTCCCAGAGGGTCAAACTGGGACCCTTTGTTTCCACATCCAGGATCACTACACCAATGACTTCATCTCCCCAGATCCATCGGTCAAGATCATTAAATACGCTGACCATACCACCTTAGTAGGCCTTATCAGTGACAATGATGAGTCTAACTATAGGGCCCAAGTAGAAACCCTTGAATCCTGGAGCAAAGCAAACAATCTTATACTGAATACTCATAAAACAGTTGAACTTATAATTGACTTTAGGCGATCCCACCAATCACACCATCCCATTTTGATTGGTGAGGAGACTGTCAAGATTGTAACCAGTGCTAAATTTCTTGGTACTCAGATCACACAGTACCTGAAGTGGAGCAAGCAAGCGTCTGCCATCTTAAAGAAGGCCCAACAGAAGCCATACTTCCTTGGACAGTTGATAAAATACGGTTTGTCTAAAAAGATCTTAAAAGCATTCTACAACTGTGCCATTGGATCAATCCTGACCAGTTCATTTACAGTCTGGTACGGCGGGGCCTCAGCCAAAGACAGGCAGAGGCTGAAGAGAATACCCAGGATTGCTGAGAGGTTAACTGGATCTCCCCTACCTTCTCTGGATGATCAATAAATGAGCAGAATCTCCTCAAGGGCTAAGAAGATATCTGGAGACTCGACGCACCCAGGTCATCCCTTCTTCAGGCTCCTACCCTCTGGCCGCATTATTCATGGCTCATTCAACCAAAACTTCCAGACACAAAAACAGTTTTTTTCCTCTGGCCGTTTTGGCTTTGAATAATTCCAGTGTGTGAGTGGCACTTAACTACATCCTGCTCTGCATTGCTGATAATTATGTTAGTCTCTAAAGATTTACCTGAACTGAATTGTAATTCTTGTTATTTCTATGTTATGTATGTAATTGTTATAGCTCTCATGGTGTATCTCCTTGCCAAAAAGCATTCCTTGTTTGTACCCTGTACTTACTTGGCGGATCAATAAAGTATTGAAGTATTGAATATATACTTCATTCCCTGTCAGGTTTGTTCTCAGTCTGTCTTTCCACTGGGTGTGGTTTCCAGTCCCACTTTGTTCTACTGGAGGGAGTGTGATGTGTAGTGTTTGGCTCCCACATTGTGTGTGTCCCCAGATGGGTGGTTGTTAGTCCACTCATCCTCTTGCGATCATCGATGGACATTGCTAGAGACATACCAGCTGATGTGTTGTTTGTTTCTGCGTGTCTGCAGCCATTACGTGCACTAGAAGGGAGAGAAAAAGATAGAATGGCAGCAATACTGTTTTTTTCATAGAGCATTTACGGTACTTTTTCTCCATTTGTAGTCAATGTAACCCTAAATATAGATGTTCGTCATGAAAGGCGTTTAAAAGCATATTGGATATTAGCATGATATGGGGCTTGGGGTATTGCATAAAGTTTATTGTATGTATGGGTGTGAGTGTGTGGAAATGTATTCTTTACATATAAAGCACACCCAAGCATCAGAATCAAAAGGTGAAGGGTTAAAACATGTTTTCCACCAGATAGGACGGTAAAAATCTAACACCATCATATAGAAAGAAAAGTGCGCTGTATGACCTATTTGTGACACCAAATAATCTGTGGTTTTATAGCATTGTACTTCCTCACAGTGCAGCATCTCTGTAAAGCCAGTGCAGAATTAAATATTCCATTTGTACACACTGTAGAAGCTGTAGCTTCTCCAAAGTTTCTTTTCCTTACATTACTCCATGACCTTGTTCCACATGTGGTCACATGGCTGCCCCAGTAAGTCACAGTGGTTGCACAGATGACTTTGACAGCATCAGAATCTAAGTATTACTTTTAAAGCTCTGCCATGACTTCCCCTACAAGTTAAGCCATGCATGAGATTGAAGAAAAGGAAGCAGCTTTACTTGAAGTACAGTAGAGATGAGAACATTACTTTAAAATTCGATTTGGGAGTGTGGAGGTAATGCCACCCACACAGCCACGACTACACCTTTTTTCCTCACCTCGTGGCTCTGTTCTGTCACATCCGTTCCTTCTGCCTTCCGCCTTCTCCGTTCTTTCTGGCGTCAACTGCTATGACTCCCTAGTTAAACTACTCCTCAGTCACAACCCGACTTACTTCATCCCTGGGCCTTCCCATAGCTCATAGAGAATGAATGACTTCTTCCTGTTATTCAAAGACTCCTGTCAGAAGATCAAACGGCATCTTAAAGACTAAAAAAGTTTTGAGACTGCACCGGAAACTGCACAAATTATATATTCACAATAGGATATTCAAGTGGAAAGGGCAGTGTGCACACATGGGTATGAGACACTCTGAAAATATGTAATTGGGCAAATCCCACTATTTGCCCTACCACCCATCAAAACATGGCACAACCGCTATTATATAAAATAGATATTTCTTTATTCCTAGAAAGCATCACAAATACTAGACAAGGTTAAAAAACATTGAAGACAACAATATGTACAATAAGGAAGGATACAACTAGGGATGAGCGAATCGATCCGGACGAACCCGGATTCGATCCGAATTTCAGGAAAAATTCGATTCGGATCGAATCCGAATTTCCCCGCGATTCGATCACTCGAAGTTTTCCTTTAACATCCATTCATTTACATTACAGGCATTCTAAGATGGCGGGCGGGACATGTCTGGACATGTATCCCGCGCCAGTGCAAGCTGGGGCAGTCACATGCAGCCTATCAGCAGCCAGCAAGCCCGGTGACGTCACACAGCGGTATTTAACGGCGGCCATCTTGCTTTTCCTCATTTCTCTATTGCATTCGTGACAGACAGACAGAACGCTGTGTAGCTGAGGCAGTTAGACAGGCTGGAGACAGGCTGGAGACAGGGACAGACAGGGACAGACAGGGACAGGCTGGAGACAGGCAGGAGACAGGCAGGAGACAGACAGGAGACAGACAGAAAGCCAGGGAAAGGTAGGAAAAACGGAGCTGGCTGACAGGGAGATTTTTTTTTTTTCATCCAGCCTTTGTTAGCGTTTTCAGGCTGCTTATAGTAACTAACTGTGCATATATACTGAACTGATCTTAAGTCTGCTGTGAGGCATCCCATTCTGTGACTAAAGCAGCCTCTGTTTAAGACCATATAAGCATTTGCTCTAATCATATTTGAAATTAGGCCTGATAAAGACACTTTTGCTGGCCAAAGCACTACTGTACCCTGGCAGCTCGATTCCTGCCCGGGGCATCCCATTCTGTGACTAAAGCAGCCTCTGTTTAAGACCATATAAGCATTTGCTCTAATCATATTTGAAATTAGGCCTGATAAAGACACTTTTGCTGGCCAAAGCACTACTGTACCCTGGCAGCTCGATTCCTGCCCGGGGCATCCCATTCTGTGACTAAAGCAGCCTCTGTTTAAGACCATATAACCATTTGCTCTAATCATATTTGAAATTAGGCCTGATAAAGACACTTTTGCTGGCCAAAGCACTACTGTACCCTGGCAGCTCGATTCCTGCCCGGGGCATCCCATTCTGTGACTAAAGCAGCCTCTGTTTAAGACCATATAAGCATTTGCTCTAATCATATTTGAAATTAGGCCTGATAAAGACACTTTTGCTGGCCAAAGCACTACTGTACCCTGGCAGCTCGATTCCTGCCCGGGGCATCCCATTCTGTGACTAAAGCAGCCTCTGTTTAAGACCATATAAGCATTTGCTCTAATCATATTTGAAATTAGGCCTGATAAAGACACTTTTGCTGGCCAAAGCACTACTGTACCCTGGCAGCTCGATTCCTGCCCGGGGCATCCCATTCTGTGACTAAAGCAGCCTCTGTTTAAGACCATATAAGCATTTGCTCTAATCATATTTGAAATTAGGCCTGATAAAGACACTTTTGCTGGCCAAAGCACTACTGTACCCTGGCAGCTCGATTCCTGCCCGGGGCATCCCATTCTGTGACTAAAGCAGCCTCTGTTTAAGACCATATAACCATTTGCTCTAATCATATTTGAAATTAGGCCTGATAAAGACACTTTTGCTGGCCAAAGCACTACTGTACCCTGGCAGCTCGATTCCTGCCCGGGGCATCCCATTCTGTGACTAAAGCAGCCTCTGTTTAAGACCATATAAGCATTTGCTCTAATCATATTTGAAATTAGGCCTGATAAAGACACTTTTGCTGGCCAAAGCACTACTGTACCCTGGCAGCTCGATTCCTGCCCGGGGCATCCCATTCTGTGACTAAAGCAGCCTCTGTTTAAGACCATATAAGCATTTGCTCTAATCATATTTGAAATTAGGCCTGATAAAGACACTTTTGCTGGCCAAAGCACTACTGTACCCTGGCAGCTCGATTCCTGCCCGGGGCATCCCATTCTGTGACTAAAGCAGCCTCTGTTTAAGACCATATAACCATTTGCTCTAATCATATTTGAAATTAGGCCTGATAAAGACACTTTTGCTGGCCAAAGCACTACTGTACCCTGGCAGCTCGATTCCTGCCCGGGGCATCCCATTCTGTGACTAAAGCAGCCTCTGTTTAAGACCATATAAGCATTTGCTCTAATCATATTTGAAATTAGGCCTGATAAAGACACTTTTGCTGGCCAAAGCACTACTGTACCCTGGCAGCTCGATTCCTGCCCGGGGCATCCCATTCTGTGACTAAAGCAGCCTCTGTTTAAGACCATATAACCATTTGCTCTAATCATATTTGAAATTAGGCCTGATAAAGACACTTTTGCTGGCCAAAGCACTACTGTACCCTGGCAGCTCGATTCCTGCCCGGGGCATCCCATTCTGTGACTAAAGCAGCCTCTGTTTAAGACCATATAAGCATTTGCTCTAATCATATTTGAAATTAGGCCTGATAAAGACACTTTTGCTGGCCAAAGCACTACTGTACCCTGGCAGCTCGATTCCTGCCCGGGGCATCCCATTCTGTGACTAAAGCAGCCTCTGTTTAAGACCATATAACCATTTGCTCTAATCATATTTGAAATTAGGCCTGATAAAGACACTTTTGCTGGCCAAAGCACTACTGTACCCTGGCAGCTCGATTCCTGCCCGGGGCATCCCATTCTGTGACTAAAGCAGCCTCTGTTTAAGACCATATAAGCATTTGCTCTAATCATATTTGAAATTAGGACTGATAAAGACACTTTTGCTGGCCAAAGCACTACTGTACCCTGGCAGCTCGATTCCTGCCCGGGGCATCCCATTCTGTGACTAAAGCAGCCTCTGTTTAAGACCATATAAGCATTTGCTCTAATCATATTTGAAATTAGGCCTGATAAAGACACTTTTGCTGGCCAAAGCACTACTGTACCCTGGCAGCTCGATTCCTGCCCGGGGCATCCCATTCTGTGACTAAAGCAGCCTCTGTTTAAGACCATATAAGCATTTGCTCTAATCATATTTGAAATTAGGCCTGATAAAGACACTTTTGCTGGCCAAAGCACTACTGTACCCTGGCAGCTCGATTCCTGCCCGGGGCATCCCATTCTGTGACTAAAGCAGCCTCTGTTTAAGACCATATAAGCATTTGCTCTAATCATATTTGAAATTAGGCCTGATAAAGACACTTTTGCTGGCCAAAGCACTACTGTACCCTGGCAGCTCGATTCCTGCCCGGGGCATCCCATTCTGTGACTAAAGCAGCCTCTGTTTAAGACCATATAAGCATTTGCTCTAATCATATTTGAAATTAGGCCTGATAAAGACACTTTTGCTGGCCAAAGCACTACTGTACCCTGGCAGCTCGATTCCTGCCCGGGGCATCCCATTCTGTGACTAAAGCAGCCTCTGTTTAAGACCATATAAGCATTTGCTCTAATCATATTTGAAATTAGGCCTGATAAAGACACTTTTGCTGGCCAAAGCACTACTGTACCCTGGCAGCTCGATTCCTGCCCGGGGCATCCCATTCTGTGACTAAAGCAGCCTCTGTTTAAGACCATATAAGCATTTGCTCTAATCATATTTGAAATTAGGCCTGATAAAGACACTTTTGCTGGCCAAAGCACTACTGTACCCTGGCAGCTCGATTCCTGCCCGGGGCATCCCATTCTGTGACTAAAGCAGCCTCTGTTTAAGACCATATAAGCATTTGCTCTAATCATATTTGAAATTAGGCCTGATAAAGACACTTTTGCTGGCCAAAGCACTACTGTACCCTGGCAGCTCGATTCCTGCCCGGGGCATCCCATTCTGTGACTAAAGCAGCCTCTGTTTAAGACCATATAAGCATTTGCTCTAATCATATTTGAAATTAGGCCTGATAAAGACACTTTTGCTGGCCAAAGCACTACTGTACCCTGGCAGCTCGATTCCTGCCCGGGGCATCCCATTCTGTGACTAAAGCAGCCTCTGTTTAAGACCATATAAGCATTTGCTCTAATCATATTTGAAATTAGGCCTGATAAAGACACTTTTGCTGGCCAAAGCACTACTGTACCCTGGCAGCTCGATTCCTGCCCGGGGCATCCCATTCTGTGACTAAAGCAGCCTCTGTTTAAGACCATATAAGCATTTGCTCTAATCATATTTGAAATTAGGCCTGATAAAGACACTTTTGCTGGCCAAAGCACTACTGTACCCTGGCAGCTCGATTCCTGCCCGGGGCATCCCATTCTGTGACTAAAGCAGCCTCTGTTTAAGACCATATAAGCATTTGCTCTAATCATATTTGAAATTAGGCCTGATAAAGACACTTTTGCTGGCCAAAGCACTACTGTACCCTGGCAGCTCGATTCCTGCCCGGGGCATCCCATTCTGTGACTAAAGCAGCCTCTGTTTAAGACCATATAACCATTTGCTCTAATCATATTTGAAATTAGGCCTGATAAAGACACTTTTGCTGGCCAAAGCACTACTGTACCCTGGCAGCTCGATTCCTGCCCGGGGCATCCCATTCTGTGACTAAAGCAGCCTCTGTTTAAGACCATATAAGCATTTGCTCTAATCATATTTGAAATTAGGCCTGATAAAGACACTTTTGCTGGCCAAAGCACTACTGTACCCTGGCAGCTCGATTCCTGCCCGGGGCATCCCATTCTGTGACTAAAGCAGCCTCTGTTTAAGACCATATAAGCATTTGCTCTAATCATATTTGAAATTAGGCCTGATAAAGACACTTTTGCTGGCCAAAGCACTACTGTACCCTGGCAGCTCGATTCCTGCCCGGGGCATCCCATTCTGTGACTAAAGCAGCCTCTGTTTAAGACCATATAAGCATTTGCTCTTATCATATTTGAAATTAGGCCTGATAAAGACACTTTTGCTGGCCAAAGCACTACTGTACCCTGGCAGCTCGATTCCTGCCCGGGGCATCCCATTCTGTGACTAAAGCAGCCTCTGTTTAAGACCATATAAGCATTTGCTCTTATCATATTTGAAATTAGGCCTGATAAAGACACTTTTGCTGGCCAAAGCACTACTGTACCCTGGCAGCTCGATTCCTGCCCGGGGCATCCCATTCTGTGACTAAAGCAGCCTCTGTTTAAGACCATATAAGCATTTGCTCTAATCATATTTGAAATTAGGCCTGATAAAGACACTTTTGCTGGCCAAAGCACTACTGTACCCTGGCAGCTCGATTCCTGCCCGGGGCATCCCATTCTGTGACTAAAGCAGCCTCTGTTTAAGACCATATAAGCATTTGCTCTAATCATATTTGAAATTAGGCCTGATAAAGACACTTTTGCTGGCCAAAGCACTACTGTACCCTGGCAGCTCGATTCCTGCCCGGGGCATCCCATTCTGTGACTAAAGCAGCCTCTGTTTAAGACCATATAAGCATTTGCTCTTATCATATTTGAAATTAGGCCTGATAAAGACACTTTTGCTGGCCAAAGCACTACTGTACCCTGGCAGCTCGATTCCTGCCCGGGGCATCCCATTCTGTGACTAAAGCAGCCTCTGTTTAAGACCATATAAGCATTTGCTCTAATCATATTTGAAATTAGGCCTGATAAAGACACTTTTGCTGGCCAAAGCACTACTGTACCCTGGCAGCTCGATTCCTGCCCGGGGCATCCCATTCTGTGACTAAAGCAGCCTCTGTTTAAGACCATATAAGCATTTGCTCTAATCATATTTGAAATTAGGCCTGATAAAGACACTTTTGCTGGCCAAAGCACTACTGTACCCTGGCAGCTCGATTCCTGCCCGGGGCATCCCATTCTGTGACTAAAGCAGCCTCTGTTTAAGACCATATAAGCATTTGCTCTAATCATATTTGAAATTAGGCCTGATAAAGACACTTTTGCTGGCCAAAGCACTACTGTACCCTGGCAGCTCGATTCCTGCCCGGGGCATCCCATTCTGTGACTAAAGCAGCCTCTGTTTAAGACCATATAAGCATTTGCTCTAATCATATTTGAAATTAGGCCTGATAAAGACACTTTTGCTGGCCAAAGCACTACTGTACCCTGGCAGCTCGATTCCTGCCCGGGGCATCCCATTCTGTGACTAAAGCAGCCTCTGTTTAAGACCATATAAGCATTTGCTCTTATCATATTTGAAATTAGGCCTGATAAAGACACTTTTGCTGGCCAAAGCACTACTGTACCCTGGCAGCTCGATTCCTGCCCGGGGCATCCCATTCTGTGACTAAAGCAGCCTCTGTTTAAGACCATATAAGCATTTGCTCTTATCATATTTGAAATTAGGCCTGATAAAGACACTTTTGCTGGCCAAAGCACTACTGTACCCTGGCAGCTCGATTCCTGCCCGGGGCATCCCATTCTGTGACTAAAGCAGCCTCTGTTTAAGACCATATAAGCATTTGCTCTAATCATATTTGAAATTAGGCCTGATAAAGACACTTTTGCTGGCCAAAGCACTACTGTACCCTGGCAGCTCGATTCCTGCCCGGGGCATCCCATTCTGTGACTAAAGCAGCCTCTGTTTAAGACCATATAAGCATTTGCTCTAATCATATTTGAAATTAGGCCTGATAAAGACACTTTTGCTGGCCAAAGCACTACTGTACCCTGGCAGCTCGATTCCTGCCCGGGGCATCCCATTCTGTGACTAAAGCAGCCTCTGTTTAAGACCATATAAGCATTTGCTCTTATCATATTTGAAATTAGGCCTGATAAAGACACTTTTGCTGGCCAAAGCACTACTGTACCCTGGCAGCTCGATTCCTGCCCGGGGCATCCCATTCTGTGACTAAAGCAGCCTCTGTTTAAGACCATATAAGCATTTGCTCTTATCATATTTGAAATTAGGCCTGATAAAGACACTTTTGCTGGCCAAAGCACTACTGTACCCTGGCAGCTCGATTCCTGCCCGGGGCATCCCATTCTGTGACTAAAGCAGCCTCTGTTTAAGACCATATAAGCATTTGCTCTAATCATATTTGAAATTAGGCCTGATAAAGACACTTTTGCTGGCCAAAGCACTACTGTACCCTGGCAGCTCGATTCCTGCCCGGGGCATCCCATTCTGTGACTAAAGCAGCCTCTGTTTAAGACCATATAAGCATTTGCTCTTATCATATTTGAAATTAGGCCTGATAAAGACACTTTTGCTGGCCAAAGCACTACTGTACCCTGGCAGCTCGATTCCTGCCCGGGGCATCCCATTCTGTGACTAAAGCAGCCTCTGTTTAAGACCATATAAGCATTTGCTCTAATCATATTTGAAATTAGGCCTGATAAAGACACTTTTGCTGGCCAAAGCACTACTGTACCCTGGCAGCTCGATTCCTGCCCGGGGCATCCCATTCTGTGACTAAAGCAGCCTCTGTTTAAGACCATATAAGCATTTGCTCTTATTATATTTATATTATAAGACACTTTTGCTGGGCATAGGCTTACTGCTGCCTGCCAGGTGCACTTCTGTTGAGGCATCCCATTCTGTAACATAGCATACCCCTCTTTATTTACACTAAGCAGCTCTCTTATTTACACTAAGCAGGCCTGTTGGAGGCTGAGTGTTACTGCTCACTTTTGGTGTGCATTATATTCTGTTTCATATAGACCCACCGCTGCCCGGGGTTTTTTTAAATATCACCTACTACCACGCCAGTTAGACTATGTCGGGCAGACAAGTGCCTGGAAGTGAAAAGAGGAGTGGCAGAGGCCAAGATTCCGCAGGAAGAGCTCGCATCAGACTGGGGGCCAGTAGCAGCAGGAGTCACGCTGAGAGACCTAATCTGCCAGTATCTGCTAGCGGTCGGGTCTCCACCAGTAACGCATCTGCCGTGGTAGATTGGTTGACGCGCTCATCAACAACATCATCACAACTTACGTCTGAGACCCCCAGTCTAGGGTCGGTAGGTTCCTCTGACACAACCCTGAGTTGGCATGCCCCGAGAGCAGTCCCTGTCCTCCCATTGCCTCTGGCCTACGCCGTTCCCTCCCCCAGCGACGTATCCTATGCTTTGGGTTCAGCTCCACTCTTTAGTGAGGAGGACCATCAGATAGAGGACAGTCAGCAGCTACTGCCCAGCCAAGAAATGGAGGTGGCTTCTTTAGCTAGGCAGACAAATAGTGATGTGGACAGTGTCGTGGGTGCTGCGAGCGTTCCAGCTCCTGCGCCAGACACTGTTGACGAATCCACGAACATCAGTGACGTACAGCCACAACCCGGTGATGATGATGATGATGACGATGAAGCCGATCGCACTTGGGAGCCGGGTGATGAAGGGGCTTCATCGTCATCATCAGGAGAAGAGGGGTGCAGGTTGCCCCGGAGTCAGCAGCTGAGGCAGCAAAGTGGTAGCAGTCAGCATGGGGGCACAATTCCAAAGGCTGGAGCCGGCCGGGGCCGGGGCCGGGGTAGAGCACCTGCTGTGCGGCAGTCTACCTTATCGGGAGGTAGTGGAGCAGGGGTTCCTGGAGTTGGCAACAGCAGCAGTGAATCAGTGAGGCCAGGGGGTGGGAAAAGTAGCTACTCGGCAGTGTGGCAGTTTTTCCTGAGGCATCCGCAGGAGGGTAACATGGCCACATGCAAGATATGTAGGCAAAAGGTGAAGCGTGGCCAGGGTCCAAATGTTGGCACCACGGCCCTGCGTCAACATATGATGCGTCACCATAAAACGACCTGGGAGAACCGAGGCTCCCAAGGGGTGGTCCAGTCTGCTTCCTCACCAAGTGAGCTCCCAATTTCTGCCAGCCAAGGCTCCAGCACCTCAGCCGAAGGCAGCTGTGCGTCATACCCATCCTCTGTCGCTCCTGCTCCTCCTCCTCCTCCTCCAAGTCATGCATCCCGCCAGCAATCCATCAGCGAAGCCATGTCCAAGAGACAGCAGTATGCGCCCACTCATCCTACGGCGCAGAAGCTGAATGTGCTCCTGTCCAAGTTGCTGGTGCTGCAGTCGCTCCCTTTTCAGGTGGTGGAATCTGCACCTTTCAGAGAACTGATGGCTTGTGCCGAGCCGAGGTGGAGAGTCCCAAGCCGTCATTTCTTTGCCAAGAAGGCAGTACCAGCGCTGCACACTTTTGTTGAACAGAAGGTGGGCCAGTCCTTGAGCCTGTCGGTGTGTAGCAAAATACATGGCAGCGCCGACATCTGGAGCTGTAACTACGGTCAGGGGCAGTACATGTCGTTTACGGCCCACTGGGTGAATGTGGTCCCTTTGCAGCAGCAACTTGGACAGGTCACGCCGCTTCGGCCTCCGCGCTCTCTGCCCATTGGGCCTGTGACACCGTGCGACTTGGCCTCCTCATCCTCCGCCATCTCCTCACCCTCCACTGTAGGCTCAAGTCTCAGTGCCCCTCCAGTCTACCATGTGTGCAGGGCACGGAGGTGTCACGCAGTGCTTCACATGGTTTGTCTTGGCGAACGGAGTCACACAGGGGAGGAACTGCTTAAATGTATTCATCAGGAAATCCAAACATGGCTTACTCCGAGAAAACTTAAAATGGGAATCATGGTTACCGACAATGGGAAGAACATTTTGTCTGCGCTGCGCCAAGGAAGCCTGACCCATGCCCCCTGCATGGCTCACGTCTTCAATCTGGTTGTCAAGCGGTTTCTGAAGTGTTCCCCCCATCTGCAGGACATCCTAACAACTTCACGGAAACTTTGCATGCACTTCAGCCACTCCTACACTGCCAAACACACCCTTCTTGAGCTACAGCGTCAGAATGGTATCCCCCAACATAGTCTGATTTGCGATGTTTCCACCCGTTGGAATTCCACCCTTCACATGTTGGACCGATTATATGAACAGAGAAAAGCCATCACGGATTTCCTGATGATCCAAGCAGATAGGGGGACTCCCCTGTGTAACTTCAATGTCAACCAGTGGCAGCTCATACGTGACACCTGCCGTTTGCTCAGGCCCTTTGAGGAAGCCACTTTATTTGTCAGTCGGCAGGATTACGGGATGAACGACGTGATTCCACTGCTTCATGTACTGCAGCACATGTTGGAAACCATGGCTGGTCAGGGCACTGGAGACATGGCGTTTACATCTTACGGCCACATGAACCCCCTTGGAGCTGAACTGGAGGAGGAGGAGGAGGAAGAGGAGGAGGAGGAGTTGCCCAGCGAAACACAGTTTAGGCTTGGCGAAATGGCTGGTTTATCTAGTCAGCGGACAGGAGAGGAGGAGCAGGAGCAGCCAGAGGAGCTAGAGGTTTTTGAGGAAGGAGAGACAGAGGACCCGGGCACACCGTGGCAGTATGCAGTGGAGATGGAGACAGGTAGTCCATCCGAGTCACTTGCGCAAATGGCACGAAGCATGCTCACGTGCTTGCGTAGTGACCCCAGAATTGTTTCCATCTGTCGGCGGGATGACTTCTGGCTGTCCACCTTATTGGACCCTCGCTTCCGGCACAAAATGGGGGCATTTTTTAAACCCACCGAGAGGGAGGACAAACTCAACTACTACAAAGACATTCTACGTAGGCAGTTGGCCGATGCCTATCTGCGCCATGGTCCATACTCTCGCAGGTCTGACTCGAGGGGACCTCTGCGCTCACCTTCCACTGCCATGGCCGCTGGGGGGGTTGGCAGCAGCAGCAGCAGAAGCTCCATCAGCAGCAGCAGCCTCAGTCTTCAGTCGCTAATGAGTAGCTTTCTACACCCGCATAGTGAGGCTACTCATGAGCAGCAGGAAGACCTGGAGCAGGACCTGAACCAGCAGGTCATGTCATACTTTGACATGACCATGCCAACACACCTTGAGGATCCGCTGGACTTCTGGGCAGCCAAACTTGATTTGTGGCCGCAACTAGCAGAGTTTGCCCTGGAAAAGCTGTCCTGCCCGGCAAGTAGCGTGCCATCTGAGCGGGTGTTTAGTGCGGCGGGGGCCATAGTTACGGCGAGGAGAACTCGTCTGTCAACTAAAAATGTGGAGAGACTCACCTTTGTCAAAATGAATCAGGGATGGATCAGCCAGGATTTCCACCCACCAATGCCTGATGCATGCGACTAGATTCAGCATGGTGCCACGTTTTACACTTTCCAAATGGTGCAAAACATATTTATGTCTTTAGGCCATTTTTTGGGCTCCTGCTGCTGCTACTGTCAACTCCTGCCAACTCCAGGGTGTGATTCATCCAATTTTTGGGCTCCTGAAGCCAACTCCAGTGTATATTTGGGCTCCTGCTGCTGCTGCTGCCAACTTCTGCCAACTCCAGGGTGTGATTCATCCAATTTTTGGGCTCCTGAAGCCAACTCCAGTGTATATTTGGGCTCCTGCTGCTGCTACTGTCAACTCCTGCCAACTCCAGGGTGTGATTCATCCAATTTTTGGGCTCCTGAAGCCAACTCCAGTGTATATTTGGGCTCCTGCTGCTGCTGCTGCCAACTTCTGCCAACTCCAGGGTGTGATTCATCCAATTTTTGGGCTCCTGAAGCCAACTCCAGTGTATATTTGGGCTCCTGCTGCTGCTGCTGCCAACTTCTGCCAACTCCAGGGTGTGATTCATCCAATTTTTGGGCTCCTGAAGCCAACTCCAGTGTATATTTGGGCTCCTGCTGCTGCTGCTGCCAACTTCTGCCAACTCCAGGGTGTGATTCATCCAATTTTTGGGCTCCTGAAGCCAACTCCAGTGTATATTTGGGCTCCTGCTGCTGCTGCTGTCAACTCCTGCCAACTCCAGGGTGTGATTCATCCAATTTTTGGGCTCCTGAAGCCAACTCCAGTGTATATTTGGGCTCCTGCTGCTGCTGCTGCCAACTTCTGCCAACTCCAGGGTGTGATTCATCCAATTTTTGGGCTCCTGAAGCCAACTCCAGTGTATATTTGGGCTCCTGCTGCTGCTGCTGCCAACTTCTGCCAACTCCAGGGTGTGATTCATCCAATTTTTGGGCTCCTGAAGCCAACTCCAGTGTATATTTGGGCTCCTGCTGCTGCTGCTGTCAACTCCTGCCAACTCCAGGGTGTGATTCATCCAATTTTTGGGCTCCTGAAGCCAACTCCAGTGTATATTTGGGCTCCTGCTGCTGCTGCTGCCAACTTCTGCCAACTCCAGGGTGTGATTCATCCAATTTTTGGGCTCCTGAAGCCAACTCCAGTGTATATTTGGGCTCCTGCTGCTGCTGCTGCCAACTTCTGCCAACTCCAGGGTGTGATTCATCCAATTTTTGGGCTCCTGAAGCCAACTCCAGTGTATATTTGGGCTCCTGCTGCTGCTGCTGTCAACTCCTGCCAACTCCAGGGTGTGATTCATCCAATTTTTGGGCTCCTGAAGCCAACTCCAGTGTATATTTGGGCTCCTGCTGCTGCTGCTGCCAACTTCTGCCAACTCCAGGGTGTGATTCATCCAATTTTTGGGCTCCTGAAGCCAACTCCAGTGTATATTTGGGCTCCTGCTGCTGCTGCTGCCAACTTCTGCCAACTCCAGGGTGTGATTCATCCAATTTTTGGGCTCCTGAAGCCAACTCCAGTGTATATTTGGGCTCCTGCTGCTGCTGCTGTCAACTCCTGCCAACTCCAGGGTGTGATTCATCCAATTTTTGGGCTCCTGAAGCCAACTCCAGTGTATATTTGGGCTCCTGCTGCTGCTGCTGCCAACTTCTGCCAACTCCAGGGTGTGATTCATCCAATTTTTGGGCTCCTGAAGCCAACTCCAGTGTATATTTGGGCTCCTGCTGCTGCTGCTGTCAACTCCTGCCAACTCCAGGGTGTGATTCATCCAATTTTTGGGCTCCTGAAGCCAACTCCAGTGTATATTTGGGCTCCTGCTGCTGCTGCTGCCAACTTCTGCCAACTCCAGGGTGTGATTCATCCAATTTTTGGGCTCCTGAAGCCAACTCCAGTGTATATTTGGGCTCCTGCTGCTGCTACTGTCAACTCCTGCCAACTCCAGGGTGTGATTCATCCAATTTTTGGGCTCCTGAAGCCAACTCCAGTGTATATTTGGGCTCCTGCTGCTGCTGCTGCCAACTTCTGCCAACTCCAGGGTGTGATTCATCCAATTTTTGGGCTCCTGAAGCCAACTCCAGTGTATATTTGGGCTCCTGCTGCTGCTGCTGCCAACTTCTGCCAACTCCAGGGTGTGATTCATCCAATTTTTGGGCTCCTGAAGCCAACTCCAGTGTATATTTGGGCTCCTGCTGCTGCTGCTGTCAACTCCTGCCAACTCCAGGGTGTGATTCATCCAATTTTTGGGCTCCTGAAGCCAACTCCAGTGTATATTTGGGCTCCTGCTGCTGCTGCTGCCAACTTCTGCCAACTCCAGGGTGTGATTCATCCAATTTTTGGGCTCCTGAAGCCAACTCCAGTGTATATTTGGGCTCCTGCTGCTGCTGCTGTCAACTCCTGCCAACTCCAGGGTGTGATTCATCCAATTTTTGGGCTCCTGAAGCCAACTCCAGTGTATATTTGGGCTCCTGCTGCTGCTGCTGTCAACTCCTGCCAACTCCAGGGTGTGATTCATCCAATTTTTGGGCTCCTGAAGCCAACTCCAGTGTATATTTGGGCTCCTGCTGCTGCTGCTGCCAACTTCTGCCAACTCCAGGGTGTGATTCATCCAATTTTTGGGCTCCTGAAGCCAACTCCAGTGTATATTTGGGCTCCTGCTGCTGCTACTGTCAACTCCTGCCAACTCCAGGGTGTGATTCATCCAATTTTTGGGCTCCTGAAGCCAACTCCAGTGTATATTTGGGCTCCTGCTGCTGCTGCTGCCAACTTCTGCCAACTCCAGGGTGTGATTCATCCAATTTTTGGGCTCCTGAAGCCAACTCCAGTGTATATTTGGGCTCCTGCTGCTGCTGCTGTCAACTCCTGCCAACTCCAGGGTGTGATTCATCCAATTTTTGGGCTCCTGAAGCCAACTCCAGTGTATATTTGGGCTCCTGCTGCTGCTGCTGCCAACTTCTGCCAACTCCAGGGTGTGATTCATCCAATTTTTGGGCTCCTGAAGCCAACTCCAGTGTATATTTGGGCTCCTGCTGCTGCTGCTGCCAACTTCTGCCAACTCCAGGGTGTGATTCATCCAATTTTTGGGCTCCTGAAGCCAACTCCAGTGTATATTTGGGCTCCTGCTGCTGCTGCTGTCAACTCCTGCCAACTCCAGGGTGTGATTCATCCAATTTTTGGGCTCCTGAAGCCAACTCCAGTGTATATTTGGGCTCCTGCTGCTGCTGCTGCCAACTTCTGCCAACTCCAGGGTGTGATTCATCCAATTTTTGGGCTCCTGAAGCCAACTCCAGTGTATATTTGGGCTCCTGCTGCTGCTGCTGTCAACTCCTGCCAACTCCAGGGTGTGATTCATCCAATTTTTGGGCTCCTGAAGCCAACTCCAGTGTATATTTGGGCTCCTGCTGCTGCTGCTGCCAACTTCTGCTAACTCCAGGGTGTGATTCATCCAATTTTTGGGCTCCTGAAGCCAACTCCAGTGTATATTTGGGCTCCTGCTGCTGCTGCTGTCAACTCCTGCCAACTCCAGGGTGTGATTCATCCAATTTTTGGGCTCCTGAAGCCAACTCCAGTGTATATTTGGGCTCCTGCTGCTGCTGCTGTCAACTCCTGCCAACTCCAGGGTGTGATTCATCCAATTTTTGGGCTCCTGAAGCCAACTCCAGTGTATATTTGGGCTCCTGCTGCTGCTGCTGCCAACTTCTGCCAACTCCAGGGTGTGATTCATCCAATTTTTGGGCTCCTGAAGCCAACTCCAGTGTATATTTGGGCTCCTGCTGCTGCTACTGTCAACTCCTGCCAACTCCAGGGTGTGATTCATCCAATTTTTGGGCTCCTGAAGCCAACTCCAGTGTATATTTGGGCTCCTGCTGCTGCTGCTGCCAACTTCTGCCAACTCCAGGGTGTGATTCATCCAATTTTTGGGCTCCTGAAGCCAACTCCAGTGTATATTTGGGCTCCTGCTGCTGCTGCTGTCAACTCCTGCCAACTCCAGGGTGTGATTCATCCAATTTTTGGGCTCCTGAAGCCAACTCCAGTGTATATTTGGGCTCCTGCTGCTGCTGCTGCCAACTTCTGCCAACTCCAGGGTGTGATTCATCCAATTTTTGGGCTCCTGAAGCCAACTCCAGTGTATATTTGGGCTCCTGCTGCTGCTGCTGCCAACTTCTGCCAACTCCAGGGTGTGATTCATCCAATTTTTGGGCTCCTGAAGCCAACTCCAGTGTATATTTGGGCTCCTGCTGCTGCTGCTGTCAACTCCTGCCAACTCCAGGGTGTGATTCATCCAATTTTTGGGCTCCTGAAGCCAACTCCAGTGTATATTTGGGCTCCTGCTGCTGCTGCTGCCAACTTCTGCCAACTCCAGGGTGTGATTCATCCAATTTTTGGGCTCCTGAAGCCAACTCCAGTGTATATTTGGGCTCCTGCTGCTGCTGCTGTCAACTCCTGCCAACTCCAGGGTGTGATTCATCCAATTTTTGGGCTCCTGAAGCCAACTCCAGTGTATATTTGGGCTCCTGCTGCTGCTGCTGTCAACTCCTGCCAACTCCAGGGTGTGATTCATCCAATTTTTGGGCTCCTGAAGCCAACTCCAGTGTATATTTGGGCTCCTGCTGCTGCTGCTGCCAACTTCTGCCAACTCCAGGGTGTGATTCATCCAATTTTTGGGCTCCTGAAGCCAACTCCAGTGTATATTTGGGCTCCTGCTGCTGCTACTGTCAACTCCTGCCAACTCCAGGGTGTGATTCATCCAATTTTTGGGCTCCTGAAGCCAACTCCAGTGTATATTTGGGCTCCTGCTGCTGCTGCTGCCAACTTCTGCCAACTCCAGGGTGTGATTCATCCAATTTTTGGGCTCCTGAAGCCAACTCCAGTGTATATTTGGGCTCCTGCTGCTGCTGCTGTCAACTCCTGCCAACTCCAGGGTGTGATTCATCCAATTTTTGGGCTCCTGAAGCCAACTCCAGTGTATATTTGGGCTCCTGCTGCTGCTGCTGCCAACTTCTGCCAACTCCAGGGTGTGATTCATCCAATTTTTGGGCTCCTGAAGCCAACTCCAGTGTATATTTGGGCTCCTGCTGCTGCTGCTGCCAACTTCTGCCAACTCCAGGGTGTGATTCATCCAATTTTTGGGCTCCTGAAGCCA